>CM039727.1:28170325-28655390 GCA_022539455.1 Dendrobium nobile
ATTGAGTTACATTGTTGATGAAGTCAACCCACTTGTTATCTCTCATATCCTGCAATCTCAGTTTACAAATTCGCACCAAAGACATAGCATTTACAATATCTTGTTCTCCTCGCTGTAATGCTTGAGATAGTTCATTAGTGATACCAAATACATCTTTCATTAGATGTAGACAAAAAGAGAATTCAAATGTATGTAATGATTCTAATAACGCATAGGCTTCACCTTTTTGTTCTGAGCTTGCACCATCCTCCAAAATAATTTCAAGAACATCAATCACTGTAGAGAACATTGTGATTAATCTTATTATTGATTCATAATGTGTACCCCACCGCGTTTCACCTGCACGCCTAAGGGTTATTTCTTGATTTAAGCCTCGCCCTGTTAACAATTTTCCACTTTGTAATGCATTTAATGCCTTCTCGCGTTGTAGTTCTCATACCTGATCACGCCTCTTACAAGAAACACCAACAATATTCATCACATTTGAAATTATGGTAAAAAGCAAAGCAATCTGAACATGACCTTTTGCAACTGCTACCAATGCTAATTGAAGCTGATGTGAGAAGCAATGAATGTAGTGTGCTGAAGTGTTTTCATTCAGAAATAGAGCCTTTAGACCATTGAACTCACCTCTCATATTGCTAGCACCATCGTAGCCTTGACCCCGTATTTTTGAAATGCTCAAACCATATGATGAAAGGAGCTGTTCAATTGCCATCTTTAGACTGTTTGCTGTAGTATCTAACACATGAGAAATCACCAGAAAACGTTCGACAATCACACCTTTAGTGTTAATAAAGCGCACAACAATTGCCATTTGCTCTTTACCCGATGTGTCACGCGATTCATCAACTAAAATTGAATAAAACTTTTCTCCAATTTCATCAGTTACAAACTTTGTGATTGCAATAGCGAAACCTCTTGTAATATCTTTTTGAATAGCAGGTGCAATTAATTTCAAATTTTCAGGTGCATTTTTTAGCACCACATCGTCTATGTCTTTGTTATGTTCTGCTAGAAATTGCACTAATTCTAAAAAATTACCTTGATTTTTGGATGTAGTAGACTCGTAATGTCCTCGAAAAGCCAGTCCTTGTTTCAAAAGAAATCTTATACAATCAACGGAAGTATTGAGACGAGTACGATATGCAATTGTTGCTTGATCTGATTGTTTTTGGAAAAGAAATCCAATATGTTGGCTTTGTCTCATTAGGTCTTCACAACTTCGTCTAGATTATTATGCGTACTGTTATGACTTCTAACATGAAGATCAAATTTGTTTGTTTTTTTCCAATTTGAAAATCCATTTTTATTGAACACCTCTTCCTCTTCGTTGCCTCTCCCGGATGCTCTGAAAAGATAACAATATAGACAATATGCTTTGTCTTTGCATATGCTATACTCTAGCCAATCAGAATATTTGTCAAACCAAGATGGATTGAAGCGTCTATCTTTCATCCCACATTTACTTTTCGGGAAATCATGGCTACGAGGTTGAAATGGCCCTCTTTGTAAATATGTTCTTCGAATTTCATCTCGAATGTTATGATTAAAATCAGTAATAGGAATTCGTAAACCTGGATCAGATGGAAGATTTTCTATACTTAATTCCACATTGTTTGTTTTTGATAAATCAACATCCACTCGTATGCGTTTTTCATTTTGCACTTCAATCTTATTGCTATTTTCATCTGTAGCATTTGATGTTTTTGAACTCGAAGTTCGCTTGAAATATCTCTCCATAGTGTTCGAACAGGTACTCAAAGATCACTTTAAACAAATTCTGATTGCTAAGAAAAATTTATATATCAAAATATAGCCAAAACTAATTGAGATGAAGGCATTATAATGATTATATATGCATCTGTATCATTTTTTGTTCAATATCTAAAATGCTAAAAGATCTACAGTTGCTTCTTTTTTTTCCCTAAAATGATCTTTTGCAGTTTTGAAATAAAGTAAGAACTGAAAATCCAAATCAAATCCTGTAAAGATTATTTCAAAATCCAAAATTTTAAATCTAATAGTTTTTTTCTAATCAGTTTATGAACATAAGGTAAGAACTGAAATCAACCAACATAACATAAAATAACTATTTTTACCTCTCGGCGAGTCGCCGTCCGCGTGAATCACCGAAGCCCGGCGTAGGTGTGAAGCCCGGCACGCGTGAAGCACTGAAATGGCAACGATAGAGGAAACTGGCGTCGCCTCTCCGTCCTCCGCTGGCGTAGGCGTGAAGCCCGGCATCTGGCGATAGAAAAGAAAAGGAAATCGCAAAAGCCAAAAGCACTGTTCGGCGTCCCGCGTCCGAAGCAGGAGCGGAAGGGAAACCTAATTCGCTAATTCGCGTAATGCCCCGTGCCCGTCGCCTCTTCTAAGTTTAAGTATTTAATTATTATTCTTTTCTTTTTTTTTTGTAAATACATTTAAATTTTTTAAACAAAAAAAAAATTTTTAGGGGGGGCACATGCCCCCCCTTGCCCCCCCCCCCCCCCCCTACATCCGCCCTTGCATCAGCCCCTACAATCTGTATGCCTCATCTTCCTCTTCTGTCCATCGACCCCTCTTCGAGACTATTTCCTATTTTTGTAAATAATTTTGGTTAGCATTCAATGTAAGATTTCTTTAAAATCTATATATACTTCCACGTTTAGTACAGAATAAAGCAATAAAATTTGAAATAGTTTTTCATACTTCTATTTTCCTACATGGTATCACAATGAAGTTAAGGTTTACTTTTTCCAACCTTTATTATCTTTCCTTTTTATTGGGATCTTTCATTCGCTTTAATATATCTGATTTATTTGACTTCCCTTCAAGGGAATTGACCATTATGAATGGTAAAAATCAAACTAAGAGAGAACTCTACTAGCTACAAGCCTCATATCGTTCATGTATATAGGGTAATATAAATATATTTATATATTGCATACTTATGCTATCTATATGAAAGTGTATATATAAATGAAGAAATATATATAAATGTGTATTTCATATGAATAAGTTTAATTTTGAGTTGAATCATATCAATTTCAAGCAAGTCATCCTCAAGTAGAAGCAAGTTGATTTTGATTTTAAGTCGGTTAAAATTTGAGCAATTATCAGCGATTTTCGAATACTATTGCAAACTTTATCGACAAATTCTAAAATATAGCTACTAAATATGCCACAAGCCTTAGACACAAAGCTTGCATCACCTTTAAAACACCAAACAAATGCAACATGCACAAGCTACCATTGCTAGATCAAGACCTATCAATATTCCAAAATGCTCGAGGAGTGCATTGGTCAAATATATCTCAACAAGAACACCACATTCGCCATAGCATGGCTATGGTCATAAGATCATTATCTTTGATAGAAGTCTTCCTTAATGCTTAAAGCACCCTCAATTTAAGCGAATAATGCCCCAATGCTAGTGCTGAGTGCTTCATCTTATCATCTATGCATTCCAAAGATTTGGTGCCAAGAGCAGGAAAAGAGTGTCCTTGAGAAGAAGAACTTACTGAAGTTGCATTATAATACTATTGCAAATGTAATTGTAAAATGCTGCAATGATTTTAGGCAAGCGGATATATGTTTTCCTTCAGGAAAAAAAGGATTCAATCGTATACAGATAAAGAAGAAGAGAAGTTTTACCAAACAAAGGAACCATGTGATTGATAATTTTGCCTTTTTATTCATAGAGTTGAAGCTCCTTAACGGGATAGAAAATTATGGGATATATTTATATTTATATCATAATTCAAACTAGCAGCTAGCTTAGAAGCACTCTATCAAATACGACTAAATTTGAAAAATAAAAATAAAATAAAATACTATGGACAGTGATTTTAAATGAAAGAAACCAAACAAGACCAAGAAATCAGCTAATTAGAACTAAGATGCCATTCAACCAATCAACAAAGAAGCCAAAAGACAATTTTATTCAGAAATTTATAAAACCCGTAGCTTAGCAAATCATAAGGAATGCTCTCTACCCCGCACTTAAATACAGCCTGTTTCTTGCCTCCCCACAGTCTCACTAAAACTTCAAATTTGGCTAATCAAACCAACAACAGACGATGACATTATTCAGTAAACCACACGTACGTCCAGATTTATCGGGGGAAAAAATCTTTTTATTTAAAGGTAAAGCGATGGCAAATTTCAACTGCAGGTGCTTCAAGCTTCATAGCTAGGCCTAAGTTTAATAATAGCCATATCGCAATGCAGAGGTAAAAAACACAACAACAAAGAACTTAGGGTGACGAATGAAAAAATAATTTCCAAATAGCCTTTACCTTTGAATCCATGAATCCACAGAAAAAGAATAAGTCCGAGGAAGAGAACCCAAGAAACAAACTTCCACCACCGACCCATTGGGGTTCTTTTGTTCTCTTCACAAGCTAGGGCAAAGTAGCCAGGCTACTTTACATATATAGTAAGAGAGAGAGACGCGCATAACGATAGAAAATATTTTCAATGGATTAAGCGAAATAAACCGGATGGAGCAAGAGATGAACTCTCCGATGTAGACAAAACCATACCAACCAATGTCGGTAAATCTGGAGTTCAAGCCACAGAACCATTATGGACAAAAACCAAAGAGCAGGCCAATGCAGAGCCCCAGCTGATGCGATCTATAAGCAATGGCTTCTTCTAATTCTTTTCCCATGGTAAAATGTTGAGCCTGAGAGAGAATTCACAGAGGGGTAGAGAGAGAAAGAGTGAAAGAGAAAGAAAGGAGGACGAGTGGAATGGTAAAATAATACAGACAGAGCGGGAGGAGACAGTAAAGGCATATTGTGGAAGGTTTTTTAGTTTTTAAACTCCCTTCAAGTATTTATTAATTTTTAATTTGCTCTTAAGGGCTCGATAATTTTACTCGATCAAAAAAATTTTATTTGGTATAAATTATTTACACAAAATAACAGTTATTAAGGATATATACGCAAATAATTCAAAAAATATATTTATTAAATTATGTTTTAAGTTTGAAAAACGATTTACCTATATATTATGTGTTTGCTATTATAAAATTATTAAGAATTTAATGGAAATAAAAAAAAAATTTAAAATTAGTGTTATATATTGTACCTAACATTATCACTCAATAATCTAACGTTTAAATGCATGCGGTTATATAAATGTTTTTGACTTAGGTAATAATGAATTTTCCAGTTCATAGACTTAAAAAAAAATTGGTACTTTGATTTAGGTAATGCAGAATTGTTGAGGGAACATTTTGACAATGTGTCTCATAATAATGCAAATTAAAGAAATATACATAGTATTTATTCTATTAGAAAAATATATTTCGGACCAATAGACTAGGGGTGTCAATATTCGACACGACACGACAACCCGATCCGACCCGACCCGGAAAATCCGGGTTTGACCCGACCCGTTTGGACCCGACCCG
The DNA here is from genome assembly GCA_022539455.1 of Dendrobium nobile. NCBI lineage: Eukaryota > Viridiplantae > Streptophyta > Magnoliopsida > Asparagales > Orchidaceae > Dendrobium > Dendrobium nobile. The sequence continues at coordinate 28,175,730 of CM039727.1, forward strand.
TCAAATTCAACCCGTTTGATAAAACGGGTCGGGTCGGGTTGACCGGCGGGTTGCCGGGTCAACCCGAAAACCCGTTTATTTTAAAAAAAATTGAATTTCCCACTGCCCTCCTGCCCCGCCTGTCGTGCGTGCCGAACCTACGTGTCGCCGATGCCGCGTCGTTACCGAACCAGCGTGTCGCCGCTGCCACGCTGTTTGGTGTCACGCCGCCGTCGAACCCGCGCCGTCGCCAAACAGCGTGTGCCGAACCCGCGTGCCGTCGCCAAACCAGCGCCGTCGCCGCAGCCGCGCTGCCGAACCCTCGCGCGGATAATGCGGGTCAGGTCGGTCAACCCGGCAACCCGGACGGATCGGGTCCGGGTTGAAATGTCCGACCCGTTTGCAAAAGTGGGTCGGGTTCGGGTCGACCCGAACCCGACGGGTTGACCCGAATTGACACCCCTACAATAGACTCAATCTTTTAACAAATAGAGTTAAAATTCTTGCTCAATAATTATATGATCTTTCAATCGAAAGAGTTTCTCAAGCAGTTTTATTTTTTTTCACATTCTCCATTTTTGACAATTGCATAGTATTTATCTTTGACCAACTACAGAATTTCATTCTGGCAATCTATCTCAACTCATCTTCAAAGATTAATAGGGGTTTTTTTTTTTTTTTTTTGCTTTATGATTCATGATTGAAACAAGACTTTGCATTCTAAAAACTTAATTATTTTTCCTATCTTACAATCACGTTCATCTTTGAACTATAGTTAAATTACAATAAAATAATAAAAATAATATTTGAATCATTAATTTATATTATTATTTATATTATTTAAACATTATTCTCTCTTTTATTTTAAAATGATCAATCCATTTACGATACTTATTTGAACTATCTTTAACTAACAATTAAGCAATCTTTGAACCATCTTAGGGCGCGTTTGGGACGTGGCGCTCCGTTCTCGACAATTTCACGTCCCGCGGTTGTTTCTCACACCCGTAAAAAGCCTTCTGCGGTTCGCCTGCTTCCCGCTATTCATAGACATCCTAAATACGGTAATGCCCTTACTCCCTCACAAATTTCTTTTATACCAGGCGAATCCTCCGCTTCCGTCTCATCTCGCTCGGCTATAGGAACGGCGAAGGTTTGCTTTCTTCCTTTCTTGTAGCTGCAACTCCCACGCAAGCGGTTGTCTCTGCGACCCTCGACAAGTTGTTGTTTGTCGGATCGGGAGTTAGCAAGGTAGTTCGCTACCGGTTTCGTATTATTATCAATCTCTCCCCTCGTTTGTAGCTTCTCCTCTAATAGAGTTGGATTCTCATTTCAAGTTTTAAACCATCTAGCAGTTCTCGTCGGTCTCAATCATTAATTTCACATTTTAGATTAAGAAGGGGAAGAACAAGAGAACCGATAGTAAGATCCGATCGGAATTGAAAAGAGAAACGGCGATTACTGAATCATTTGTTGGGTATTACTCAGTTTTATCGGTTAACTTCTCAACCAAATTGGTGAATATATATATGATGGATTGGGGTTTCTGATTCTTTATCTTTGCTCTTTTTTTGTTATTACGATTGTGATTTTCTCCTTTTCATTTAAGTCCGTGGTTGTTTTGATTGATTTGCTGATTAAAAAATAATAAATAACTGATCTATCGGTCTATGTTCTCTGTCTATGTTCTTATCAAATTACAGGAGTTTGAGTAAATGCATAATCGAAGAAAGAATTTTTTCTATTTAGTTTTTTTTAATTGTTTCGATGTTAGATTTTTTGTAGAGAAAACGAAAAATATGCTGCAAAGATTCACATGAATGCCCATAAATATTAAGATTCATGATGATTCCTTTTGAGTTTGTCATGTATCCGTCCTTTTTTCTTAGAATAAGAAGGGTTGGCTCACTGTGAGGTATCCATTCTTTTGCCCTTTCACATGGAATTTTTTTTTAAAAAAGATGGCACAATCTTCGTACGGGTACAGCTGCAAGGTTCCGGCTATTGCCCATTTTGTAACATTTAAAAATCTGAGAAACAAATTAAAACAACTATGAAAAAAACAACTAAATCAATGCAAATACACATGACTTTCCAATGAATAATGACTTTCCAATTAATACAAAAGCAGACTACCAGAATGGAGAATACAGTTAACCTATCTTAGGAAGTCTTAACAGACAGCAGAAGCAAGGGATCATATTTTACATGTGTTGTATGGTTGCACCTATCATCGCACAGTCAACTAATGAAGGAAAAATAGAGGAAGGAACAAATAAATCAGGACAGTATCGAATACATCTTGATGCCATTAGATAACAATCATCCGCTATATGTTTTTTTCATAGTTGTTTTAATTTGTTTCTCAGAGTAGGAATAATTCAGCTACTTTTCTCTTCTTTTAACCAATAGGCTTATGTTTATTTTTTTTGCTGATACTTTTTTATCAAACTGACAGGATTTGATGGAACATTTAAAAATCTGCAGATGTTGGTGATCAATGAAAACTATACCATAAATTTCAAAATAAAAGCTTCCACTTACAGTGATTAATAAATTCAATGGGTAAACCAAAGGATGGCGGGCCTTCCGCAACATGGGAGAAAGATGTGAAGATTATATTTTGTGATTTATGTCTAAGAGAGATTGAACTCGGCAATCGACCAACTACACACTTCAATAAAGACGGTTGGGCGAATTTAATTAAGAATTTTTTGGAAAAAACTGGAAGAGAGTATGATAAAGCGCAGTTAAAAAATAAATGGTATCAGTTAAAAAAAGATTGGAAATTATGGAAAGAATTGAAGCGTGGATCCACTGGACTTGGTTGGGATCCTAGAAAGAAAACCATTGACGTACCTGATGAATGGTGGAAAGAAAAATTAGAGGTAAATAATAATTTTATATGTTTCATATATTAGTCTAATTCAACCTTCATGTTAGGCCTTCTAATTCTATAAATTGAATATTTCTTTCTAGGTAGTGCCAAATGCAAAAAAATTTAGATACAGTGGCATTGATCCTGAGCTTGAAGATAAGCTAGATCTTATGTTCCAAGGTGTTTTTGCTATCGGAGATCATGCTTGGACTCCAAACCAGGGACTTAACCATGAAAATGATACTGAAGATTCTGAACACATTGATATAGGTTCTGAGTCTTTTGAAGATTCTTCACAAAATCTTGAAAGCATCAATGATTGTAGCCAATTGAAACGTTCTTCATCTACAACATCATTCGGTAGAAGGAAAAGAATATTTGGTTCAACATTTCTAAGAAGTCAAATAACTCAGCTTGTAAATTCTTGCACAAATATTACCTCTGGAATTAGTGCATCAAAGTCAATAACTGATACTCCATCCCTTTCTGCTGCCATTAAAGTTCTTGAAGAAACAACTGAAGCATTTGAAGATATGCCATTGTATTTGTTTAGTACAAAGCTTCTCGAGGATCCAACAAAGCGAGAAATTTTTATGTCAATTTGTCCTGATCGAAGAGTTAATTATCTTCGATATTGCTACGAAAATCATGATACAACATCGTAGTTTCCTGGATATTTATGTTTTTCTTTAAAAACATTAGTTTAGTAGATGTGTTTTATACATTATTTCTGTATTTTGATTGTGTTGTTCTGAACAGTTTATAATATTTTTTTTATTACAACATCTGAAATATCTTACGTTTATCTTACGTGTATCTTATGTTTTTGAAATTGCAATGTCTTTCTTTTATTAAAAATGAAGATGAGGACCTTCACAGAACATTAAATGCTTTGGATATATAGTTTTGCAATTTGATAAGTTATCCATGTTTAGATTGTATTGTTTGGCATTCTCAATGTAGTCCTGAATTGGGAACTTATATAGAGAGAAATTGCATGTTCTATGCTAGACCTTCAGCGCATTCCATGTTTCCAAGGCAGCGTATCCTTCTTGTTTGTTTGTTTTATATGTGAAAGGTTTGCTATTTATGAAAAGAAGAAAAACAGCACTAAAAATTCTATTTAGGAAAGTAGGATACAGGACGCGAACTCTTGATTCCTTTTGGAGGTTTCAGGGTATAATACCATGATGCTCTGTTGAGAGATCATTTGGTGTTTGGAAGAAGTGGGTCATACTACGAGATATGCCTACATATTCATTCAAAAAACAAATAAAAATAGTGATAGCAACCATGACATTGCATAATTACATACGTCGACATTCCAGTCGGGAAGACCCTGATTTCAATATATGTGATGCGGACAGAACATATATACCAGAGTGGGCAATCAGTAGTAGAGACTGAAGGGAATGACTTTAATCGGGAGGTACGAGATGGTGAAGGAGCAGAGGAGATGGTCCAGTTACGAGAGAAAATCACAGCTGCATTGATGAATGAGATGAATTAGGAAGTTTCATATGTTTGATAACATGTTCAGTTTTATTTGATTAAGTTTGTGAATCATATGATATATATATATATGTGTGTGTGTGTGTGAATATCTGCGTTACGTTTTTTTTTTAATTAAATATGGCAAGCTTCTGGAAGGCATTTTATATAGGTTTTGGTCCTTTGCATTTTCCACTATGCTTGGCTACATCAATTCTCTGATAGTTACAAGAAATTGATACTGGTATTGCTGAGTTTGTATGGCGCTGCATTCTCCACAAACAACTTAAGAAATGTGCTGCTATTCTACTGGATTGCATGTCGGCTGCCATCCTGTTAGCTGAAGCTACAATTCTGCCCAGTGTGGTTGATTTGTCTCTCTTTTCTATTCTTATAAATGCTGTTGGTAAGCAGGAGATGCTCTCTCAGGTAAATGCTTGGTTGGATGGTCAGAGTTGTTCATTGATCATCAATATTGGCACTTTCAAAGTTCTTCTCATGCCTTCATTTATTTCGGCTCATTTTTAGCTAACGTATGCCTCAAGTCAAGTTCAGATATTCTCTCGTAAGATGACTTCAATCTGCATGGAGGAGCTTGTTCTAGGATGTTGTTCCTTACTGGCATTAACTCTTAGTAGAATTTTTCTTGATGTGTTTTTTGGTTTCATTGTTCAATTTGAACCAGCATGTGAAGAGGTTGTTTTGAAATAGTCAACCAAACTTAATTTATGGTGGTGGCAAATGCAAATAGGGATTAATGAGGGATATTATGAATTTGGCCATGCTTGAAATAGGAATGAATGGATGATTTTTATTTGACCCATTACATTTTCTGCCACAATTGGGTTAATCTGTATGCATATGATTTTTTTTAGGGGTAGCTTTTCATGTCTCTGAACTAGTTTTCCACTAAGGGACTATTTGGTTGGAAGAAAGTGAATACAAGTAAAATTATTTTGAAGTATGATAAGGACAATGTCAATAAAAATTTATAGTATTTTTTATATGTAAACTTATAAAATATTTGATATATAAACTAATAAAATATTTGATAAAATAATTTGATATTAATTAATAATTTTTATTTTGTTAACAAAAAATTTTGAAAAGAAATAATATTTGAATAAATTTTATTCATCTTAATACATATGAGGGTATATAGGTAATTTATTCATATACAGCTGCAGCACAGCAACTTGACAGTTATATTGGCCAAACAAAATGTACTGTTTTCTATACAGCAATTTCAAAAAGCAGCTTTATGTACAATGATTTTACAACCAGCTTTACCGACAGCTGCAGCCGTCCCAAACGCACCCTTAGATGCATGATCAAATTTTCTTCAAACCTCCTCCTAACCATTATGGAATCTTCTTCGACCCTCATTCAATCTTGATCAAATTATCTTGAAGATGGGTCAAAGACATAAAAAAAAAATGTTTGAAGATGATTTGAAGAAGGTTTGATCGTGCATCAAATGTATCTTTGTTGAAAAGAGATTTTTGATAAGCCTACTTTTTTTTTTAATTTTAATTCAGGATTTCAATCTCAAAATTGAACACGCCATTACGAAGGATATATCATCCCAGGAGGCAAAGATATCATTCCTTAATGAGTTCAGATAATGGAATTGAATATTTCATTCTGGCTATAATAGCCAAATTCTGTTAGGAAATGTGCCCAAAAGAAACATTATTGTAATATATATTTTATGGAAATAAATATTTAAAGACAAGTTTAGTATGTTTCGATATTATCATTTGATATAATAATTTTATTCCATGATTATTTATGTAACCATAATTCAGTATATAATTATATACAAGAGGATTGAATTATAGATAATAATCAAAACAAGTTCATAATTATTAATTATAGTTGTAATCTATAACTAAATATTATTAGTACGATCCATCAACATTAAGAATGGAATAATTTTATCCGAATTATTCGATATTGAGATATTAAGGATGGATGTACTTTATATAATATGATTATATAGAACTGGACCAAATAAATTTTGAATTCTCTAATAAATTATATTTTAATTATAGAGAATTTAAAATTAATCATAAAGATGATCATCTATAAAACAATCTTAAACCTGAGTTATTAATAAACTCCTATTTGTGACATTTGGTTTTTTGATTTACTCGGAAAAAGTTTGAAAGAAATAAACTCAATCCTTGTATTTTAGAAACACAATGAAACAAATGGTTGGAAATGTTAATATACATATATGGAATCCATTCCTTTTATTTTTTAAAGTTAGAAAATTAGTTCCCTTGAATAATTAATTCAAAACTTGAACAATTGAGCGCTCAAATTTTGTAACGATGTCACAAAGTTTATTGTTCATTAGAGAATTAATTGGAATTCAATGATTAAGATATAATTAGTGAGGTGACAGAAGGATGTTAGTCTATCCTTCGGGGAGGTATAATGTTTAACTATGCGGATGTAATTGAAAGAAAATATTTAAATATAAATAAAACAATTCATGTGGGAAATATGATACATTTTTAAATTAAAAAATTTTCTCACATGATATGCTGGATGATCAGTTAAAATTCTCCATCGTCTAGGTGTATCACCTGGATGACCAGAATGATGTACCAGATGATATATAATCCCTGATTTTGAACTAATCATATGCGACAATTTAGGAATCATTATGTACGATAAGTTATATTGATTCAACATCCAATATATATCTTTTAGATGACCAGAATGATGTGATGGATGATATGTATGGTTTTGAAATAACCATACAAGATGATGTTTATATTGTTATGGATGATCAAAATAAACAAGGTTTATAATCATCCATCTCTCCCATATCGTACTCACTGAAAGGGATGAAAATACATTAATCGTATAGGATGATCTATTGATCATCATGGATGATCTTTGTTGGAAAGTTACAAATTAGGGGGAATTTTAAGTCATTCTTTATAAGATCTCTTGTTTATTCAAGAGGAGATCTTTTGTTGGTGACTTAACCTGAGAGAGTCAAGAGAAGGAGAGGGAGACCTTGGGAGAGAGAAAGAGAGGATCTTGTGAGGGGGAGTTTGTGAGAGGTTCACAAAGGTTGCTCCAAGCAAGGATCTGGGTCATCTTCTCCAATCATCATCCGTAGTTTCTTGGTGGCTTTAGAGAGGTCTTCATCAGCACAAGGTCAAGGTTCTCTACCTGCTTTAGGAAGAAGCAAAATGAGTCTAGGTTCGCTGCCTCATCGGAGTCGGTGAAAAGGAGTTTATAAAGGCTTCTCCACCTTGTTGTGGGAGCAAAAGGATAGTCATTGTTGGTTTAGTGCAATACCTAAAGGAGATGCTTTGGGGAGTGGTCGTAGGTCAAGTTGACCGAACTACTATAAAATCTGGTGTATTCTTTCTTATTACATTTCAGCATCTTAATTTTGCACTTTATTTTCTTGTGAATGATCGTATGGTTTAATATTTTAAAATACTTTAAAAAGATTGTGCTTTTTGTTTAAGAATTTTAAAAACTGCCAATTCACCTTCCCCCTCCTCTTGGTTAGCCTCGGGCTAGTTCATAAGGGCTTAACAATCCTAACAAACTTTCAAATTATATCAGAGCGAGATTCATAAAATAAAGTTTTTGAAAACTTTTGAATTTCAATACATGGCTAACTTTGGTAACTAAAATACAATGGAAGGTTGTTCAATTACTAGACCACTACTATTTGATAATACATCTTTTGATTTTCGGAAAACTCTCATGTCCATATTTTTACAATCTATAGATTATCGCATATGGATGCATATTAAAGAAGGTTATTTTGCACCATCACGTGAAGTTAATGACATCAAAATTGAACTTCTATTTACTGAATGGACTCTTGACGATATGGATCTAGCATAACTTAATGCAAAATATTTATACTATTTTTTGTGCACTAAAATCTGAAGATTTCATCCGTGTTTCAACTTGTACAACTCGTAAATGTGATAAATTATGCATCACTTATGAAGATACAATAGAGGTTAAACAATCTAGATTTAATATCTTACTTCATGACTATATATAAACTCTTTTGTATGAAACCTAGTGAGTTAATATCTGAAATGTATACTAAGTTTACACAAATTATCACCTCCCCGTATATTTTAGGAAGAGAACTCACCAACTATGAGAAAGTTAACAAAATTTTGAGATATTTATCTTCTTCTTATGATGCTAAGATAACTGCTATCATTGAATCCTAGAATTTGAATACTTATTCTATTGATAACTTATTTGGATCACTCATTACTTACGAGCAAGGAGTGAATAAAAGACAACTTGATGTAGGTGAGAAAAAGAAGGAAAAAACTATGACACTAAAGGCTAATGATACGGATTTTAACTCATCTGGTTCTGAAAGTGATGATGTTACCTTAATTACGAGGCAATTCAAGAGCTTCTTAAGGAAAAAATAAAGCATCAACATAAGTAGAACAAAGGCAAGAGTAGTAAGAATTTTAAAGGTTCTTGTGATGTTATATATTTTGAAGGAAGGAAGTCGGTCTTGTTAAGGTTGGTTGTCCTACACTTAAGGCTCACCCAAGCAAGGAGAAGGATGAGGAGAAACATGAGTTCTGGAAGGAAAAAAAATAAATCCAAAAGTTTTTATAGGTGGATACTACATTGGACTCTTCTGAGATTAAAGCTGAGAAGGAGATAACAAACTTGTATTTGATGGCGAACGATCATCCTGGTCATTCTAACCAAGAAGAGCTATGTAAATTATGATACGATCAATTGTTTGAAGTTTCTGAGAAAATTCATTCATCTTATTGAAAGCTTAAAAAATTGCATGTTAGCTTAAAACTTAAAATTTTGAACTTAAAAAAAGAGCAAGAAGTTTTGATTAAAGATCATTCTACACTTGATAGCAATCACATGAAACTATTGGATGAGTTTGATGAATTGAACAAACAACATGGATTATTTAAAGCACCACTCACTGTGAAAATGATTTAAAATATTTATGGATGAATCTGAAAGTATGTAGTACAATTTAAAAGTTGACAATGCTGTATTAGAAAGTATTAACTTATTTTTAAAGCTAAATTAAAAGCACTTAAGAAAAAAAGGATTCCACCCACACCTGAATAATTTTTCAATCCTGATCAAAAGCCAAAAATTTTAAAACCTAAGAAGAGGCACTATAACCCAAATAGATTAGTAAACCTTTTTCTTGGTCTTAGATGTTTTTCATGTGGCATGCTAGGTCACATCTCCCACACTTGCACTATTCACCATAGTACACATTAAGATAGAGACTAAAATTGCATGATTCATATCATAACACACATGCATTGCTTTCTTATTTTTATAAGAAGGGACCCAAACTTGTTTTGGTTCTTAAATCTAACATTTGATGATTTTGTAGGTATGCTCTCACTTACAATCTCGTGAGAGCATGTGGTACTTAGACAGCGGATGCTCACGCCACATGATAGGAGATGCCAATCAATTCATTTCACTGCTGGTCAGAGCTGGAAACATGATCACTCTTGAAGACAACATCAGAAACTTCAAAAACCTTTTGATTAAAAATGTTATACTACTTGATGCTTGAAACATAACTTGATTAGCATCAGTCAGCTTTGCAATAATGACTTTATCATAAATTTTTTGTCAAACACATATATCATTAGCTTAAATAACAAGACTACTTTGCAGGAGAAAAGGATCAATAGTGTTTACACGCTTGATTTAAATAATATTGTATGTGTTGTATCTTTTTGTTTAAAAATGGTTGCTGATGAGTCTTGGTTATGGTATAGGAGATTATGTTATGCTAGCATGAAAATACTTAGAAAAGTAATCCAAAAAGACTTAGTGAGAGGAATCCCCAAGCTTAAGTTCACTAAGGACCACCTGTGTGATGTCTGTCAACTAGGGAAACAAGTCCAATCCTCTTTCCATTCCATTAAGAATATTAGCACCTCGAGACCTTTAGAAGTCCTTCATATGGATTTATTTGGATCAATTAGCACTACTAGCTTAGGGGGAAAAGTCTATAGATTTTTTATTGTCGATGACTACTTGAGATTCACTTGGACTAGATTTTTGATGCATAAAAGTGAGTATTTTGATGAATTTAAATCCTTCTCCATTTGGATTCAAAAAAAAGCTAAGTTGTGAGATCTTGACCATCCATAGTGATCACAATAGAGAGTTTCAAAATGTGAGATTTGAAACTTTCTATGATGAACAAGGGATTAGTCATAACTTTTTAGCTCCTATGACCCCTAAGCAGAATGGGGTAGCAGCAAGGAAGAACATGACCTTAGTAGAATCCACTAGAGCCATTCTTGTTAAGTATTCACTTCTAAAATACTTTTGAGCAGAAGCGGTGAACACAGCATATTATGTGTTGAATAGGGTGAATGCTAGATCCAAACTAAATAAGATACCCTATGAGATCATTAAGGGTAAGACGCCCAATATTTCTCACCTCTATGTCTTTGGCTATAAAGTTTTAAGAGTTCTCAATGTCTAAATCATATTTACAAATTAAAAAAAGTCTTATATGGATTAAAGCAGGCATCCAGAGCTTGGTATGAGAGGCTTAGCACATTCCTCCTAGAAAGAAAATTTGTTAAGGGGAGCGTTGACATCACCCTTTTTCTAAAGAAAGTAGGAGATGATTTACTCATTATCCAGGTCAATGTTGATGATATATTTTTTGGATCTTCTAATAAAAATTTATGTGATAATTTTTCTAAAATAATGAGTAAAGAGTTTGAGATGAGTATGACAAGAGAATTATCCTACTTTTTAGGATTTAGCATAAGATAAATGGATGATGGAACCTTTCTTAATCAATTAAAATACACTAAGAACATCTTGAAGAAATATGAAATGGATAAATCCAAGCCAATAAACACTCCCATGAGCTCCAGTGTCCAATTAGATAAATATTCAAATGGAAAATATGTTGATCAAAAGAACTACAGAGGAATGATTGGATCACTACTTTAGTTGACTACTAGCCAATATAATATAATGTTTAGTGTTTGTCTTTATACTATATTTTAAGTTGATCTTAAAGAATCTCACCTGACTATAGTTAAGGGAATCTTTAGATATCTCTTAGGGACCTAAAACTTAGGAATCTGGTATCCTAGACACAACACTTCTTTTGAAATTATTGGATGTTCTGATTTTGAATTTATAGGATGTAGGATGGATAGAAAGAGTACTTCTGAAACTTGTCAATTCATAGGACAATCCTTAGTCTCCTAGTCTAGTATAAAACAAAACTTTGATGTATTTTTTACTGTTTAAGATGAGTACATTGCCTTAAGAAGTTATATGGCCCAAGTCATTTGGTTGAAGTAACAAATTCTGATTAAGATTACATATTAGCAAAATTTTAATTCTATTTGCTAACACCAGTGCCATCTACATCTCTAAAAATCTTATTTAATATTCTAACCAAACACAGCGACATAAGACATAACTTTATTAGGGATCATATTATCAAAGGAGATATTGAGTTATTTCATGTATCAACTGAAAACAAACTAGCTGACATCTTTACTAAACCACTGGCCATTGACACATTCTGTATCTTAAGGACCAGATTGGTTGTGATTGATATAAATGCATGAACTTGATGATTTGTGCTCCGAACTTTATGTTTTCTGATCTTTTTTCTTATTTTTATTTTATGATCTTTCTTTTATTTTTGATATTTCTTTTATTTTTGCTTAGATTATTGATTTTTATTTATTTGATGTTGTTTTATGTTTTCAACTCTTATGTCTTTATTTTTCTTTCAGTTTTCTTTTAGTCACTACTGGAATGATATTTTATGCCTTGTTTTTATTTTTGAAAATTTGTATTCAATGATTGACATCCCTAAATCAGTTAAAGGGAGAAACAACATTAATTATTTCCCTTCCTCTAACTCTTTTTAGCAGTATAATCTTCTTTTCTAAACAAAAGTCTATCTCAAATTAACAACTAGACTTTACAATTTAGAACTTTTTTTACCTTCTTACATTAATATATCTTATATAAATAACATTCGAAGTTATTAAATCACTTTCAAACTTTCTTAATCTTCTTGTTGCATTTATCATATAAATTTGATTCTGCTTTGTGGTTTACTCCTCGTTATATTAGATAGTGAGTTTTTCTTCTTTAATATCTAGAAGATTTTCTCAAAAGTGAGAGTATTTAAAAGTTTCAAAAGGGAGCTAGCTTGCAAAAATGACAAGAGGCAAAAAATGAGCCCAAAAAGAAAAAAATTGAAAAGATGCGAAATGATCGCAAAAAAAAAAATGAAATATACATAAAATGTATAAAAAATCAAAAGATACGTAAGGTGCGCCAACCAATTGATAATAGGACAAAATGAGCGCACAAGAAAGCAACCTTCCTTCTCTTTCAAATATTTAAACCTTAGAAGAATTCATGTGTCACTTGATATTTTCAAAGACTTGATTTTGAAATTTATGATTGTAACTAATTATTTCGTTATATTATTTTATAAGATATTTTTCTGAAAAGAAATTTTGAACGGATCACTTTTTTTTATCCAATTGATTTTTCTTAGTTAGATCTTTATTTTCAAAACAAGGTTTGTCCTATAAGAAGTTTGAGCTGGAGATAACAAGATTGGTTGTTCTACCATTTTTTAGTTTTCGATGATGTTAACTCATTTTTTACAAATTTTTAATTAAATCACATGAAAAATTCATCATATTTTTGTATTGATAAAAAAAAACTTTGTTTTTCTTTCTTTTAATCCCTTTTTACATCTTTTCTTTATTTTATATTTAATTTTTTACTTTGGGCCACATTCTGATCACATCCCTCATACTTGTAATCTATTTTGATGTTTTATGTGTGATGCTTTTATACTATTGTTAGTTTCTATTTTGCATTTCTTTTTTTTGTGATGTCAAAAGGGAGAGTAGTGTTAGTGTTAGTGTTATTATTATTTTTGTTTTATTATATTATTATATCATTTAGTATTTGTACTATTTTTGTTGCATCACCTATTTATTTTAGTAAAGTTTGCATTGCTTAGTTCATACTATTCTCCTTTATGTTTCATTAATGTGCTTGAGTTGAATTTTCTAACAAATATTTTTCATCATCAAATAGAGGAAGATTGTTGCAAATTTGGATTCAATGATTATAATTTTGATGATAGCAAATATTTTTGGCATTTCTGTTTCTCTACTATTGCGCTATCTACTAACTTTTTAGGTCCATAAGGTCAATTACAAACCAAGCCAACTAAAGATTGGATAGATTAGGACTAAGTTAGTCTGTAAGAGTAATTCTAGTGGTTTTTCCTTTTCTTGAGTCAAATATAATAAAGTGGATCCTAATGATAAGTAATTTTACACACACACACTTAGGGGGAGAAATTCTGTAAGTTTAAGGGTTTTCTATTTTTGATCACATCATATAGGACGATTCCAAATTATCCTAGATGATCAGTTAAAGTAGAAACTCTAATTAAGGCTCCTGTGTTAAGACATCTAAATTAAGCAAATTATATGGGACGATATTTACATCGTCTTGGATGATAGGCTCAAATTAGAAAGAATTAGTCGCCAAATTCTTTGGTTATGATATTATTTTTAGAAATCATAAAGGACAATCCCATTTCATCCTAGACGATTCATTACAATCATGCTTAAATTAGTCAGGTGATTAAGAAAAGTAATTAATATTTGATTGATCGATCATATGATCATGGATGATTGCAGGATCATTCTTAATGATCAGTTAGGAAAACCATAGTCTTCTTTTAGAGCACCTAGACGACTTAAATAATATGCTGAACGATCAGTTGAAATTATCCATCGTCCAAGAGTATCACTTGGATGACCAGAACAATGTTTTAAACGATAATCCATGAATTTTGAACTAATTGTATGATATGATTCAAGAATCATTCTGAATGATAAGTTATATTTCTTCATCATCCAACATATATCTTCCAGACAATCAAAATGATGTGCAGGATGATATGTATGATTTTGAACTAATTGTATAGGACGATGTCCACATCATCTTGGACGATCAGAATAAAAAAGGCTTCTAATTATCCAGCCCTTTCATATCATCTTGGCTGAAAGGGTTAAAAATACACTGATTGTATCGTTCTGTACGATCTTTGAAGACAAGTTATAAATTATGACAAATTTTAAGCCCTTCTTTATAAGATCTTTTGTTTATTCAAGAGAAGATCTTTTACTGGTGTCCTGACCTGAGGGATCCAAGAGAAGGAGAGGGAGAACTTGGAAGAGAGAGATGATATTGTGAGGGTGAATTTGTGAGGGGTTCATAAAGGTTGCTCCGAGTAAGGATCTGAGTCATTTTCTCTAGTCATCTTCCCTCGTCCCTTGGTGGCTCTAGGGAGATCTTTATCAGTATAAGGTCAAGGTTCTCTGCCAACTTCATGAGGAGTAAAAGGAGTCAAGGTTCTCTACCTGCTTCAAGAGGAAATAAAAGGAGTCTGAGTTTTTTTCCTTATTGGGGTCGGTAAAAAGGAGTTTATAAAGGCTTTTCTGCATTTCTGTGGGAGCAAAAGGAGAGTCACTTTTTATTTAGTGTAATACCTCGATGAGATGCTCCGGAAAGTGGACGTAGGTCAAGTTAATCGAACCACTATTAAATCTGGTGTGTTCTTTCTTATTATGTTTCCACATCTTAATTTATACACTTTATTTTATTGTGGATAATCGTATGGTTTAATGTTTTAAAATATTTTAAAAAGATCATTCTTTTGTTTAAGGATTTTAAAAATTACCAATCCCCCGGCTCTTGGTTAGTCTCGAGCTAGTTTATAAGGGCTTAATAGTCCTAACGAACTTTTAGTTAGGTTTAGTGAGGCTTAGGTTGGGAAATGGCTTAACCCAATATAGTTTTGATAGCTTTGGTTTATCATAATTCCTAACCCAAGTTAACCCAATGGTTGGGTCAACTAAGGAAGGTGTGTTGGATTAAAGGGAACCCAATGACAATATTAGTTTGATCTAATTAGGCTAGGATTGGAATTTGATTCAAGGGATACCTCTCTTTAGACACTTGGGTCAAGCCAAATGGCTAACCCAAGTGGGCCTAAGTCTTGTGTCTTCAAGTGGGTCTCTTAAGGGCCCAATAGGTCTGTCACGACCCGACCCGACCGGGACGGATCCCGCCCGCACCGGGTCGCGACCGGAACGAAACGAACTGACTGACCAGGATCTGGCTTTGGAATTTGTTTCGGAACTGAATCTTCCAAATATTTCAACTCAACCACAAACACACACAAAGCTAGTATGAAACATCAAATGCAGCGGAACAAAACATCTATATTTCTTTTTCCTCAAACCAATCATCTACAACTACAGTACATGGCTTTTAGACAGAAAGAAAGACAGAACAGAAAAGCCATGACTGTACAAAAATCAAAAGTACAAAACAATACCTATACTGATCAGACTCTGAAATCTATTCCTGGACTTCCTTCCCTTTCCCAGAACCTGAAAACCACCAGAAAACAAGGGTGAGCTCAACAGCTCAGCAAAGCAACAAACCTCCAATCAAAACTCTCAGAGTCCAAAACCAAACTCATCAGACAGAAATCCGTACAGAAATCTAAACAGAATCAGACAAATATCAAATCAGACAGATCAGAACTGAACAGATATCAAATCAAACAGAACTGTACGGAAACAGAAGTCGTATCAAATCAGAAACATAACAGATCAGACGTATCACATTAACGGAATCAGAATCGTACAGAAATCAGATTCAAATCATATCGGAACAGAACAGAATCGTGTCATACAGCTCAGATCAAATCATATATATTAATTTAGCATATAACAGATAGCAGAACGGATTCCCTGACACTGACAGAATCTCAACGGATTCTGGCCCCTTATGCCTCCCTTCCAAGACACTGACAGAATCTCTCGGATTCTGGCCCCTTATGCCTCCCTTTGTGCTCATGACACCAAACAGATGTGCTTATAGCACCAGAACAGAATTCATCGGATCCGAAACAGAACAGATATCAGAATTCAGATTGAGCTCATTTCAGATTTCCCAGACACTAACTGAATCGCTTAGGATCCAGGCCCCTTATAACTCCCTTTATATATCATATACAGATAGCATAATAATTCAGAAGAAATTCGGACGAATTCAGAAATCAGACAAAAATCGGGCAGCACAACTGTATACAGAATTTACACAATTTTCCTGAAAAATCACAGAATACCAAATTTGCACATAATGTAGATAACAACATTTCAAGACTTTAATTCTACTGCTCAGCAAATTTTAGACTACACAGAAAAATCCAGTCGACGAAAAACACCGTCGAATCAAAACTACCCGGACAAAAATCTCCAGAAAATAATCAAAATGTGCACACTCGGCACGTCAACCACATACAGAAACTTACGCGGTAAAAACTGAGCCAATCGGAAAATACGGATGAAAATCACGAATAGAAATCAATTCCGGACAGAAAATACCGCCAAACACGACGGTTTTGAAAATTGAGAAAGGTGGAATGTGCCTTACCTTGCGTACAACAATTTCCTGAACAGTCTCGTCGGACGAAAAAAGCTCCGCGTCGCCCGAAAATCAGCTTTTCCACAAGTTTTCTCGACTTTCTCTCTCCTCAGAAAAATCAGATATTTTATTTTGATTTTCTCTCTCTTCAAAATGAGCTGATTTCTGCTTTATCATACACATATCGGCCCCGCCGATCGCAAGATCGTCCTGGGACGATCAGACCAAAATCCATCGGCCTGGACTGTTCCCAGGGCTGTTCTTAGGACAATATTTTGAACAGTACAGATCGGCCTGGACGATGTCCCTATCGGCCCGGCCGATACCTACAGGAAAATCACCTGAAGCAAATCTGGGCAAATTCTGGAGCAAATCTTCCACTGATCGTCCCAGGACGATCCCAGATCGTCCTAGACGATCCTGGAGCAAAAACAGCACTTCACAAGGTCACCCCATGGGTTTAAATAGGTTTGGAGAAGTCTTGGTCAAAAGTTTTGAAAGGGTGGATGTGTTTGGAAGGTTTGCTCAAACTTGGTTGACTTGGTCAACCAAGTTGATCTAGGGTCATGGGTTTGGTCCATTAAGTTCAAATATATCATATTAACTCAACGAAGGTGGTCCTAAGTCAAAGGGAGTTCAATTGATTTGAAATGGGGTGTTTAAACCCTTGAGGGCCACTTTGGTCAACCATGATTAACTTTGTCAAATAGGTTAACCAAATTGTGGGTTTTCCTCCAATGTGTTCCTAATGATATTTAGGATATATTGGGATAGGTTTTGAAGATTTATATGGGAAGGTCATGTTGAATTTTGGGGAAAAGACCAAAAATCCCTTTAAAGGGCATTTTGATCATTTTAGCCCCTAGTCAACACTGGGTTAAACTAGGTCTAGGAAAGTGTAGGTTATTGATCAACAAGTTATAAAAAAGGTCCTGGATATGGTTAGAAGGTTTAAAAGTGGTTCCAAGGTCAAATTTTACTATATGGAATGTTCAGTGGCACTTCTTATAAATATTTGAAGGTTTTGTATCCTTTAGAAATCAATCCAATTTTTGGGGCTAGGGACCTCAGAATGGTTTTAAATTTTGTGGGTTAGTCTTAGAGATATGCCTAAACAAGATGTAATTGATAAACCCTAAATTAGAGGTCATTTGACTGGGTTTCTTGGTGACAAAAAATTCACCCATAAAGGGCTTCAAGACCAAGGCCCTTAACCCTGGGATTTGGTTTGGAAACTTGGATTTTTATTGGATTTTTGAGTTTATGGGTTTAGTTTGAATTATCCACATCAATGAAAATCAAATGAATGATTTTGATTGATCAGATATGATTTGAAAGTTGAATGAAAGTTGGTTGCAAATGGGACTGGAGATTGAGTTGAATAGTGGAATTGGATTTTATTAGGATTGGATTTTATTTTGACTAGGACTTATATGGCTAAGAAGTGGACAACTCTCAATCATTAAGTCACTAGAAATAAACTGGGGTAGGTCTTAGTGGCCTCATACATAAATGAGGTCAACAATGTGCTCTAAATTTTGCTTAATTATGAGTTGTAAATTGTTTTGAAGAGCCTTCAAAGATGGGTCAAAATTAGGTTGATTATGAGCCAGCATGATTCAACCATTTTTGAAGATGCTTTGATTAAATATTTATCAAATGTGGTTAAAATATATTTTTTTCTTGCATCACCTCTTTAATGTTTGACTCACTATAATTATCATGATATAAATACGGACATAAGATCTAATCATAACAGTTAAGAAGCATTATATTGCTTAGGTTTTATGCCAAGTTGTGGTTAATTTAAAGAAACTAGCTTGGCAATTTAGGCTAATGATATCATTGTGTAGCTGAGAGATCGCCCTTTGTGAAACTTTTAAAAGCTCGTGAAATACAATTTTCTAGTTCCTCCATTCAACAATTATTATTAAGGATGATTGATGATGATTATTATAAAATCCTCACCTAAAACCCAACACTGCAAAGGCCCATCCCTGACATCGAAGTGCGTGACCAAATCTAGTTTTATGTCCAACAACTTAAGATTTCAACGCCAGGGTGTCGCAATGCTAGCAAAGAAAATTTTTTATTATATCTTGGATTTTCACTTTTTAGGCCCCAAACCTTAGTTACTTATAATTCCAAGAAGTATTCTAAGACTCATAATTATTAATCAACTTAAAAATTAATGATCAATAATAGAAAATTACATAAATTTCGGTTGATAAATATACAAGCTACATAAATAGGGATAAGAATTTCATTAACGCAAAGCTAAAGAATACTTTCATGAAGTGCATTCACACATATGATGTGTGGAAGTATGGGATATGCTACTTTATAAATTATATCCTCTTCAATCATGATAAACATGATATATACATTTATTGAAATGTTTCTCACAATTGAAGATAAAGAAGAATTTGTTTTATACACATGGGGAAGGGTGCATGGAAGAGGACACTGTAATTATTTAAATGACAATATGATGACTATAAGATCATTGCTTTAAAAAAGAATGCCGCGCCCTAATATATTATAAGTGTATATGCAATATCACTATAATAATAAGCTTATGAAGCCATTTCAGACCTGGAGTTATAAGTGTTAGAAGCTATTGATTATCAAGTCTTAGGCTCATATTTATAATACTATCAGTCCTCCAAAACTGGGGTAGATGGATAACATAGAGTCTTTCATTTTAATAAATTGTTTTGGTCCTTAAAGCTTCTCAATCAAATAAACATTTGTTCTCCTAAAAAGAATCAAGCACAAGAATATAGAGCTATAATATCTAAGTATTTTTCTTATTAATTTTTAAAATAATTTAGTTTGATTGATTTATGATTTATTAAATTTATAATTTTAATGTCTACATTATGTTAAATTTATTCGTGACGTTGTCATAACGAGCATGAGGACCAAGGCCTCCTTAGGACACGTTGCCCCATAGCCCTAGTAAGTACAGCCTAAAAACTTCATTGATAGAGTGTTGGTTATTTATTTTACTCTTGTTATTTGATTTAATTCATTAGGTTGATGAATTATTGATATTTTGATAATTTATTGATTTTTCATATCTTAATAAATATTTTAATACATTTAATGTGGAGTCAATTTCTTTTCTTTTACATATGTAATAGTTTTTAGAAGTTTAATATTTTATATAAATATTATATTTAATTATGAGTTTAATGCCTTTGAATTTACTGGATTTAATATATATTTTATCATAGAGTCCTTCATTTTTGGAATTATGAGTTCAATCCCCAAAATATTGTTAAATTCCTTAGGGAGAGGGCATCAGAGTTATGGAGTGGTTATTAGATTTAGAAAGAGTAGAGAGAACTACAGAGAGCACTGTTGTCTTTTTAGCCATTGCTAACAACGATCACACCAGCTATTGCCGCCGACAACCTCCATCACCACTAACAATTAGCATTAGAAATCACTGTCATCTCCAGAATGCTGACAATATTTAATTCTGCTAGGTATAGTTGTCCGCTTATGGACACTTACTTTTTTTATACCCCCTATTAGAGAAATTAAGCCCTATTGTTCTGTGTTAAATGTCAAAATGTAGTGATTTTTGTAATCTCCCTCAAGGAAAAGCAGATGTTTATTTAATCCTCTCTTCTTTAATAGTTAAGAATGGAGGATTCTTATATTACTTACTACATAATGTATTTTTAAACTAGATCAGGCCTCATGATTTTTCTCGGCCTCTTTCTGGGTTTTCCCTATAAAAAACTTTATATCTTAATAATTTTATCTATGCATGCTGAATGTTTATACAATGTTGAAATGTAAAACACACATTCTACCTACTCAAAATTTTCAGCACATAACAAGTATGATAATAGCTTTATGTTTTATTTGAAATGGTGATTGTGGTCAGTGTGAAATACAACACTTAATCTAAAAAATATAAAAAAAAATTCTTCTTAAGATTACACATGATTGTATATGATTCTTCAATGGCTGTTTAGGTGTAGGTTTTTTTCATAACTATGGAGAGTCATATGTATAGTTATTATTTTGACGTAAACATTAATTCTTTGTATATAATTATTACTTCAATTTATAGAACTTTGTGAAGGAGTTTGTGGATGTTATTATGATATTATAAATTTAAATCTTTTTTTTTTTTGTAATTCACTCTATTGTTTTTATGATATACTCATTGTGCTTGCAAAATTTTGTGTTATGACATTCTTCATAATTTGTTGTTTGTGTTTTGGATATTATATTATTTCATATAATATGATATGCTTTGATAGAATTGTGTATTATTGATAATGCATTTCATTTCTTATAATTTGCTCTTAGTGTTATGACTATCGTGTTTATTCTAATAAAATGCATTATATTGTGGCATAGTTGTTGTAATTATAGTCTTTTTTAT
Source organism: Dendrobium nobile (assembly GCA_022539455.1). NCBI lineage: Eukaryota > Viridiplantae > Streptophyta > Magnoliopsida > Asparagales > Orchidaceae > Dendrobium > Dendrobium nobile. Next base: position 28,197,035 of record CM039727.1, read on the forward strand.
CTCAATCTAGAATATAATCCATAACCAAGCAGCGATCAAATAATCTTGGAACGGTGATCAAACAATAAACAAGTAATAATCAAATCAAAATTGATCATTCTTTGAACAATGCTCACATACTATGAGAAGTATGATCGAACATCTTAGAATCAAGACCGAATAACTTTCATATCATGATTGAACCTTCTTCGAATCATCTTCGATCCACGATTGAATAATGATCTTCTTACTATGATCAAAATATCTTCAAACTACAATTGATCAATGATTGAACCATCTTCAAACCTAGTATGTATACTTCGACTTCAAAAAATAGCTCGCTATTATCCCTCATTTAAGAATTTTAGCATAGAAAAAACTTTCAAACATATATCTCGAGAAAACAAATAATATGAACATTTATCTAATTTATGATATTATGAGACATATAAAGTTAAATTTTCTTTACCCAATTCATAGACTGTATACGCTCTTCATTGTTAATCTTGTATTGAGAAATCCCCTCATTATCTCTCTAGTCACTGTTTCCTCTATCGTTAACACGAAATGCATGAAGTTCGGTTGCATTTTTTGCTTTATAAATTTTAAAAATAATAAACATGCATAAAATAGAATTTTATTTTAAATTATAATGAAAAAAAAAATCTTAAATCCCTTAGCTTTTTTTAAATGTTTTTAATTTAATTTTCAATTTACATAAAATAATAGTCTCAAGTATATGTCGAAGAAGAACTAAAACTCTAGCTTTAACATGGCATATATATATATATATATATATATATATATAAACTAAAGGGAAAAGCAAAAGTAAATACCATACCTACTTTACAGAACATGTTTAACTAATTGAATAATTTAAGTCCCAAATAAATTTTGAAGGTGATTTTCATGTGACGTTTTGTTTCCTTTCTGTAGAAGATATGTTAAGTGGTGAAGCAACATAGATGGCTGAACGCTATGCATAGGCAAAAGTAAAATGCTGGTAGCATGGTTGGTGAATCAAAAATAAATGAAGAAAATGTGGGCAATATATATTTTACTATTTTTGTAATATTTTAAAATAGAATTAGAGGTGTAAAAAGTTGAATTTAACTTGAACCACTTTCAGATTGTACTTAAGTTTATTTAATTAATCAATTTCAAGCTACAACAACAACATCATCAAGCCTTTATCCCACTACGTGGAGTCGGCTACATAAATCCTTTTTCTTCATTGTGTCCTATTAAAAGTCAAATTCTCGTTTAAATCTAATAAATAAAGGTCATTCTTAATATTTTCTAACCAAGTCTTTTTAGGTCTACCCCTACCTTTCTTAACATAAGTCAAATCTAATACCTCTACTCTCCTAATCGGGTCATCGGAAGGCCGCAGTTTTATGTGACCAAACCATCTAAGGCGACTCTCTCTAATCTTATCTTCTACTGGAGCTACTCCAACCTTTTCACGTATCTGCTCATTTCGTATCTTATCTCTAAGGGTAAAGCCAGTCATCCGCCTGAGCATCCTCATCTCTGCCACACTTAACTTAGTATTATGCTTCTCTTTTAATGGCCAACATTCGGCACCATAAAGCATTGCAGGCCTCACTACCATCTTATAGAATTTTTACTTAAGTTTGAGGGGTACATTTCTATCACATAACAAGCCCGATGCATTTTAATCAATTTCAAGCTAAATTTTATGAATTTGAATTGGCTCATATATAAGTTGACACATTTATCTTTGATGAGAGAAGATGATTTCAAGTCGCACAGCTATTGCAATAAATTGATAAAAAATTATAAAATTATATGAAAAAATAATTAGAAAAGACATAAATTTTAAATTTTTTTAAATATTGCATTTACTTAAATAAAATGTTGTCCTTCCAATGAACTTAGTAGGAGAGTGGATGTATAATATATTGAATCTAGTCTATAATAAGAAAGGTAGATGTAGACCAAAGTTGACTTGATTAAAAAGTATTTAAAATTATTTTTTTTACTAGATTTAAATGAGAATTTGAATTCTTAATATGACACAATAGAGAAAAAGATTCATTTAACCTACCCTATGTCGTGGGATAGAGGATTATTATTGTTGTAGTTGCGTAATCTTGTACTTTTTTTTGCATAATCTTGTACTTAAATCATCCAATTCTACTACATTCTAACTATATTTAATGTTAATATTTTTTAAATGAGTAAACTCACGAGCTAATAAGTTGCCTGAGAGTTGCAATAATTTAACTTATACACACACTGAGTTAAACCCATGAGTCATTTTTTAATTAATAAGTTTTCAGCTTAAATTTTCATATTAAGCTAATAAATGAGAACTTATTGTTTGTTAATTTATATCAATACATATTTTTAATTGTTTAATATGATGTAAATTGTGCACATAAAAGTCTTCATCGAGCTTTTGGCTTCATTTGGAACGGCTTTTTTTACTATTTTTTAAATCAGCTTTCTAGTAAAAAAAATTTATTTTTGCACTAAAAAACAATTCTAAAAAATAGTAAAATGATTATCCCAAATAAAACCTTAATCCCTAGTGCGCTGCACTTATTTCACCACAATGGCTTATACTATGCTATTATAATTAAAAAAAGTTTAACGTAAAGATGATAATGGGTAAAGTTTTGGTTAAAGTAGCCTTGTCAGTGAGAAAAGGTTGAGAGTGGAACAAAAAAAAGAATATTTTAATTTTGAAAGTTATATTATAAATATGTATTTGGACCATTAATTTATTTAAAAAATTTATTCTAAAGTTTTTGTTAAAATGAATTTAATAATATACATTTCATATTTGTTCATTTTACATCATTACTACATCATATTTTTAGATTTTTATTATATATTCTATAATTTCAATCATAATAATATCATTCATCTATGCTGCATAATGTCTATTTCCTCATAATTATACATTATAGGGTTTTATTTATTTGATAAGCTATTAGTTGAGGAAAGCTTGTGAAGATACCCTTTTTATATATCTAATAAGCTATGTCAAAAAGTATAGCATTTATGCAACTTATTGTTTTTTTTTTAATTTTATTATAAAATAATAATAATTTATCATTAATCAATTAAAATTTGTATTGCTCTAATCTTAAATCAATATTGATAGCCATAAAAATTATTTTAATCAAATTTATGTCGAGTTATTTTGATTCAAAATTTTCACAAAGAAGAAAAAATAAATAAAAATAAAATTTAAAAAGCATTTCTTTAATAATGCAGCAAATTTCTGCCATTTTTTCTCCATTTCTGAATCCAATGGAGGTAAAAAAAATGCAATAATATTAGTGTGAAAAATGTGTGATTTTGTCCTTGTCATGATCCCTCAGAAGGAATTTCAAAGATAATAATGAAAACTGCTATAGTATTATGTAACAAAACTTTTTGGTTGAAGCAACTTGTCTTATTCTTCTACAGATAACTCGCCCCTTTTGATTTAAAACTTGGGGATCCAATGCTTATGAACTTTTATTACGTCCTCTGACCGGACGTAGATCTACATTCGGTCAAAGGATTGTTACTCGATTTTTGCTCGGTATTTGGTTGTTATTGCTAGGTATTGTTTGATAATAACGAGGAATATCACTCTAGGAAGATTAATACCGAGTAATACCGAGCAATACCGAGTTTTTCTAAAAAAACTCGGTATTTTTTGGTATTACTCCGTATTACTCGGTATTTTGTCTTCACATAATGATATTTCTCGTTATTATTGATATTGCTCTGTATTTGCTCGGTATTTCTCGTTTTGTGCCTGTGATCTTAGTGCCGGCCGAACGTAACTCTACGTACGTTCACCGGACCAAATAAAAGTTCAATGCTTACAGTGCCAGCCTCAAAAGAATAAATCACTTCTTTAATTAGATCTGCCAAAAAATATTAAAGAAGGATTTCTGATAAAATTCACTGAAAAATACAAAAAAAGACCTTATGTTTTTTTTTTTTTTGAAATAAAACTTACTTACTAATGTATCAGAATAAATTTTTATTAAAAATTAAGTTTTATTTTTAAATATGATAAGCTCCTATCAATATATTTGCAGAAATGTTAATTACATGAAGAACTAATTAAGATAAATTTTATAAACTCTTTGCATCAATTATTTTTGAAAATAAAATATTAAAATCGTTTTTGAATTATCTTTTATCAAAATTTAAATATTTTCCGGAATAAATCTGCAAGAAAGATAGCGACTTATTCAAATATAATTTTTTCTTACATCCGGCAATAAATCTAAATTTATGGTACATCCAATCGTATTGAAGGTATAGAAAAATTTGAATTTTCAAAATATTTTTTTCAACAGAAGAATATTTAAAAAATAAATAAGTAATTGGGCAACCTGGGCCGTCGTCCCTACCAGCAAAATACGAATAAATTTCTTAAATATTTAAAAGAAGATAAAAAATATTTATTTAGTTTAGAATTTATAGATATGATTTTTGTATAATAATTTTTTTTAAGTTTTATTATAAATTCTCTAAATGATGATATAATGAAAATATTTTAGAATATATGGTAAATATTTATAATTTATATAATAAATAAATTAAAACTACATATATATATATATATATATATATATATATATATATATATATATATATATATATATATATATATATATATATATATATATTAACATAGTATTTATAGTGTTTATAAGAAATTGCTTGATATAAATTGTGTGACTATGACGAATTCATTGAAAAACCGCAGTCATCTTGTTCTTTCGTCTAAAGAGTGGTGGCCGACTGCAACTTCGGCTTATACAACTAGCTATTGGAAACAGTTTCTTGCCGTACCGCGACTTCAGCTCCTCTTTCGTGCGATTCGTATTTTTGGTTCCCTTCCCTTGCCGGCTTTTCAAAGACTGTTATTTCCGACTATTATTATTCTTTGTCGGCCTTCACCCGTAGTCTCTCGCGATATCCATTATTGTTTTAGATGACTGCGGTTTCGGACTATTATTCTTCTTCGTCAGCCTGCACCCATAGTCTCTCGCGATATCCATTACAACAATAGCTAGTATATAAGCAAATGATCTGAAGTGAACATGGTAAAAATTATAGGCTTGTTTAAGTATTTAAGAATTTATGTAAATTTGATTTAAGTATAACATTTACAACTAAAAAAATTTCATGGGAGCACAATAGTTCTGGGATGGGAGCACAACAGCACTAAGCTCTCTTCCTGGATGAATATAATTTGAATCATTGGGAGCGCTATGATGTTGGACCTTGCAATGTTACCTTCTCTATTTGTTTGTGAGCACTGTAACACTGAGGGAGTGGCACTGCGGTGATGAGGTTTTTGTTTATGATAAATTTTAAGAAATAAAAATTTATTGGGAGCATAAAGGTGCTTGGCCACCTATCATATTTTTATATAAATACCTAAAAACATTTACCCACTACTCTTGTTCCATTTTAGTCATTAGAAAAGCTAAGAAAGGAACCGGGGAACGAAAAGATTAATGAGAAAGGGAAGAAAAAATAAGCTAGGGTTTAAAGGTTGTGGAGTCGGATTCACTCGTTGTGCTAGTTGAAGAAATTATTCATCTAAGAGTTAAGCTTATGTTGCCAACTTCAATTTTTAATTTGAGTAAATTGGGTAAAAATTATGAGGTTTAATTTGATTTAAATAAATTTAAAAAACTTTCTTTCGCTTAACTTTTGGTATGTCATTGAATATAACATTTTGAGTGTTTTGATAGAATAAACTCAACATTTCACCATGTGATTTTAAATGAAAGGGTTTTCATATAATTTTTTAATTATGTTGGTGTAGAAAACACTATAGTGTAAAAGCCCCAAAACGATACCATAAATGCTATATATTATTATTTTTATGTTTTGCCAACATTGAGTATTTGAGCATGCATTTCCCTCGAAAACACTATGGTCATTGTGTAGGTGAGTATTTAATGTATTCCTGCATTATGTTAAAGACTTCTTTTATGTGTTGAAATCATTGATGCTACTAGCATTACCTGCTAACAATTTTGATATTGTTGGCCATTCATGTTGAAAATATCAATGTTCTTGTACTTTAAATTATGTTAAAAATATTGTTTATTTCATGTTCATGAGCTTGAAATGTGTAGTGAAAGGGGGAGAATGGAGAAATGAAGTAGATGTGAGGAATATGGTTGATGTCATGTGCAATACAAGTGACGTTATAAGGGATGTTATGTTCATGTATTCCACCATCTATTGTGAACATGTGCAAGATGTTCGAGTGAAAGTATAAGTGAAAGTGAAGTTATAAGGAGATTCAAGATGTATGTAATTCCCCAATATGTATTGAGTAGATGTGAGATGGCCAAGTGGAGGTATAAGGAGACATTGGAAAAATGTGAATATTATATTATATGACGCTTGATGCTATATTGTATATGACGTTGTTTATATTTTAATACCATATTAATTGAAATGTTTATATTATGTAACCATGCTTATATGATACTATAAAATGTTACCCTTATGTTGAAGTCCTATTCAAGTGATTCAAGTCAGAGGCGGAACCCCTTGGTAGTAAGGGGGGGCAATTGCCCCCCTCAAAAATTTTTTTTTTAAAATTGATTATATGACGTTTTAGGTAATTTATCTCTTTTCATTCATTTTTAGTCTTTATTACAAGGGTTTTTAGCCAATCCCCCCCCCCCCTCCCCCCCCCCCCCGCCCTACTAAAAAAATTAAAATACTATGATATTTAGGTAATTGCCTCCAACAAATAGTAAAGAGAATTCATCATTGAATTCAAACAAAATTCTTCGAACCAAAATTTGTTCCGGGGCCGCTGCCCCCAGAAACCCCCGCAAAGGCGCTGCCCCTTGACCCAGCGACCTGACCGGGCAGGTCGAACCCTGCCAGGGGGCGCTGCCCCCTTGGACCCCCGACATATATGCCTTATAAGTTTGACCCTCCTTAAAATTTGGGCTGGTTCCGCCATTGATTCAAGTGATACCTATACTATTATTGTTATATATGTTTATCAGTAAAATTACTTAAATGGTACTATAAAGTTATTAAATATACTATACAATGCAAATGTTAGGATAATCCACCTTTAAATGTAAGATACTATTCATATACAATAGATTTAAACAAAATCTATTTCTTATATATTTGCATTAAACTCTTTAGTGGTAGGTTTGGATGACCTAATGAGCTTGGATTGATCTTTCTTTCAATTTATAAATATTTTTAGGAAAAGAAAAGCAACATGTAGAATAGATTAGATTGCTAAAGGTTGTCGATTAGGTTAGACTTCAGTATTACATATGTTCAATATACATACAAATATTCATTTGTCAATCTTAAGTACATTTATGTTTTTGATGCAATGGAAATGAAATCATGATTGATTTACATGATATTATTAGAAGTTTTTTCTGAATTTATATTTTCTTCTCTGGGTATATTACATGTATAATGGGTCTATATTGTGTAAAGAGGAAAAGTATAAAGTAGGAAAAGAATTAATCCAAATTAGGTATTGGTAGATTGTAAGTCCATTATCATAACCTTGACATAATATGACTTATCCAGGTGTAACAAATTATTTTGTTTCGAGTTGTGATAGTACTTTTGTGGTATCAGACCAATGGTTAATGGTTTGAAAGAATTGAATCATAATTGAAGTCATAAGAATAATTAGCATATAACTGCTAAGAAGTTGGGTTAGTTTAAAGTTATTTTATGTATACCCATAACTTTATGTGTAATAAGTTGAACTCTGTTTATATGTGATAGGTAAAGGTGTTGAAAGGATGAACCCTCAAGATCAGGAAGGAGCAACTGGTTGACAGTGTTCTAGTCAGGCTATGACTGTGTAAAGCACAATATGGGCTATGGCATAAGATTCAATGATGTAATTTTCCATTTTAATAGCCTAGTTGATGGGAGAAGCCCAACATAGGATATCTATTCCAAGAACTTATGAAGTTGTTAAACATCTACACATGTTTCTTAGGTTGAAGCCTCCTCGTTTTAGGGTGTTATAAAGCCTAGGGTGATTGAAGATTTATTGTTGGGGATGGAAAATTCATTTGATAGCAAGTAGTGCTAAGAGTAAGAAGGCATCATTAATCGTATTTCAGTTAGATGGAGAAACTGAGCATTGATGGTCATGCTAGTAGAAGGAGAAGAATCAGGGAAAGTTGATTGTGGAAATTTCTTGGGAAGAGTTTACTGAGATGTTTTGAGGCTGGTTCGTGTTGCCATATGTCAGACATTAGATATAGGAGTCATTTTTTAGGCTATTCAAAGAAGCAAATATGTGATGTAGGATGAAGCAAGGTTGTAAAAATCCGACTAGGCAACGAATCAAAAGAATGAGAGGTTTATGATTTGACTAGGGTCAAATCTGGGTTGAATAATATGGCACAATAAATAATAAAAATATTTAAATTAATATTAATTATATAATTATTAAAATTCTAAAAGTGAATACATAACTATTTTGACTAAGTTTCATATACAAGCTTGATAAAGGCTCGACATAAAACTCGTTAAGAAGCATGATTGACTATTAGTGTGAATATAAGTATATGTATATTACAAATATAATTATATGCACATTAAATAGGTTTTAAAATTAAAAAAATAATAATAATATAAATATATAAGAATAAATTTAACTTTTAATAAGAATAATAATATAATATTTATTATAATATATAAATTTTATAATATAAAAATATTTATATTATTAACTTTTATAAATTATACATATTCTTAGCCCAAATTTATAACCCAAGCCAATTTCACAGTTTAATTCATCCAAAATTCTCATTGATTTTTAGTCCCACTTTATAGAAGAATTTTAAATAGTTATCCTTTTATAGTGTAAAACACAAATGTAAAATACAAACTAAAAACAACAAGTGAAGCTATATGATGCAGCAAGCTGGTAGCTACATAATCTGGTTAAAGTTAATTTCATATGCATTTAAATAGATATTTAAAATAAAATATTTTAATTAAAAAATTTATCAATAAAATTCAATTAAAAAAATTATTAAACTAGACGGTTCAACCAAACCAAAACTGGTTCAATAGTTTTTAGGTTGGAATGGCAATTCAAACCGACTCACACCTACTTAATGTGAGTTTGGTTTCTAACTAGATTGGACTGGTAACTTGATTGATTCATAATCGAACCGATCAAATTACCAACCAGGTATACTTTTCAAAACACTGGTATGAAGCTATATTGATTTCACTGGCCATGTATGCTTCATAGTTAGTTAACACTTATGAGGAGAAGTGTTATAGATTTTTGAGAGGTTTGAGAGATAGTTTGAGGCATTTGTTAGTTCCTTTTCATATTAGGGATTTCACTTAGCTCTATGATATAACCAAATTGATAGAGAATGACTTGATAAAAACCCAACAACATTGAGATGCGAGTAGGAAGAGGTTTGGTGGGGAGCCATCTAGGAGTGATGCTAATGGAAAGAAGAGCTAATTTGAGATATCTGAATCAAGGAGGGAGGATATAGCCGTTTATGGAGTGCATATCCATTTATATATATGAGTAGTGTTTTAGTATATTGATCTTGTGGTAGGACATCAGGGTTATTATTTTTTGTTTATTAATCAGTGTTTCAGATGTGCTCTATATGTCCACAAGATAAATCAGTGTCATAAGAGAGGAGGGGGAGGTTGTTCAGAAGCCAGAGGAGTTTATAGGTCTGATAGAATATCAAGAGCAATTCCCTTGAGAGTTATTAGTGAATGATCATCAAGTAAAAGTAATGCGAGGTTCATTAGGAGACAGTTTGGATGAGTTCAGAGGGAGTCCAATACATGGTTGGTGCAACTTCAACACAACCCATAATATAGAGTTTAACTCAATAGGAGGCTAGGAATGCTCCAAATGTTGTGATAGGTATATTTTCATTTTCTGCTCAGTCATGACATGCTTTATTAGATTTTGGAGCTAGCTATTCTTTTTTGTTTGAAAGATTTCTAGACGACTTAAGTTTATCTCCTATTCCTTTATTGTCTAGATTGTTTTTTGTGTTACCTACTAGGGATTTCCTTATTGCTAATCAAGTTTATGTTTGTGAAATTGAAATATCTTATAGAAAGTTAAAATATAGATTGATTGTGTTACCCATGACCAAATTTGATGTTATTTTGGGGAATAATTGGTTAAGTAAGAATGAGGCTCATATTGATTCCAATCCAAAGAGGGTAGCATTGCATGTAGATAGAGAGGTGCTTTATTTCCAAAATGTTAGAGGTTTGTTGTCATGTATAGTATTAGCTCTTTAAGCTGATAAGTTGTGGAAGAAAGGGAACTCTGTGTTTCTAACATATATGAGAGATGAAAGTAAATCTATAGGAAAGATTGATAATATTCTTCTGGTACAAGAGTTCCTAGATGTATTTCTTGAAGAGTTAATGAGTTTATCTCATGAGAGAAAGGTTGAGTTTTTTGTTGATTTGGTGCATGTTATGTCTCTATTTTCGAAGACTCTGCATAGAATGAAACCTAAGGAGTAATAACAATTAGAAATACAGTTATTAAAATTATAGTGTCACAACCTTGCCTGAAAGCTCAAGTTAGTGAGGCTAAAACAGACAGTCAGACATATATCAAAATTCTTTCAATAACATAACTTAATAAATTAAATTTCCAAATGTAATTGTAGAGCCACTAAAATAATTTATAGTCTAAACATACGATAAAGTAGTTCTTACAAATTTTTAGTTGACCCTCTTCTTTTGTACACGAAACCTTCTCGATCAGCCATCTAATAAATAGGGGACTTGCCCGAAAATCTCAATTTAATAATTTAAGTTTTCAATAATATGTTAATTATGATTTATAGTGTAGTAGTAAAACATTCATATAAATAGCCATGCTCACTTATATATTGAACTTTTCATTTCTCGTACATAGGAATATTTAATAAGTATGTGAATACTGAAATTTCTTAATATATATATTGTTCTTCAAAAATTTTATTTCTTTTAAAATTTACCCTTTTAATAATTCATTTATTACAAGAGCACCATCAAAATGGTACCATAAGGTACTTTTAGTTACATTTCTATTTACTTTATTGTTTATCATACACGAGTATGTTACGTTCTTAACTAGTATCATAGGCGGTGAACTCATGTATTTGCATGCATGTACCTATTCCATTTTTTTAAACATCTTTCCACTTATGCATTGTAATTCATTGTATTCATTTCATTATCTTTCATATACATATCAATCTACATAAGTAGTTTCACATCTATATACTTTGTATTGTAACTTTGTTTAAATTATCTTCAATTTAGTACATAATATATACTTTAAAATTTAGGGAAATTTACATACATACCACTTTATAACATCCTATTTATATATTTAACACCTAAAACTTTAATATTACATGCATACCACTCTTTATTATTTTAATATCAAATATACCACTTATATTTCTTTCATACCACTCATATATTTCATTTCTACCACTCATATTTGATATGAAAATGAACTATGAGTGATATTTATGTAATATTAAAGTTTTAGGTGTTAAATATGTAAATAAAATAGTATAAGGTGGTATGTATGTAAATCTCCCTAAAATTTAATGAGTACAAATGCATGATACAATACCAAATAATTGTATTGAAGTTTTAATAAAAAATGTAATTACTGTAAAATAAATGTAATCACCCATTTACTTTTTTTTCACGTGTTGGATCTTTTCAAATTCCTCCCGTTCTTAAATTACTATCCTTAATGTAGCACCTAAACTTAAGAGCAAAAATATGCACTACAGGAAAAAACAGTCAATACCGGCGGTTTTTTCCAGCGGTTTATAAGGTAACACCGGTGGTTTTCAGTAACACCGGCGGCTTTCCGGCGGTTCATGAACCGCCGGAAAAAATGGCGTAAGAAAAGGATCACCGGCGGTTATTACCGGCAGCCTAATTGTCCGGTGGTTTTTCGGCGGCCAAAAACCGCCGGAAAATATCTAGAATTTAATTTAAAAAAAATAGCTCGTTGCCCAGTCGTTCTCCCGCCGTGACCGCCCGAACTCCCACCCTGCCAGATTCCCGCCGGACGGCTTGCCCGCTCTGCCCGCACAAGCTCCCGCCCTGCCCACCCGAGTTCCCGCCGTGCCCGCGCGCTTCCCGCCCTGCACGCCAGAGCTCCCGCCGCTGCCCGCTTGGACACATGCCCGCGAGCTGCCCGCACTGCCCGGGATTCGAACCGTGTCCCTTGGTTTTGCTAAGTCCCAACCTTTGTGGTGAGTTTGAAAATGTGTCAAATTATATATTACAATTTATTTAAGCTATATAACAGCAAAATTATGATTAAAAATTAATAAAAAATAATATATTAAAGTTAATAATTAATTAAATTAAATTAAAAAATTAATTAAAATAAAATAAAATTATTAATTAATTAAATTAATTATTAAAAGCCGCCGGTAAATCGATGGAAGAGCCGCCGGAAACCGCCGGAAACAAAACCGTCGTAAAATCGCCGGTAAGTCGCCGGAAAACCGTCGGAATTTTTTCTGAAATTTAAGCCGCCGGAAAGCCGACGGAATGCCGTCGGAAAAGTCGGCCGCCGGGAAGCCGCCGGTAATTGACGATTTTCCTGTAGTGATGTAAATTGACATAACTATTTTACAACCATATTTTGACCACTTCAATTAAATATGTATTAACATATTGAAGTCTTAATTAATTTTTCTCTAAGAACCTTAGCTTTATTCTGATATTTTGTCTCAACTCGGCGGTTAAATTCCTTCACTACTCCAAAACAATATTAATTTGTATTAAATATTACATACCACATTGTGAAGTCATTAAACATTGTCAAATTTATCATTAAACACATCATATGTCATCAATAACAATGTCGAAAGTGTCAAAATCCTCTAAATTAACAAATCACATTGCATATAATATTCCATGAAATTGATTAAAATAATCCACTTAAATAACTTGCATTGTTTTCTTTTACTTTTTTTTAGTTAAAATTGTATGAATCATGACCTATTATTTCTTCTTTTCTATTGAATAAAGAAACTAATTATTTTAACAAAATTAGAAATCATAAATTTCTCCTCTCTAATTTAAATAAAAAATCCCTTACTCTTCCTCATTCATCTCTATCGATTGAGCACACTAACTACTCTTTCTCCATCTTTCTCTTTCACCTAAAAGAATAAAAAAAATTGAACTACTCAGCAATTTTTGGCAAAAGAAAATACAAACTCCTCCTCATACATACACAATATTCTTCTTCCATACCTAAACTCCTATTTCTCTCCCTCAGCTTTACTGAATGATACAAAATCAATTTATCTCACAGAGGAGTCATGGCCCTCTTCTTGAATCTACTCATGCTCGAGTTTTATCTATCTGCTCGTATGCTCATTTCTCTACCCATCTGACCCTTATTGCTTACACTTCACTTACTCAATTGGGGTCTTGTTCAATTGAATCAATCCAGATGGATCTCATAGTTAGAGAAAAAAGATGGTTCGATGAGAATGTCTATTAATTATAGAGAGTTGAATAAATTGACAATTAAGATTAAGTATTCATTACCTCAGATTAACAAACTATTTGATCAGTTGGAAGGTATATTTGTGTTTTCGAACATAGATCTAAGATTTAGATGAAGGTTGTTCATGTAGCAAAGATAACTTTTAGTACTTATGGATATTATGAACTCTTATTCATGCTTTTGAAGTAACTAATATATTTACTGTCTTTATGCACCTGATGAACATGGTGTTTAAAAAACATATGGATTTATTTATTATTGGACTTATTAATGATATGTTAGTACATTCGAGGATTGAGGATGATTATACAAAGCATTTAAGGTTAGCATAAGAGATGCTAAGGCAACATCAAATATATGCTATGTTCTTCTAAGTGTAAATTCAGGTTGAGGTTGATATGTTTTGGTGGCTTAGGTTGAAATGAGAGGTAGCATAGTTTATTTTAACTATGAAACATGTCATATGGTAAAGGCAGAACACCAACGACCTGGTGGACTATTATAACCATTATCTAATCCAAAGTAAAAAATGGGAAGAAATTAAAATGAATTTTGCTATGGGATTCCCATGATGAAGGTAGAGTCATGATGTTATTGGGGTTATACTTGACAGATTGACAAAGTAAATCCATTTCTTCCCAATGAGATAAACAAACTTAGTGCAGAAGTTGGCCCAATATATGTGCAGGAGATTTTCAACTTGCACGGATACCCAATATATGTGCAGGTGATTATTTTTTATTGAGATGATATATATGAAATGTATTCAATAAGAATTGAGAACCAAACTAAATTTCAATAAAACCTTCCACCCTTAAACAAATGATCAATATGATATATATATATATATATGATGGGAGTTATGAGGCCCTCTGATTGAATTTTCGTATAAGAATGATTTTTAATCAAGTATTGGGATGACATTGTATGAGACATTGTATGAGGAATTATATAGTATAAAATGTAGAACATCATTGTCCTGGATAAGTAGGTGAAAAAAAAAATGATAGGATGTGAAGTAGTAGATGATGTTATTAAGCAAATTAGATTGATCAGAAAAAAGTAGAGTTAACTCAAGATGGATAGAAAAAATATTATGATTTGAAGCACCGGGGGCTGTGGAATTTCAAATAGGAGATTTTGTATTTTTAAAAGTCAATCTTTTGAAAGGTGCAATTAGATTTGGTGGAGAATAAAAGCTAAGTCCAAGATATATTAAGCCTTTTGAAGTGATTGGAAAAGTTCGAAAGGATGCTTACGGGTTGTTGTTACCTTATAAAATTCTATATGTTAGTATTAAGAAGACATGTTCTAATCCAAAATAAAGGATTCTTGAAGAAGAAGTGGAAGTATGACTTGATCTGATATATATGGAAGAGCACAAACATATTTTGGCCTATGATATAATATTGTTAACTAATAAATAAATTCTTATGGTCAAAGTTTAGTGGAAGCACAAGTCAGAAAAATATCCTACTTACTGCTCTACCTAGATTTATTTTGATTGTTAACTCATGGAGCAATGTCCAAGATGACATTTTGTAGGAAGGGAAAAAAATGTAATATCCATTAATACAATATCTAGTTTGTTTGTAAATGATCTAAAATGAATATGGTGAGAATTATAAGCTTATTTAGGTATTTATGAATTCCTGTGAAATTGATTTAAGTAAAAAAAATCATAACTAGAAAATTTTCATGGGAGCATTACGCTGATGGGATGGGAGCTACAACACAAAGCTTTTTATTTGGATGGACAAAATTTGAATCCTTGGAAGCACTATCCTAGTGGACCTTACGACGCTACATCGCCACCTTCTCTAGTTATTGGGGAGTGCTTGGGAGCACTGTGATGCTGAGGGAGCGACACTGCGGTGTTGAAGTCTTTGTTTGTGGAGAAATTATTCTGTACGCAGTCCGAACACAGAGATAGGTTCGGATGCTGCGTATTTACTGCTTATTTGTTGCGTATTTTTTGTGTATTTAATATTTTCTACATATTTGTTGCGTATTTATTGTGTATTTAGTAAGTATTTAGTGAGTATTATTTATTTGTTGCTTTTTGGCACTAAAAAATTTTATATAAAAAAATAAGCAACAAATAAGCAGTAAATACGCAGTATCCGAACGCGTTCGGATTACGTACAGAATAATTTCTCTTGTTTGTGAGACATTTTCATAAATGAAAATTACTTGGGAGCATAATGGCGTTGGGCCAATTTCCATGTTTTTATATATTTATTTAAAAGAAATGTCCCAATACCCCTCACCCCATTTCAATCTTTAGAAAAAATGAGAGAGAGGAGAAAGGAAACAAAAGAAGAAGCTATAGTTTGGAGGTCGTGGAGCTGAATTCGTCTGTCATACTAATTAAAGGAATTATCCATCTCGATTTAGGCTTTTGTTACCCTACTTGAAATTTAAATTTGGGTAAATTGGGTAGAAGTTATGGGGTTTTATTTGATTTAAATAACTTTGGAAAACTTTTCATTGTATAACTTTTGATATCACTACCAAAAAATAGATTCTATTGCATCGGTCATTAGGAGCAGTTTAAAAACCGCTTCTAAAACGCCTCTTTTGCACCTGTTTTAACCGGTACAAATAGCAGTAATTTGCACCGGTTTTAACCGGTGCAATTTACACTGGTTTAAACTGGAGCTAATTCCCCGAAGCTCCGCTCAGTAATTAAATCCCCAATTCCCAATCGCTGCTTCCTCTCTTCTTTCGAACCCTAATTCCACCGCCCTCCGCTCGTGTCTCTCCGTGTGGAGCGAATCGTTACCGAGCGTCGCAACTCTACGCACACGAAGACCCATCTCGGCCAGCTAGCACTTTCTCACTGTGAGTGTCTTTCCCTCCTTCTTCTTATTCTTCTCATTCTTCTTCTTCTTCTTATTCTCCCTCTTCTTCAAATTTTTTCTAAAATTATTTTGCTGAAAATCATTTTTCTAAAGCCAGATGGCTTTTTGCTCTTACTTCCCCTATCACTTCATTCAATAGAAATTAAAGACCCTTGCAAAGAAATTTTGTGTTGCAGTGTGTGGACATTTAGGTTTCGAAATTAAAAAAAAAAATTTGTTCTATTGTGGCGGTTTTAATCGGTACGAGGCACCAGATTTGTGCCGGTTAAAACCGCCACAATTATAAAAATATATTCAGATTGGACGAATTTGCATCGGTTTTAACCGACACAAATCTGGTTATTTGTACCGGTTATAACCACTGCAAAATCAAGCAATTCGCAAAAGCTACCCCGCCGGTCATAAAACCGCTGCTGAATGTCGTTGCAGCGCATAGTAATTACATCGTATCCATAGCAGTTTTAAAACCTCTGCAAAGGAAATTGTGGCGGTTAAAACAGCCTAGATAGCTCAAAATTTGTGTTGCGATTACCTTGTTTTTTGGTAGTGTATGTTAAAGAATGGATAATTCTGAGTATTTTGACTAGAAAAACTCAAAGTTTCATTGAGTGATATTAAATCTAAGAATTTTCATGTAATTTGTTAGTTATTTTGGTGCTAATAGAAAGTGTTATAGAACGATAAAAGATTTAAAATGATATTTTAAATACTATCTATGAATGATTTTATATTTTACCAACATTGAGTATAAGTGCAAGTATTTTCTCTCAAAAACACTATGGTCATTATGCAAGAGTATTTAGGTATTCTTGCATTATGTTAATACTATTTGTATTTGTTGAAATCATTTATGCTAATTTATCTTAATAATATTATATCCTTTCTTGTTCATTTGCTTGAAATGTGTAATGCATTGGGGAGAATGGTGGTGGAATGTGGAGAATGGGAAGAATACGGTGGGTGTCATGTAATACACAAGTGAAGTTATAAGGGCCCTTATGTTCATGATCATGTAGAAGTATAAGTGAAAATGAAGTTATAAAGGGAGTCAAGATGCCTTTAATTCCTCTATTTGTCTTGAGAAAAAGTGAGATTACCAAGTGGAGGTATAAGGAGGCATAAAAAATATGAATATTATGTTATATGCTACTTCATATTATTCTATATCTGATGTTGTTTAAGTTTTGATACCATGTTAAGTGAAATGTCTATATTATGTAATCATGTTTATATGATATTGTATGTGTTAAAGTCTGATTCAATTGTTACCTATGCTATTATTATATGTGCTTCTAAGTAACATTATTTAAATGTTAACATAAAATTGTTAAATATATTATGCAATGCAAATGTTAGGATAATCCACTTTTAAATGTAACATGTTGTTCATGTAATATGGATTTATATAAAAGTTATTTCTTATATAATTGCATTGACCTCTATAGTAGCAGGCTTCAGATGACTTACTAAGCATGGATTGCTTATTCTTTGTATATCCAAATATTTTTAAGAAAAGATAAATCCTCTATTGAGTAGATTGGTTTGATAGAGGCTATCAATCAGGTTGGACTTCATGATTATGTATGTTTAATATGCATACACGTATTCTTTTATCATTTATGAGTACATTTATATGCTAGATGAAATGGAAATGAAATCATTATTGATGTACATAATCATGTTGTAAGTGTTGGATGAATTTGTGTTTTCATCTCCACATATATTAGATGTATGTAGAATGGCTCAGTGTTTTGTATTGAGGAAAAGTACGGAGAGGGAAAATAATTATTCCAAATTAGGTATTGGGAATTCGTAAGTCAAATATTATAATCTTGACAATATATGAACTGTTTGGGTGTAATGGGTTGTATTAGATTCGGTTGTGATATAGGACTTCACAGTGCAATAAAAGTATTAGATAAGGAGACACACTGCAATTTAGTTTGACACAACAAAAATGCAAAGTTGTTTAAGGATGAAATTAATAGGCTTTACCCACTCAAAATGTTTGAATGTGTGATGAAGATGAGCACCATTAAAAACATATGAATGGAGTCATAATTACTCTTTATGAGGTCCTCATGAAAAATAATGACAATAAGTCAACACTAATGACACAAGATGGAATGTTCTTGCATAATCAAATTAAATATGTGCTTAGTTGCCTCCTAAATTTTATGCTTCTCTATCTTTGTTGCCAAAAATGTAGTATATAGGTAGTTATCTTCATCATTTAGTTCTCATTTTATTCTGATGTATTAGAATACCTTCTTTTTAGTTGTATTTCTGTCAATGCTAATCAGCGTCATACCGTACTCAAATTTTGTTTTATAATTATTTGTTTATGATGTTATCTTCTGACATTTAGGCATAGAACCTTTTGTTATTGCAAAAAAATATTTATTGCTTTTATAATCAAATTATAGCCTTTGCCTTGCTTAGTAATGAGTAATAATCTTCAGGATAGCCTTATAAAATTTGCAACATAGTTGATAAATATCTAGAGGTTAATGATACTATAAGTGAACTAATTTTATTTTTCATGGAGGATAATAGCTTATCATATGATGAGCTATGAATAGGAAGACATATATTCAACAATTTATACGCTGGTCAATAATATGTAGTCGATAAACTTTTGAGGGCATATGTTGCGGTCTCATAACTATTCAAACTTTGAGCTGAGACATTTCAACAACTAAAGGAGTTATTAGTTAGTCGTAGCTTGTTAAATGACATGACATGTATGATTACAGATTAGCAACTAAGATTTTTTTATGGAATTGTTACACATGCACATACTTACAAATAATTATATGAGTTTTTTTTTTTTTTGAACAACCTCCAAATAGTGAGTTAGCATTTTAATGTAGTGCTATAAACAATAGTTTTTTAGCTGAAGAGTTCATTAACTTGGTGCTCGTGAAAGCCCACTGCTATCTATTCATAAAATCAACCCCATAGTTTAATTTATACTTCTAATTAAAATGCAATTGAAGCTATAGATGATACCCACATGCTTGTAGTTATTTATAAATAATTGTATAGTAGACACTGAAGATATGTCAACGATATCATTTGATTCATAGTTCATTTATATCACATATATTTGGATGGAGTTTGCAGTAGATATGTGGGTATTGTGATGGGCAATGGAGGATGGAGAGTTTATAGTTCCATATGGTTAATATTAATTGGTTGATTTTAGCTACACTAAAACCAATAAGCTAATGATACCATTCAAGAGATTCTGATGTCGTTTAAGTAGCTGCAATGGAGAAACGTCTCGCATCTAGTCAGCAATCATCGTCACACATAATTATGCAACATAGTGGAGATAATGTTTGACATTTGAAAAGAGAGATTTCAAGTATTAACTCAAATGTGATACTTTTCTTTGACGGTTAAGATATATTGTGCTTGCATGTGCAACCTTGGATAATTTCACTGGCCGCTACCACAAACACAATCAGTATTTCAACATATCTCAAACAAAAAATGTATCATGACAACGATTTAGGTGAGGTACATGTCAATAATAACGGCCATAATGTGCATACAACAATTATAAGAGAGAGTTTAAGGTGATGCAATGAGACATGCAATCGCCATTGACTTAGAGAAGCACATGTAAGACTTCGTTTGGGACGACTTTCTTACTGCTTCATAAAGTAGCTTTTTAGTACAAATATTTTGATTTTTGTACTAAAAAGTTGATTTAAGAAGCAGTTAAAAAGCCGTCCCAAACGGACCCTAAGTTGTTCATTTTATTAAGAAGTTTTTTTTTAAATATTCAAGTGGCAATTTACTAATGCATTAATCCATTTGCACAATGACATCAATAAACTTGAGATGTATGCTAACCTCTAAGAAATAAAAAAAAATGGTTTTTAATTTATTGGATATGATGATGCTCTCGTTGATGTGTAGATTTATATGAAATATTCTTATATCATTATAATTTCTTTTGTTTGAATCTTGTTTAAATTAATCATCTTAAATCATAAATTATATTACTAAATAATTTTATCCCTATAATGCCAAATAATTTTCATAATTTAAAACCCTTACAATTTAATATAATTGAATTTTAAATTTTATTATATTTTATTAGAAAATATTAGAAAGGATTCTTTATTAAATTTAAATGATAATTTGACTTTTAATAGAAATAACATAAAAAAAAAATTTAAAGACTTGACATTGATGTTAATGACGTTGTATTAAATTCTACTTATAACCCAACAGGTCTTTAGTAATTTTAGGCTTAATTTGTGATGATTTTTTCTTTAAATTTTTTTATATAGTTTTTTTTAAAAATTAATTATTTAAAATTCTTTTAAAGATTAACTTCATAGTAATTTTTTTAAAATAATAAAAAATAATGAAAAAAAATAGAAATTGAAAAAAAAAAAAAACGAAAACTGCCCGCCTTAGGGGATATATCGGATTTAAAGTAGGATATACGCCAAATTTATGGTAAATCCTGTCAAACAATTTTCAAACGAGCAATAAATCTGAATGCCTCCTAAATCTCGAATTTACAGATTAACTGAATCCCGTCGTTCGGCAGATTTAAGAGATTTACCAGCTTACGAGTGAATACTTACTATGGAGAAAGATGTTACCTTCACAGCGAGTGAGCTCATGTCGTGACATCAAATCCGATGTCGTCGAACGAGCGAATCGACGAAGCAATGGCTGCGAGGAGAAGCTACAACAATGAAACACTATTTCACGTGAAGCACGCGAAGAGTAGCAGCAACAAAGAAATGGCCACCAAGAGGGTAACTTATTGTGTTCGGTGTCCGGATTCGTCCAGACACCAATAAAAACACGCCACGTCACTCAAAAATATCGGGGCCCAGTGCATCCGGGCGAGGTGGCGTCTCTGGATTGGCTGTCCGCATGTCAGGTGACCGGACGCAATAATTTGCCCACCAAAAGAAGCTTGAACGAAGAAATGGAGAAGTTGAACAGCAAACCCTAGGCGACCTATTAATTCTATTGAACTTAATTAATATAATAGGAATATTAATAACTAATTAGTTAATTAATGCCATAATCAAAAATATTTTTTATAAAAAATTCTTAAATTATTAATTAATTAATTAGCCTTGTAATTAACAATCCAATATCTAGTTATGTAAAAATAATTAAATAAATAATAAAAAATAATTAAATAATTAATATTGTAATTAGCAATTAAGAAGATGTATGTAAAATAATAAATAATTAGAAGCAATAGAAGACTTAAGTAATTAATTAGAAATTTAATAATATTCTTAGATATTAACAAAGTGTTTAAATAATGCTTAAATAATTAATTAAATCATTTAACCATTAAACTAATTTTTATTTATATTATTTATAATGATAATTTAATGATTGTTATTAAAATTAAAATTAATAAGTAATTATTATTTTAAATATTTATTAAATTTGAAATATAAATTAAATTTAAATTTTTAATGAACTAATTAATTTAAATTCTGAAATCAGTTTATCAAAATTTAAAATATATCATACCTCACAGTTTTTAAGATTTATAACTCGAAATTTTATAAATTTGAATTCACAAAATTTATTAAATCCCACTAAAATAAAATCACCCTCTTACCGTTTATCGGCACCGCATCTTAAACTGTTATGCTTCCCATCCTTAGAAAGTCCTAAACCCTCGCCTCGCCTCTCTTTCTATCCTGTTCTCATTCACTTCGTCTTTTAATTTCTCAAAAAATCTCCCTCTCCCACCTCTTCTCGTCAATCCTCATGGTCTCATCTTCTCCAAGAATTCTTCTCTGCGGCGATGTCCTCGGTCGTCTCAACCAGCTCTTCAAGCGAGTCCAATCGGTCCATCTCTTCCCTATCCGGCTCTCTCTCTCCCCCCTACTATATTTCCTGCTATGGTATCAAAACTAACCCTCATCCTGGTTCTCTTGCCTCCGTCCTTAAATCCTGCAGGTGAATAAGTCCACCGGTCCCTTCGACGCTCTCCTCTGCGTTGGCCAGTTTTTCCCTGACACCGCCGATAATCTGGAAGAGGTCGCTAATTACCTCGATGGTTTGTCTCCCATCCCCATCTCCACCTACTTCATTGGAGACTATGGTGCTGGAGCCACTCGCTTCCTCTCTGCTGCCGGCAAGATCCCCTCCAACAAGGGCTTCAAGATGGATGGCCTTGAGGTCTGCCCTAATCTCTATTGGCTCAAGGGTAGCGGCAAGTTCTCCTTCCATGGTATGTACCCTGTTTTCTTACCAGTCGCTTCCCAAGTTTCTTCCTTTGTTATATGCTGCTATTGATGGTACTAATTCTTGTGCACTGCGTTGAGTTATTGTAGGTTTATCGATTTTTTATTTGTCCGGTAGGCAAATTCCCGATGCCGAAGGTAATGGGCGGTACAGTAGAGACGATGCCGATGCACTGAGAGCTTTAGCGGAGGAGCCAGGAGTTGTGGATATTTTCATGACATATCCTTCTTCCTTTTCGTTTCTGGTTCAAGTCATGTTTTTTTGAAGCTTGTTCATGTTGCATTGGTGTTATCCGGCTTCCTTGACTCGTGATTACTAATGAATGGCCATCTGGTGTCTGGAATAGAACTGATTTATCTGAGGCAGCCCTAGGAGTATCAGACCCTTCGGGCAGTGATCCTGTTGTTGCGGAACTGGCTGTGGAGATAAAGCCTCGGTAAGTGTTTCATTGTGATTGGTTTTAATTTCAAATTCAGTTTGGATTCATGCTGGGTAGGTCTACCATGAAAGCTATAAATTTGTTGAGAGGTTTGATGGTGAATTATAGAGAGAGTAAAGAGCATTTACATATGATATTTATTGATTTAGAGAAAGCATATGATAAAGTCCCAAGAGAAGTGCTCTCGAGATTTCTAGGAAAGAAAAGAGTTAATAATGCTTTTTTAAGTCATTAAGGATATGTATGCTGGTATTGATATTTGTGTTCAAACATAATGTTATTTGACCAAGTATTTTCGTATTTTAGTTGGATTACATCAAGGATTAGCTTTAAGCCCAAAGCTTTTTGCTTTCATCATGGATGTTCTTTCTGGAAATTTGCATGAGGATGTACCTTGGTGTATGATTTTTGCTAATGATATTCTTCTTGTTGATAAGACTAGAGGAGTTGAAGAAAAACTTGAATTATAACCAAATATATGTAGTGTAATTTTAGTAGCAATAGATATAATGGTGAGATTGTGACATTCTTTGACCAAGTCATTAAAAAGACTGTACGTTTAAGATATATTGGGTTTATTGTTTAAAGCGATGGTGAAATAGAACAGGATATATTAATATAATTCATGTTGGATGGTTGAAGTGAAGGAATGCATCGGGCATTGTAGTGGATAGAGGTTTGTTATTGTTGTTGTTGTTGGTTTGTTCTCTTCTTATCAATAATTGATCCCTCGTCTATTTATTTGTAATCGACTTTGTGTCTTATTTATTAACTAATAAAATATTTGGAGTATGATTCTATCTTATTTTTAAAGAAATACCTATTACAACTCAGCTACCATGGACAAATATTTATGGTTTGTGACAATTCTTTTTGTTGTATCTACTTATTTTCATGGTTACTCTCTTTCACGTATCTTCACATAATTTTTTGAGTTGATTTATAGACAAATTCATACTAGATTCTTGCTTCTGTTCTTTGTTGTGGAAATCAAATATGTTTTTGGTTTGTTCACCATATTTGTGCAATTGAGGTTGTTGACTTTTTGTATAGGTATCATATTGCTGGAACTAAAGATGTATTTTATGCACGTGAACCTTATTCCAATGATGATGCTGTACATGTTACTCGTTTTCTTGGTTTAGCTACTGTAGGGAACAAAGAAAAACAGGTATAACTTTTTGAACCTTATATTTTTGTGTTTCTGACCTTTGCTTTCATTTATCAATGTACTAATTCCATCCGGGTCATTTATCTGGCTTGCAGACTTATGAACTTTTGACTTCTTTGCTTAATGTTACTTTGTTAATCACATTTCTGCTGTACAAAGTTCTGTGATGAATCTGAAAGTCTTGTTGTGGTCTGCTTGAACGCTTATGTTACTTAGCTCGTATTGTGCAAGGCAATCTTCATGGTTAGGTGTTAGTGCTAACTAGCAATGTATTTGGCATCCAAGGGAAAAACTGTTTAAAAGGAGAGGAACGGCTGATGATTGTTTCCATGTATTTACCTACTTATGCCAAATCAATTCTAAGAATGCACTTTATGATTGGTTACCCCCAAAACTTGCACAATATTTAATAGTCTAAAAGCGTATCTTTTATTGTATGTGGGACCCATTTAGATTGTATTGTGGTGTCAATTGATGATGGTAATCATGATGAAAAAATCCAAAATAGTCTCTCGATTATTCATTTGTAGTCAATTCAATCCTAGAATATTATATTTCTTCAATTTTGTCCTTTGACAGTATAAAATTGATCCTAAATGTTTCTTCAGAGAGATAGAATTTGGGATGCAAAATTGATCCCACGTTAGTGCTTTGATTACATAAAATTGATCCCCATTTTTTCAATGAGGGACAATTTTGAATCAATTTAATATATGTGATGAACAAAATTAAAAAAAAAGTGATGCTTTGTAAATTAACCACATATGAACAGTTGAGGGATTACATTTGGTCTTTTCTTATAATCATGTAAACCTAGCATCCAAGGGCCCTAATTGTTAAATTCACTGAATTGGAGAGAGAAAAAGCTTAATTTTATTGCACAAAATTATCCCTATTTATAGATCTATTATACAAGATATCTTAATAAAGAAATAACCAATTATAGAATAATGCATAATTGCCCTAATATAATTCTTTCTAAACTAGCCACCCAAATATGGAAGAAGCTCGGCATGATCCAGGTGAGCCTCCCACGAATTCCCATCTTGGCCATGGGATCAAGTGTCAAGGGATGGTTGGGATTTAACAAAGATCAACATGATCTAGGTGAGCCTCCCACATATTTTCATCATGGCTGTGAGATTAAGTGTTAAGGGACAATTGAGATTTAACACTCCCCCTTAAGTTGGGGAATATAGATTTTTCATTCTCAGCTTGGTAATCAGTCCTAGGAAGGTAGAGTTACCAAGTCCCTTAGTAAGAATGTCTGCAAGTTAATCTTTTGATGAGACATGATAGTTACATATAAGAACATTGTTTAATTTCTCCTTTATAAAATGTATATCCACTTCTATATGCTTGGTCCTGTTATACTGAACTAGATTGTTAGTTATGTTGATTTCTGATTTGTTGTCATAGTGTAGCTTATGGGTCCTTCCCACTTTATCCTTATGTCTTCTAGAATCATCTTGATCCATAGTATCTCATACATTTCTAAGGCCATAGCTCTTTACTCTACTTCTGCATTAGACTTTGCCACCATACTCTATTTCTTGCTCCATGTAATAAGGTTTCCTCCAAGGAATGTGTAGTATCCTGAGGTAGATCATCTATCTATTGGTGATCCTGTGTAATCTACATTATTATATGCTTCTAGGATTATTTCATAGTCTCTTTTGAAGAAAATCCCTTTACCTGGATTCCCTTTAAAGTTGTGCAGTATTTTGTCTACAGCTTTAATGCGAGCAAAAGATATAGGGAGCCTATATCTCTTGATCACAATAGACACGACGGACTTCTACGGACAAAATTGACTAAAGACGAGAAAAGAGACGAACAAACTCTTACATTTCAATTTAAATTAAACAAAAGAAAACTTACAACAATACAAATGACTCTTGCAAACAAAATGACGCACCCTAAAGTTGCTGCACTTGGAAGAAAGATACAGGTGGAATGGCACTTGCGGAGAGTCGAAGAGATTAGAATCCCGAGAAGAAAGGTTGGAAAGAGCCCACAGGATTTCCGGAGGGGATGAGAAAGAAGGGTGGAAAGAGCCCGCAGGATTTCCAAGCAACCCGTAGGTTAACAGGTTTTTTCCAAAAATCACATATCATTCAACTTAACTAACTTCAAACATTACAAATCATCTCATATATATAGGTATGAGAAGAGAATATGAAAAGACACCTTACATAAATATAACATATAAAACTAAGCATTAAAAAGCATAGGAATCTTCCCCCCATGCTCACGGAAATCAGCCCAATCCAAGAACCGAAGCAGCCACCGCGGGAAACAAGGAGGCCGAGCGGAACCGAGGAGCCACGACCACGGGAAACACCCCGGGCTCGAAAGACCAGCAACCGGCCGGAATCCCAAGGGGCAAAAGCACTTAAAAAAATTAAAAACAATGGTGGAAACCAAGGAGCCACCATGGAAAAGCAAACAACTTCTTGGGATTCCAAAAGCCTTTTTTGGAAACCCAAGAGACAACTTTAAGACATTAAAACTATAATAAAAATGCATTAAATAAAAAGTAAGATAATAAATGAACTAAAATGTTAGCTCATAATGAGCTAATCCTTAGTTCAATAAATGAACTAAAGTTCAGCTCATAAATGAACTAAAGTTCTGCTCATAAATGAACTAAAAGTTCAGCTCAAATATAATAAACTACTAGACTCAAGGGAAGCCAAAATATGATTTATTTTGGACAAGTGTTGACTCCCCCTTTGTCTACATCAGACTCCCCTTCTTGTGAAACTCATCTCCCGAATGTGCATCCACGATTGAAGCTTTTATAATTCATACTCCAGTGAATTTTTTGATTTTGTTGGGATCCATCTATCCATAGATTCATCAATGTCTTCTGCCTTGCTTTCTTCAATTTTTTTTTGTCTTTTTTCATTTTTTTTGACAGACTCAAAAAAGACTCAAAAATTACAAGACTCACAGAAAGACTCAAAAGACTCAACCTAAACTTAGACTCACAAAAAAAACTTGACTCGACACAACTTTGACAAACACTGATTTGAAAACAAAACTCGACAAACCAACCTAGGATTTCCTAACTTGCTCTGATACCAATTTAATGCGAGCAAAAGATACAGGGAGCCTATATCTCTTGATCACAATAGACACGACGGACTTCTACTGACGAAATTGACTAAAGACGAGAAAAGAGACGAACAAACTCTTACATTTCAATTTAAATTAAACAAAAGAAAACTTACAACAATACAAACAACTCTTGCAAACAAAATGACGACACCCTAAAGTTGCTGCACTTGGAAGAAAGATACAGGTGGAATGACACTTGCGGAGAGACGAAGAGATTAGAAGCCCGAGAAGAAAGGTTGGAAAGAGCCCGCAGGATTTCCGAAGGGGATGAGAAAGAAGGGTGGAAAGAGCCTGCAGGATTTCCAAGCAACCCGCAGGTTAACAGATTTTTTTCCAAAAATCACATATCATTCAACTTAACTAACTTCAAACATTACAAATCATCTCATATATATAGGTATGAGAAGAGAATATGAAAAGACACCTTACATAAATATAACATATAAAACTAAGCATTAAAAAGCATAGGAATCTTCCCCCCCATGCTCACGGAAATCAGCCCAATCCAAGAATCAAAGCAGCCACCGCGGGAAACAAGGAGGCCGAGCGGAACCGAGGAACCACGGCCACGGGAAACACCCCGGGCTCGGAAGACCAGCAACCGGCCGGAATCCCAAGGGGCAAAAGCACTTAAAAAAATTAAAAACAATGGTGGAAACCAATGAGCCACCATGGAAAAGCAAACAACTTCTTGGGATTCCAAAAGCCCTTTTTTGAAATCCAAGAGACAACTTTAAGACATTAAAACTATAATAAAAATGCATTAAATAAAAAGTAAGATAATAAATGAACTAAAATGTTAGCTCATAATGAGCTAACCCTTAGTTCGATAAATGAATTAAAGTCCAGCTCATAAATGAACTAAAAGTTCAGCTCAAATATAATAAACTACTAGACTTAAGGGAAGCCAAAATATGATTTATTTTGGACAAGTGTTGACCCCCCCCTTTGTCTACATCAAGCTTGTACGTGAGTCTTCTTTGGATTTTGCATGAACCGGCTGACCATGCTTATATCAAATGCTATATTTAGTCTAGTGTGAGAAATGTAGATCAATTTCCCTACAAGTCTTTAGTAAGCTCCCTTATTTATGTCTGGTTTTTTTAGCTTCCTCTAATTTAAGATTTGGTTCTACTGGTATTGGTGCTAGTTTACAAGCTAGTTTATCTGCTTATTTAAGAAGATCATTAATGTATTTCTATTGTGAAATGAAGATTTCTCTGTTGGAGTTGATCACTTTAGTTCCAAAAAAATATTTTAATATTTCAAGTTCTTTGATCTTAAATTCCTTAGCAAGATATTTCCATAAAATCAGTTCTCCTTTTTATCATTTTCAGTCAAGATGATGTCATCCACATAAACTAATAAAACTATGCCCCCCCTAAGTCTGAGTGCTTGAAGAATAATATATGGTCCCCTCCTTGGCTTTGCCGATATCCATTGTGTGACATAAATTTTGATAATCTTTCAAACTAAACTCTAAGTGAATGCTTTAGCTCATATGGAGTCTTTTTTAACCAACACACTTTGTCACCTCTAGATTTTTCATTGCATGATGGTGGAATCAATGTTTAAAATTGCGTAATCGGGTATTGAGGCATTTTTTATTCGTGAGGCAAGGCGTAAGCCTCAAGACGTTTTGAGGCGTAAGCCTCAAAATCAAAAAATTGCGTAAACATAAAATAATAAATTTTGTATATACTAATGAGTAAATATTATATAAAATATAAAAATGAATAAGATATGAAGTGGAATCAAAATATCTCAATAATAAGACAACATGAAATATAGTTCAACTCAAACTCCATTTTTCTCAAATCACATTATTCTTTTCATTAACATATAATTTCAAAAATAAATAGCAATGACATATCACATAAGAACTCATAAGTCATCAGCACTGTCATCGCTAAGGGGGTCTTCATTTGAATCATCAGTATGATGAACTGTTCTCTCCCCTTCGTCCTCTCATGTAGAGTCCAATGTCTCCCAATCAGGTTCTTCCTCAATATCAGTTATCTTCTTTTTCCCCAAATATTTTTGAACAATCTCAAAATAAATAATAGTGTAATATATTAATAAAAGTCTAAGTAAACTTTATTATTTATATACCTTTTTTGATTTGTTATTGAGTTGTGATGGATGTAGATGCTTTAAGACCATCAATAAATCAATATTTAAATCTTCATCTTGTAATTCAGATGGCATCATTTCATCTTCATCATCTACAAATCACTCATCATCAAATGTCACTTTCTCGCAAAGCAAATGATCTTTATCATCCATTAATCCTTTTTTCTTCAAATTCCTATCTCTGAGTCTCCTATTATACATAATGTATACCAGTGAATTCATCCTCTATGTGGACAAGCGATTTCTTCTTTTTATATGTACTTGGTTGTAGGTACTCCAATTTCTTTCATAGCCAGATGAAGAACATGTCAAGCCCAAAACCTTCACAGCAAAACGCTGCAGTTCCGGAGTCCAATCTTCGAATTGACTCCACCACGCAATTAATATTTATATAAGAGAGTTTAATTAATGCAAAAAAAATAACTTTTAAATAAATGTTTAAAATATTAAAAAAAAGTACCTGGAGATCGTTTGACAATTGTATCCTTTGCTTGTTGTAATCCAAAAAAAAAATCTTTTTTGTTCCTAAAAGGTACCAATTCTATGTCAACATTTGATCTTTCACTTGCATCACTTATTAGCCAATTCATGCAATGATACTATCACAACTTTATTTCAGAGTTTGTAGACTTATTCTCTGCATATTGATATTGAGGGTTTAGGTAATAATCAGCTGCATGCAAGTGCCGGTGAAGTTGTAGCTCCCATCTATCATCAATAATATTCTAAATTTTCTTAAAGATACCCTCTTCGCCTCTTAAGTTGGAGGCAATCATTTTTTTGGCTTCATCCATGACATTGTAGATGAAACTCATTGCAGGTTTCTTCTCAGCATCCACCATCCTTAAAACTTGAACCAAATGTCTAGTGGTTGTAATGACATATAAAATACTTTGCCAAAATCTATCATTTAAAATGTTTTTTCTAATCTCTTTTTCCTCAGCCTTCTTCGCCCAAGCACAACTCAACCACTGTGTAGATGTGAATATAGTCTCTAAAGGTTGTCTAGCATGATGCATCCATCATGCTCTCTAAGGTCAAGTAAGCGGTGACAAATTTTGTGCTGCTGGCTTTAGAATTTCTTTCTTTGAAAATTTTCTTATCAGAACTAGATTCCAAGAGTGGTTGTAAATAAATTTGGTTATTTTTTTTGCTTTAGTAAGTGCATTCTTATGTTAAGGTAGCTCGCTAAGCTTCTCAAGGATAATATATATACAATGTGCAGCACATGGAGTCCAATACATATGTTTCCTCTTCTCCATAAGTTTATTACTTGCAGCCTTGTAAGCACTTGCATTATCTGTCACAACTTGTGCAACCAAATGTTCTCCAACCTCCTCAACAATGCTATCTAATAATTTAAATATGAACTCAGTATCTTTGACCTAGTCAGATGCTTCAACTGATCTTAAAAATATATTATTATAAGGATTATTAATGAGAATGTTGATTAAACTTCTATGTTTAATATTAGACCACTCATCTGACATAATTGTTACTCCTGTTTGGGTCCAAGTCCTCTTAATTTCTTCGATGCTTTTATCAGAGCTTTCCAACTCCATAATCCATGTTCTCAAATCATACATGGTTGGAGGTTTGAACCCTCTCCCAAATGCTCCAATTGAACGAATCATGTTGTAATAGGCAGGTGATGTTGGAACATTAAATGAAATTGCATTTTCGTAGAAGAATCGGCCTATATCCTTACACACTCTTCTCCTTGCCTCCCTTGTATTTTCTGGGGCCATCTTCTATGTAATAGGAGGCATATCCTCTTATGTGTCCACCATATAATTATCCATAAGCCCTCTAGCACCCCTTGATGAAATGGGCTTCATCGAAGAAGATGAATCCCTAACGTTGCGCTCACTCCCGTAGTAAGAGCCAACATCGACTCTATCCTCAAATTGTTTCTGTGCAAGATGTTTTGACTTGGTAGACTTATTCATGTATGATTTTATCTCCTCTCTTACAATATCATGAACTTTAGAGCGTGGAGCAACATTCTTCTGAGACCCTGAAAGGTGATATTTCATCCTAGTCACACTACCCTTCATAACTTTATCACAGTAATTGCATTTTAGATAGATATATGTTTTATCACTTCCCCTACATCCACCTGAGTGCTATATTTTCATGATAGATCTTTTCTATAACCTGACGCAGCTTTATCCTTACTTCTGACCATCATTTATGAGAAGAATATATTAGTATAATATATTAAACCCCCAAACATAATGCTTCACTTATTCTATATCAAGAAAACTTATATAAGCATGCACTCATGAAGAAGCATACTAATACTAACAACTACTACTAAAGATGGTGAATACAACAATATATTAGTCTGCCAGGGGTCCAAGGGTGCGCTGCGCCCTGGCGGGGTTCGACCTGCTCGGTCAGGTCGCGAGGTCAAGGGGCAGCGCCCCTGCGGGGGTTTCTGGGGGCAGCGCCTCCGAAACAAAATTTTATTGTAAGAGTAATTTTGAAGTTTTGCTTATTTTTAAAGTTCGTAAGTTATTTGTATGGAAAGATACCGAGCGGTACCGAGCATGTACCGCTTGGTACCGAGCATATACCTGTTTGGTAACGAGCGGTACTGGCTCGGTACCGAGCATGTACTGAGTGATACCGAGCATGTACCTGCTCGGTATTGAGCGGTACCGAGCGGTACTGAGTTGTTCCAAATATTGTTGTACCGAGCGGTACCGAGCATGTATCTAGTGGTACCAAATATTGTTGTATTGAGTGGTACCGAGCATGTATCTAGTGGTACCAAACATTATTGTACCGAGTGGTACTGAGCATATACATAGCGGTCTCAATGTGGAAGGAAGCGGACGCCGAATGAAGAGGGAAAAAGGTCGCGGTAGAAGATAACTCAAACCCAACTTGCGGTAGAAGATAACTCCAGGCAATAAGCGGAGAGCAACTCAATGTGGATGGAAGTCGACGTCGAACGAAGATGAAAAAAGTTCGCTCGAAGAAGGGAGAAAACCTGTTTTCGGGAAATAACGGAAGACCGCGCGGGGGTTGGGGTGTCCGAACTGAACAAATATATATTATGTTAGTTTTTTTTTAATTTTTAGAGGTCGACGCCTCTCAACCGTTAGGCGAGCCGCGACTCAGTAAACTTGAGGCGTACGCCTCAAATTCTGAACTCATTGCGTAGGCTTTGAGGCTTAAAGGGGTGAAATTGCGCTGAGGCGCGCCTATTATTGCACAATTTTAAACCATGGGTGGAATCTCTATAAACATTTCTTCCTCTAAGTCTCGGTGTAGAAATGTGATGGGGACAATTGAGCTTGGAAAGTCTATCAAAGACGTGGCTGTCGATCTACGACCACGATTGAGTCGATGTATTTGTCTTTTATTATATTATGTTGTATTTGCTTTATTATTTTTCCACTTTTACCCCTTAAGGGAATTTGTGTGTAAGCCCCAAGGGCATTGTCGTTTTTTATTTTGAGTCCTTTGTAAGAGGCTATATATAGCCCTTATTTTCTTTTTTTCATATTTAATGAATGAATAAATGATAAAATTTTTCCATTGCTTGAGTTCTTTGTGAGATCTTGAGAGTGCTTTCGAGAGAAATTCCTAGGAGAAGAAAATCGGATCACCCACTAACCTTGGAGACGGCCGGGTTCGTTGTTCTTTTTCACTATCTCTTTTCCTCTTCCCTTCATCCACTAGCCGCCGGCCTGAGGTTCCCCTACACCACCCCTATGCCACCGGCCACCTTAGCCGCACCCCACCGTCGGTTAACTCCCCCACTCCACAAAGCCACCTTTCATTCTCCCTTTCCCCCACCGAAATCCCAACAAGCTCCCAACCTAGCTGCCAGCCATAACTCTCACATCTTCCCTCCACAATTCAAGTCCTTTCTTGAATACCTTCCATAAGTGATCCCTCTTAATTTAGGAAGGTCTAATTTCAAAATTCAAAATAATTTGAATTTGAAATTTCTTTCATAATTAAGAAAATCTATTTTAGGAAAGTTACTAAATTAAATCCTATTTGAATTTCAAATTAGATTGGATTTAATTAAATCTTTCATAATCCCTTAATCCCAAAATAAGAAACCCAAATCTCTCCCCACAATCCCCTCCTAACCCATTGAACCGCCGGCCTCCTTATTAAATCCCTTGAGATTTATTTTTAAAACCCACTAAGCTCTCTCTTGAAAATAATTCCTATTTCCCCCACCTCTCTTGGCCGAAATCTCCCTATGCCCCACCTTTTAATTTCTTTCCAAAAGGTAATCTCTTCTATTTGAATTAAATTATAACCTTGCCCCTCTCTCTTGCTAGTCACCCCCCCTCTCTTTCTCTTCCTTTATTGCTCTCAATCAAAGAGATTAGTTAGGAAGTTGCTTAAATCACTTTCCCTCAAAATTTGAACCTAATTTAATTCCACCTACCCTCCTTCATAGGTCGGCAACCCTTCTCTCATTCTCCAAAGAAAGTCTAGAGAGAAACTTCTTTTTCTCTAGAGAAGTCTCCATGGGAATCAACATTGATCTTCGTCTACACATCATTCTTTCAAGCCAATGAATGGCTGATCCGGAGCTTGATTACGGGTTTGCTTACGACGAACAAGGCAACGTCAACATCCTCCACTCCACCTTCGATTTCAACCCGGAAGTTGATCGTTCTATTGAAGAGTACATGGACCACATCATCTTCACGCTTTCGGAGGCCATTGACGAGCAACTTGCCAACGTCCAGTGGCAAATCGTTTTCAGACCATCCCAAGGGTGAACTTCTTCCCCTTTTCATTTAATTTCCTAATCCACTAATCTTGTAGGCGGTGATCAAGCACAAGGAGCCGTGCTTTGCCTTTTGCCTCTGCTTAGTAAACGTAGGATTGAGTGTGCTTTCTTATTGTTAGATTAGGGATTTTGTTGAAAACTATTTAATTCGCATGTTGTTGAAATTCTAAGTTATTTTGATAATCCAAATGTTTGGCATGTGATTTGGCCTAAGCGTAACTACCCCTCTTACGTTTTCTTTTATCGTTTTGATTGCTAATTGTTTTAATCGTAATTCTTCTTATCAAAATCGTGCAAGTTTTTATCGAATACATTAAAAAGCATTGTAGTCCTACATCAAAATGCTTTTTTGACATCCATCTATTTCAGATGTCAGTTATAATTAGATGTTGGTGAGAGCATGATCCTCATGGTGTTCTTCTTGGCCACAAGTGCAAAAGTTTCCTGATAGTCAATGCCGTACGTTTGAGTGTACCCTTTCACTACCAATCTTACCTTATATCTCTCCAGTGTACCATCAACTTTATATTTCATATAGAGCACCCATTTGCAACCAACTAGTCTTTTTTCTACTGATAGGTCAGTGATCTCCCATGTATTGTTCTTCTCCAGGGCTTGCATTTCATCTTTCATGATTTTTTTTTTCAATTTTTATCAGATAAGACCTCAGAAATATTATTAGGAATATGAATATTATTTAGTGTGACCAGGAATTTTTTGTGTGAAGGTGAAAAGTTATTGATGGATACAAAGTTAGTTATGGGATACACGGGAAGTTTTTTTGGTGAATTTATATTTACCTCAATTTTAGAATTTATTATTCCGTGTGAAGTCCGGAGGGCGTCTAGATACCAGTAAAAATGTGCCGAATCACCCAAAAAATGTATCACGCTCGGTACCCGTGCTCGGTACCACTCGGTACTGCTCGGTACCGCTCGGTATCGAACGCTTAACCGGACGGGAGAACCATCCGGTCTCCGCACAGAATAATAGCTCCAATTTTAGGAGACAATTCAAATTCTTGAATCTACTATGGAGTATATTTTGGAGTTGCATGCCTCAAATATACTTTTCAAAACCTCATAATATTTATAACAACTTTGTCTCGATTTATGAGCTTTAATTTTAGGATTAGGTTGATTGGTTTAAGATGGATGTGGAAGGTCAAGAGAGGCAAGCTCGAGATGGTTTAGATTCGTGGATCTACTTTGGAGCATAGTTTGGAGTTGTACGCCTGAAATATACTTTTCTATATCTTATGTTATCCATAATAGCTTTGTCCTCAGTTTTCTTGGCTTTAATTTTAGGTTTAAGTTGATTGGTTTGCGGTGGAGCTAGAAGGTCTAGAGGGGCAAACTCACTTTTCTCATCTTCAGTTTCAGTGCCCCCCTAAAGATGATGTTTGGTGAAATAAGATTTTTTATTCGTTAGAAGTAACGTCAACAGATACAAGAATTTTCTTGGAGGGATGATAACATTTATAACCTTTATGGGTGGATGAATATCCGACAAAGATACATTTGAGTGCTCTTCGATATAATTTTTATCTATTTTGGCTGTGAATGTGAACATAGGCAGTGCACTCAAAGATTTTGGATGTGAGGTTTTTATGGGTTCAAAATTTAGGGTAAAAAGAAAAGATATTCATTGGTGTTTTTGGTCCAAAGGTTGTTAAAGATAGTCGGTATGTAAGATATGTAACAGTTAGAAGGACTTCCCTCAGTAGGATTTGGGTACATTGTGGTGGAACATAAGTGCATGGGTGGAGACAAGAATATGGTTATTTTTTCTTTCTGCAAGTCTGTTTTGTTGTGGGGTATGAATACTGGAAGACTCATAAATGATATATTCTTTTTGAAAGTAGGATAGTTTGGTTAAACTAATCTTTGGAATTGTCA
The DNA here is from genome assembly GCA_022539455.1 of Dendrobium nobile. Lineage (NCBI taxonomy): Eukaryota > Viridiplantae > Streptophyta > Magnoliopsida > Asparagales > Orchidaceae > Dendrobium > Dendrobium nobile. The sequence goes on from CM039727.1 coordinate 28,233,232, forward strand.
GAACGAAATTTTCTTATTTTTACTCTGAATTGATTCTGGATCATTGTGTGAAAAATGGGGAGGATAGTGCTAATATCATATTTGTTTTTGAGGAGAAAGATCCAAGAGACTCGAGTGCAGTCATCATTGAAGGATACAATTTATCTGGCCCCTGAGATGTTAGGAATTTTTAAGGGTCAATGATCCATAGACCTTTCAAATGATTTATAGAGGCACTTAGTCCAATGGATGCAAGAAACTTGAAAGTATAAGAGAAGAAGATGCATGTGATTTCTCAAGGATTATCGGGAGTTGTTTTAGCTTATCAATATCTTCTTTGTTGAGCTCTCTGAAGCTGAACTGCGTTTGTGGGTTGGGTTGTTTTGTTTTAGTGTTTGTGATATTCCCTTTTGTCCACTTCTTTGATTCCACTTCTTATTTGAGGGTTTTTCATATAATTTTCAGTATGTCTCTTTTGTGTGTCTTGATTTCTTGCAATAGTTGCACCAAAGAGAATCTGTCTTTAGGTTTTGAGGAATCCTTGTCTCTTTCCTTCTATGACGCCTCTTTGGTTGTCACCATTATCGAACCTTTAGTAACCTTTGATTCCAACATTATCCCTCATTAGCTTTCCTTAGCACGAATGAGACAAATTGTTTCATTTAGTGAGGGTGTCTCCTATTTGCCAAAGATTTGAATTCTAACTTGGTCAAACTTCGTATTTAATCCTGCAAAAAAGTCATACACTCTATCTTTCTCTTTAAAGCTTTTTTGGATAGAAGCATCTTTTGGACACTTGGTCTCTATGCATATGTAGTGATCAAGTTCTTTCCACAAGTTTTGAAGGAGTGGCATATTCAGTCATGGTCTTGCTTGTTTTGTGCTTTTCACCTTAACTTTAATTTTGAAGATTTGTGCAGTATCCCGAGCTTTTGAGAAGGTTTGCCTGGCGGCATCCCATATGTCTTTTGCAGTATATAGGAACATGAAAGTATCACTAATTTCTGGAGTCATGGAATTTCACAACCATGACATGATCATGGAGTCTGCTGAGAGGAAACACATGTAGATTTCCAGTAATCCTATCAATCTTTGAAAAACAACGAGAATTCTCCACGAAAAATCCATACAAAACCAGAAAAACAGTAGATAATTTGTATTATTTGATGAAAGGAAAACATAAAATACCAAGATATAATTGACCCTCTATTTGAGAGGAGGATCTATCTCTCCCAATTTTCTAGACGCCACTAGAGCCCAAACAAAACCTAAGAGAGATCAAATTTTAGCCAAATTCAAGATGCCCTAATCCTATGAAAACAAACTATTTAATGCATACAATACAAAAGGAAATATAAAAAAAAAATACAAAAGGAAATATCTAAACAGTCTATACATTCAAATTTCCCTCTTACATCCCTCCAAAAACCTTCTTATTCTAGCTACTGGAGTCCACGGTTTAAGCATCATGTAGGAGAGGCGTTCCGCCTTTGTCTCCGTGAGCTGGTCTAATGGGCCGGTATAACAATATCCCCCTCCCAAAGACCCACATTGTCCCCCAAGGTGGAAAGATGACACTCTCCTCAATTTTCTTGTTATCACAAATAGTGAAAACCTGAAGAGTTCAGTTCTTACACCTGTTCCTTAATGTATACCTCTCATCACATCTGAAACAGGGCCCCTTTGCACTCTTCTCTTGTAATTCCATTTATGTGAACTTCTTGAAGTTGTCCTCATGTCTTCCTCCTACAGTCTTCTCCTTTGAAGTCTCCCAAAGAGTATCTAGTGTTGTCTCTTTGGATGCCAAAAAGGTGGTGATCATCCTGTACAAGCCTCTTGAGCTGCTGCCTCCCGCCCCTCTCTTTAGGTGCTTCTGATCTTCCACCAACTGAGCTAGCTCCATAGCCTCTCCCATGTCATGAGGCCTCATCACTCTAACCTCTGTGCGGATCTCTGGTTTAAGTCCTAATGCATTTAGATTTTTGCATTATTTCTGTTATAAACTATATTAGTTATGTTTTCTATTTTTTGTGTTTTTTTATGCTATCCAATGATGGTGGTAAATCCAATGATCATGGTAGGAAAAGGTTTGGATTTTGCTTCCTTGGGTTTGCCGGCTTTGGGGGTCCATTTGTCCTTTGGATGTTTGTTGGTTTCATGAAGGCATTGGCTGTTTTCGGTTTGAGCTTATGTAGTTGAAACTCTAGTGGTGCCAGCTCATTAATATCTAGTGGAGGAGTAGCTCATTATGAGCTGATGTTTAGCTCTAAATTCATTGTGAGGTGTAAGATATTAGGTGAGTGGAACTTGTCTCTTCCTCTTCCTTTGCCTCTTGAGCTGCTGCATTATTTTTCCCTCTTTAGGCTGATGGAACCGTGGCCTTCATGGTGCTTTTATGGTGGCTGTTGGTTTCTTGTGCTTGGCTGTTGGAACCGAAATTCCCTCCTTGGATTTGCTGTGCCGTTTGGGGTTTTACTGTGCTGTTAGTCTTTGTTTTTTTTTTTAAGTTCTCAGTCATTTTGTGAGTCTTTGCTTTGCGTCCAATGGCTAATAATCAAGGGGATTTGCAACAACTCTTACAACAATTAAATCATTTGCAACAACAAATCAATACAATGGCTGAAGCAATCGCTAATCTGAATGTTAATCAAGCTATTGTTAATCCTAATGTCATATCTTCTGAAAGCGAGGATGAGGGTCCTAGGAATCAAAATAGGCGCCAAAGAAACTGGGATCATGGGATTAAAATCGATGTCCATAATTTCGAAGGAAAGTTACAACCTGAACAATTCCTCGAATGGATTGAGAAAATGGATCAATTTTTTGAATGGAAAGAAATACCAGAAAATCGAAAAGTCAAATTTGCAAGCTTAAAATTAACGGGACATGCTTTAACATGGTGGAAAAATTTGCAAAACAATAGAGTAAGGCGAGGTAAAGAAAAAATTCAAAACTGGGAAAGAATGAAAGAAAAAATGAAAGGGAAATTTCTGCCTTCTGATCATTCAAGAACTATTTTTCAAAAATTTAATAATCTGCGTCAAGGAACTCAAACTGTGGAAGAATACACTGAAAACTTTTTTAAGTTGCAAGCTAGGAATGATTTAGATGAATCTGAAGAAAAAACGGTAACAAGATATCTTAATGGACTTAAGTGGACGATTCAGGATCAATTAAACTTGCATCATGTCATTAAACTAGATGAGGCTTATCGCATGGCTTTAAAAATTGAGAAACAACATCAAAGGGGAAGTAGCAAAGTCATTGAAACATATAAGCGACGACAAACTGGTGGGGTGAAAATCCAAACTCAAACTTCTGTTGGGACATCGGGAACAAAAGTCAAAACTTATGAAAGTCAGAATCCGGATAAGGGTAAAGGGCTAATGGGTTCTAAACCTACTGAACAACCTAAACTAATTGGACCTTGTTTCAAATGTGGTCTTTATGGTCATTTGTCGGCTACTTGCAGAAAAAATAATCCTCCTCGAAATAATTTGATAGAAAATGAAAATAAAAGTGAAGAAGAAGAAAATGAACCAGAATCTGATAATGAGGCTGAAATGGAAAATTTTGACTTGGAAGGTGACGAAGGAGAACCTTTGTTAGTAATTCGACAAGTTTTAACTGCTCAAAAAGAAAAGGGTGATAAGTGGCTAAGAAGAAACATTTTTAGAACAACTTGCACGGTTGAAGGGAAAATTTGTACTTTAATGATTGATAGTGGGAGTTCAGGAAATTTTGTGTCACAACACATGGTTGAAAAGCTCAAATTGAAAACAAAACCTCTTGTCAAATCATACAAAATATCGTGGTTTAAGGAAGGAGGTGAGGTTCCAATAATGAAGCAATGCACCGTTAATTTGACAATTGGAGGGGCGTACAAGGATCAAATTGTTTGTGATGTTGTACCTTTAGAAGTTTGTCATATCCTTTTGGGACGTCCTTGGCAATATGATAATAAAACAATTCATAATGGCGAAAGGAACACTTATACTTTGATTCAAAACAATAGGAAATTCACTCTTTTTCCTCAAAGAAACATTTCTGATCCTCCAACAAAAAAAGAAAAATCTGAAAATTCATCCACTCCTGAATTACTTTTGAACACAAATGATTTGAAACAATTTGAAGTGGCTTATTTGGTGCTTGGAAAAGAATCTGATTTGGCTCTTGAAATTCCTAAGGAAATGCAACCTTTGCTTAATGAATTTTCTGATTTAACACTTGACGAGTTACCAACTGGCTTACCTCCTATGAGAGACATTCAACATCACATTGATTTAATTCCTGGAGCAACATTGCCTAATCTTTCACATTACAGGATGAGTTCAAATGAACATAAAGAGCTTTCTAAGCAAGTGACTGAACTTTTGGAAAAAGGTTTAATAAAGGAAAGTCTAAGTCCTTGTGCTGTGCCTGCTTTGCTTACTCCTAAAAAAGATGGAACTTGGCGTATGTGTGTGGATAGTCGTGCTATCAATAAGATAACCATTAAGTACAGATTTCCCATGCCTAGGCTAGATGATTTGCTTGACATGTTAAGTGGTGCCAAAATTTTTTCTAAAATTGATTTGAGAAGTGGGTATCATCAAATATGAATAAGGCCTGGGGATGAATGGAAAACTGCTTTTAAAACCAAAGAAGGTTTGTATGAATGGCTTGTTATGCCCTTTGGTTTATCAAATGCTCCAAGTACTTTTATGCGAACAATGAATCATGTTTTGAGGCCTTTTATTGGAAAGTTTGTAGTGGTATATTTTGATGACATTCTGATTTACAGTATTCACCCTTCTGAACATCTTTTACATGTTAAAAAAATTTTGCAAACTTTGAGGGAACAAAAATTGTATATCAATCTTAAGAAGTGTACTTTTATGACTTCAAGTTTGACTTTCTTGGGTTATATTGTGTCTGCTGAGGGAATTAAAGTTGATCCGGTGAAAATCGAGGCAATCAAAAGCTGGTCTGTTCCTAAAATATCAGTGAGGTAAGGGGTTTTCATGGTTTGGCATCTTTCTATCGTCGATTCTTTAAAAACTTTAGTTCTGTAATTGCTCCTATCACTGACTGTTTGAAAAAGGGAATCTTTAGATGGACTCCAGAGGCTGAAAAAACTTTTCAAATTATCAAAATGAAAATGAGTCAAGCTCCAATTCTTAGTCTGCCTGATTTTGAAAAAGTTTTTAAAGTTGATTGTGATGCTTCACATGTGGGAATCGGTGCTGTTTTAAGCCAAGAAGGAAAACCTGTTGCATATTTTAGTGAAAAGTTGAATGATGTTCGATCTCGATATTCTACTTATGATTTGGAGTTTTATGCTATTGTTCAAGCTTTAAAATTTTGGAGGTGTTATTTGATTCAGCGAGAATTTGTTTTAAACACTGATCACGAGGCTTTAAGATTTTTGGGTTCACAAAAAAATCTCAACAAGAGACATGCTAAATGGGTTTCTTTTTTGCAAGAGTATTCCTTTCATATCAAACATAAAACTGGTGTGTTGAATAAGGTTGCCGATGCTTTAAGTCGAAGGTCACATTTATTGATTACTGTTTATCCTACCATTACTTCTTTTGAGTTTTTGAAAGATACTTATGCTTCTGATTCTGATTTTAAAGATATTTGGGAGGCTTGTCTTAATTTGGGAACTGATCGATCTGGTCAATTTGTTATTCACCAAGGCTTTTTGTTTAAGGGTTCTAGACTTTGCATCTCAAATAATTCTTTAAGAGAACAGTTAGTGCAAGAACTTCATGGTGGTGGGCTGAGTGGTCATTTTGGTCAAGGGAAAACTATTGCAATGGTGGAAGAAAAATATTTTTGGCCTCATATGAGAAAACAAATTGCTAAGTTTGTGAAACAATGCAAAATCTGTCAAGCTTTTAAAGGGACTTCACAAAATTCTGGGTTATACACTCCTCTGCCAATTCCAAATAAACCTTGGGAAGATATTTCTATGGATTTTATTCTGGGTTTGCCGGTTACTATGAGAAAACATGATTCTGTTTTTGTTGTTGTTGATCGTTTTAGTAAAATGGCTCATTTCATTCCATGCAAAAAAATTTCTGATGCATCTCATGTGGCTGATTTATTTTTTAAAGAGATTGTTCGACTTCATGGTATTCCTCGTACATTTACTTCTGATAGAGATACTAGGTTTTTGAGTCACTTTTGGAGAACACTATGGGCTAAGTTAGGAACTACTCTTCAATTTAGCAGTGCTTATCATCCTCAAACCGATGGACAAACTGAAGTTGTCAATCGAAGTTTGGGAAATCTTTTGAGATGCCTTTCTGGTGAGAAACCTTTTCAATGGAATTTGATTTTACCACAAGCTGAATTTGCTTATAACAATTCTGTTAATAGAACTACTGGAAAAACTCCTTTTGAAATTTTATATGGTCAATCTATTCCTCACATTTTGGATCGAAATGGTTTATCTTTACCTAGCAAAATAAGTGCTGAAGCATTAGAAACATTTGATCATATCAAATCGGTCCAACAACAAGTTCTTGAAAAACTCCGTATAGCAAATGTTAAATACAAAACTGCTGCAGATAAGCATCGGAGAGAGGTTATTTTTAAAGAAGGGAATATGGTGATGGCTTACTTTCGTCGCCAACGCTTTCCCGTTGGTACTTTTGGGAAACTGAGCAGAAAAAAATTCGGACCTTTTCGCATTCTCCGGAAATTAGGCACAAATGCATATCTTTTAGATCTACCTAACACAGTTGGAACTTCTCCTATATTTAATGTTTCTGATCTTTCTTTGTATGAAGGAAATACAGGTGATTCTGTGGATCTTGAAACATTGCCACTTTCCACTCTTTCATTGAACGAAGATGATCTGATTGAAGAAATTGTTGATATAAAAACAACAAAGACAAGGCATGGATAACACCAGAAATTTTTGGTCAAATGGAGTAATCGACCATTAATTGATTGCACGTGGATTGATGCTGCTGAACTTCAAAAGCGAAATTTGGAGCTCTACAAAAGAGTTGCTAAAGTTTTCTCATCAGGAGATGAGAATTCCCCACCTGGAGGGAATTGATGCATTTAGATTTTTGCATTATTTCTGTTATAAACTATATTAGTTATGTTTTCTATTTTTTGTGTTTTTTTTATGCTATCCAATGATGGTGGTAAATCCAATGATCATGGTAGGAAAAGGTTTGGATTTTGCTTCCTTGGGTTTGCCGGCTTTGGGGGTCCATTTGTCCTTTGGATGTTTGTTGGTTTCATGAAGGCATTGGCTGTTTTCGGTTTGAGCTTATGTAGTTGAAACTCTAGTGGTGCCAGCTCATTAATATCTAGTGGAGGAGTAGCTCATTATGAGCTGATGTTTAGCTCTAAATTCATTGTGAGGTGTAAGATATTAGGTGAGTGGAACTTGTCTCTTCCTCTTCCTTTGCCTCTTGAGCTGCTGCATTATTTTTCCCTCTTTAGGCTGATGGAACCGTGGCCTTCATGGTGCTTTTATGGTGGCTGTTGGTTTCTTGTGCTTGGCTGTTGGAACCGAAATTCCCTCCTTGGATTTGCTGTGCCGTTTGGGGTTTCACTGTGCTGGAACCGTGGCCACCTTTTGGAGATTTGAGGTACCGGTTGGAATTTCTGAACCTGTGCTGGAACCGTGGCCTTTTTCCTTGAGACTTGCTATGCTGTTTGGAATTCCTGTGCTGGATATTTATGGCTGTTTGGGCTGTTTAGTTCTCCTCTTTTGCCTATATATATGAGATGTTTTGAGAAGGAATGGTTGGTGAATATTTGAGAGCTAAGTGCTTAAAAAAACCTGAGGGTTTTCTTCTTTGGAAGAGCTTGAGAGCTTTTTCCATTCTCCTTCTCTCCTAGGAAAGCTTGCGAGCTTCTCCTCTTTCGTCTCGGCTTCTAACCCCTTTCTTCTCTACGCAAGTTCCACTCCACCTGTATCTTTCTTCTAGTTCCGTTGGTGAAGTTGTTGGCTGTTTTAGTGAAGCTGTGGGCTGTTTTTGTTGGCTGTTTTAGTGAAGTTGTTGGCTGTTTGGTGAAGTTGTGGGCTGTTTTGGTGGCATTTGCTGGAGAAGTTTGAAAGGACATTGGATTCCCTTAGCTGTGGTGGACCCTTGGTTTGCATATCTAAACCTTATTTTAAAAATATATTCCTACAATCGGTGCATGTGAGGAGTCCTCTTGTAGGATGTTCTGAGGATAGCCTTTTTTTTTTAAAATATTGTTTCTTGTTAGTTTTCTTTTGTTTTCAGTCATTGGAAGTTGCTTCTTTCCTATTCTGAAGTTAGTTGTTTTCTTTAACCTATTTTGTTCTCAAAGTAATGTCTTAAATTTATAAAAGTTAGATTTGTTTCTCTTTGTTGTTCTCTTTTGTGCTTTGCTTTATTTTGCCTACATCAAGTCCCTTCATAAAGTTCCCCTTTAGTACAGTCTCCGAAAGCCGGTCTAGTCGACTGGCCAGGTACTCAAATTTATCACGGTACTCCACCACTGTCCCCTCCTGCATCAAAGCTAAGAGCTGCTCATAGAAATTCCCTCCCTTGCTGGTTTGGAAACATTCCAACATGCAGTCTTTAAACTCCATCCAGGTCTGTTTCGGTCGCCTCATATCCCTCCATCGGTACCATGCTAAAGCTTTCCCTACCAAGCACATCCCGATTGCCATCAGTCTCTCCCCCACCGTCAACCTGTTGACGGTAAAGTACCTTTCCACTTCGTAGATTCACCCATGAGCATCATCTCCCTAAAAAATAGGCATCTTCAGCTTCCTCTCCCTCAAATCGCCTCTATTCCCTTCATAATTTTTCATTCCCCAAGGGGGTGGTTCCCCCCAAGTGTCCCAATCATCCCTTCTACATTCGTACCCAAACCTTTCATCAAATTCCATCATTCTACTTTCAAATTCAGCATCCCTTGGATCATAACAAACCTGTCCCCTTTCAAATTCAGCTCCCCTTTGGTTATAATTACCCCTTTCCCTTTCAAATTCCGCCCCTCTCATATCTAATTCAGCACCTCTTTGTTCTTGCCCTACCTCCTCCCGCCTCTCCCCATACCCTCTTCCCGGCCCTTCCTAGAAATAGGCTCTAGGGGAGGTATTTTCTCTTCTCCTTTTCGAATCTCCACCTCCTGATCTTTCCTTTGCCGTATTGGATTAGAGTTTTCCCCGCTTCCTTGGTTGCCTGAGACTTCCCTTGCTTCTGAAGATGCCGTCTTGGGTTGGTCCTCGAGTAACTTATTCAACATCTCTCCCAGGGTGAAAATTTCCATCCATCTTCTTGTGGATGGCTGACATTTGACTTTTCTTAGAAAGTTGAGTGTGGAGATTTGAAATTTCTGATTTCAATTGTGTGATCTCCCCTTTAAGACGTTCTTCCAAAGCATCCACTTTCCTGTCTGCCATCGATATCTAGATTTTTGTTAGCCTAAAAAATTTGGATCTCGACAAAAAAAAAAGGAAAATAGCAAAATTTTCAGACAAAATTTTGCTACAGGAATTCACAAAAACAGTCTAAAAAACAGTCTGGAAAGCTGCTCTGATATCAATTGATAGGAAAAACTTGTAGATCTCAAGTTATTCCTATCAATATGTGAAAGCAGTGAAAATTTTCCACAAAAAATCCACACAAAATCAGAAATAGTAGATAACTTGTATTATTTGATGAAAGGGAAATAGAAAATACCTACAATTGATCCTCTATTCGAGAGGAGGATCTATCTCTCCTAATTCTCTAGATGCCGTTAGAGACCAAACAAAACCTAAGAGAGCTCAAATATCAGCCAAATTCAAGATGCCTTAACCCTAGGAAAACAAGTTATTTAATGCATACAATCCAAAAGGAATTCTCTAGATAGTCCCTACATTCAAATATTGTATTTAAAATGTATGCATATTTTGTCCAAAATGTTATTTTAAACAAAATAAAAGTAAATTTATTTAAAATAGTTCAATTATTTTGATTGTCTAAAATAAATTTGATAACTCAAATAACTTCTTCTTAATTGAATCTGTCTACATTTCTCCAGATTACTTGTTTTAGCCTTAAATACATCACATTTGCATTATAACTATGGTATTCTAAGTGATGAAATTCCTATAAGTTAATGCTTCTCAAACTTGCGTTTGGCCCAGAGTTAAGTGATGCATTACTCAAATGACATGTAAATCATGCACGTGTCAAATGCATATGTTGGGTTTAAGGTGACATTAATTTCAAGCGCAAAGTGGGTTTGAAAGCACCATTATGCTGAATTGTGACAAACTTCAAAATAATCCTCCGATTATTTATACATGCCAAATTTAATCCCAGTGTATCACGTTGCTCCAATTTAGTTTCTCAATTATACAAGAATGACTCAAATAGTCTCTTTGAGATTAAATTGGGATCAATTTTGTATAGTCGAGGGATTAAAGTGGGATCAGTTTTATATTACAATTATAAGATGATGGATCATTTTGGATTAATTTTATACAATTGAGGGATTAAATTGGAGCAATGTGATATTTTGTGACTAAATTAATCACAGATGAATAGTTTTGGCATTATTTTAAGATTTTTTTTTTGGGTGCTAAATATAAGGTGTCATGTCAACTACCACATCGGTAGAGTGATTTAGCTCCAATCATGTTAGTAGATTTATTTGGGTGGTTATGATTTATTCTTTTACATTGTTATTGTGCAATCGGACAGGAGAGGGAATATTTGGGTGGGATTATAGATTACTCCATCTGTTTGAGTATCTTTTGGAGAGGAGTTAGAACAACCTTATATCCCTTGTTCTATGGATTAATAAGAAAAGTAGTAGAAACAATTGGAAGTTAAGGAAGAGAAATCAAGAACATGTGGTCTTACTTAAAAGGGCCGTCACGGATTCAGGTTAGATTCCTGATTGGCCTTAATTATCCATCTTAATGATCATCTTTTTTTATTTTTGTCCCAACTATTTGGAGTGTCTTGACAAGTGGTCCTCAGTGATTAATTCTCTTCAAGTGTTCCATGTTTTTTCAACTCATAGCTAGGTTGTCTCACTTGAATTTTAGCCTAGACTTGCGTGTCAACTCTATTTACAAAAATCCTTGTGGGTGTTTTGCATTAGAAATCTATCTGACTTACGTTCCTGGTCAATCAACATGGAACCTAATTTCCTTGAACTTACAATCTCTGTTGGGAGTCCTGCTACGCTAAAAGAGAGAGAAGCTTTATTTGTCTCTCTCATTTTGTACATCTACAAAGACTCATACTTTGTTTCAACCAAAATCTAGTCCTGAAAACCTAGGTGAAACAACCCTGCTAATTCAGCTTGATATTAGTATGTCAGTATTGATTCAATACAATGCTTCTCCTTATGATGTTATAGTGTACGATGGAACAATCGAATGCTGAAGATTGAACTTATTTCCTTAAATTATACCAGAAAAAGGGAGTCTATTCAATTCTTAAGAGAAGCTCATAAGAAGTAGCTGCCTTAACTTCAATTGTAAAAGCTATTAGGTGTTACTATTTAGGTAATCTGTTAAGCACCTCCCTAGAAAAGCACAGGGCTAGGAAACATTCAGGTGGTCACCCCTTAAAATCAGAGCGTCCTATGATCACTCTCATCTCCTTCTGCCTCACTCTACATTTAGTCAGTATGAATAAGAATAGAAAAGCAACCAAGTCATATGAGGAAAAAGAGAAACCAAAGCATTAGCAGTCGTGAATTGTACTCCGATCACCATTGGAAAAGCACTTAAGCAGGGATTGGTACTAACATGATCCGTGGAAACGTATCAACCTCCATTGGAAGTTACAAGCAATCAACAAATAAGGTCCAGTGATGGCTATTCACACATGTACACTTTTTACCAGTCAGGCAAATGGATCTTCTATGGTTTATATGGTGTTATCATCAGCTCTTAATTTTAGACATCTGTATCATCCGTATTGTTAGTATTGTGTACCCTACTTTTCTACTTTCCCTTGAAGATGATTTTATTGCTATTTTTCTTCTTAAAAACAAAGTGCTGAATTTGTGAACTGTTTAACATCGCTTGACTTTTGGTATTTTATACATTCTTTCCAGAAATTTATTCATGCAATTTCTCCTACTCCAGCATCTGCCATTCCAGCTTCAGAAATCCATTTAAAACCACCAAATACAACAGTGTCTCCGTATGATATAGAAGGCACTACAGATCATTTAAGAGAACAAGCTAAGAGGCCGGCTAATAGTGATTCTGCCAATCAATACTGGCGGTTTGATGTCTCAAAAAAGAGGCCAAGGCACGATGGACTCAGTGGGGAAAGATTGTGCTTCAAATATACATCCTCTGGTGCTTGTGCCCAAGGAAAAAAGTGTAGTTATCGACACGATGAAGATGCCAGGGAGCAATATCTTAAAAATGTTTGTTTTGATTTTCTCAACAAAGGAAGATGTGAACGTGGTCCAGATTGTAGATTCCGACATAGTTTGATAGAGGAAGGAGATATTCTCTCCCAAGGAGGGCAGGGATCTCAAAATGGAAAATCTTATAGGTCTGTATGGCATATGGCGCTGTTATTTTTTTTGCTAGCATTGCATGTTTTTCTACTACCCAAATGCTTCCATTTATAATAATACCATCCAAATCTTAAAAAGGACAACAAAACTACATCCCTTATGTTTGAACTTTTGTTAAATTCTTTATGATTTAGTCATGGAATGCACATATATGTGTTTCTAGGTTTTGTCATGCTTGCTGTTAGTTTTATAAATAACCATGCTTTGAGAGTTATTCAAGTCTTTTTTTTCCATGGAACTTAAATTGGCTCTATAACATAGCAGATATTTCTTGCAAAATGTTGGTTGATGGAATATGCAGTGTGTAAAATCCAATTTGAGGGGAGGGATACAATGTCCTATTTGATGCAGTTTCTTCTATAACACCCAAAATTTGACTATTTACAAAATTTAGACTCAACTGCTTCCATTTACAATCATGCCACTCAAATCTTTTCTATTTTTTATTTTTTTTATCTTGCCACTCAAATCTTGAGAAGAACAATAAAACTATATTTCATATATTTTTTGCTCATTAAATTCTCAATGATATAATCATGTCATGCACAAATAGGGGTTAGTTTTTTTTTTTTTTACGGGGTGTCAATGATATAAATTTTTTTTGGTTTCTAAAACTTTTCTTATTCATTTTCAACTTCAATAAACTTGTCCAATGATAAGTTGGTTGTCTATTTTAGCAGCCTGCTTTAGTTAGAAAAGTCTTTTAGCTTGGAGTTTACACTTATATGGGATGCTAGGACACTTAATCCATGCAATATTTGACCAATGTCAGTCACATGCATTTGACAAGGCACTAATTTTTTTTGAACATGGAAAATTTGTTTGAAATTAAAATGAATACAAAAAAATTCTAACAGACGTTTCATATGCATGGTGGGTCATGACACACCACCATAAAATTAAGCATTATTTTGGCAGTTTTTTTTTTGTTAGTGAATTTTCATCTCCTTATCTTTGGAAGGGAAACGACCATGCCACCCTTGTTATTACTGTTGGTATTTTTATTGATTTTTTTGGTATTATTATAGATTTTATATGTTTAGGAGATGAAGTAATTTCATGGCTTATTAAAATTTTTAATACTGTTTTGAAGACTAAAAAGATGTCAGATGAGTGGAGAATGAGTGTGTTAATTCATATTTTTAAGAATAAAGGTGATGCACAAGAGTGTGCGACTTATAGAGGAATTAAGTTAATGTGTCATACTTTAAAACTATGGGAGTGAGTTATGGAGCGTAGGTTACGGCGTGATACTAATGTTTCTCAAAATCAATTTGGATTCATGCCGGGTAGGTCTACTATGGAAGCCATACATTTATTGAGAGGTTTGATGGAGAAATATAGAGAGAATAAGAAGGATCTACATATTATTATTTATTGATTTAGAGAAAACATATGATAAAGTTCCAAGAGAAGTGCTATGGAGAGTTCTTGAAAAGAAATGAGTTAATAATGCTTATATTCAAATCATTAAAGATATGTATGCAGCAGCTATTACTTGTGTTCAAACAAAAGGTGGTTTGATCAAGTATTTTCCTATTTCTGTTAGATTACATCAAGGATCAGCCTTAAGCCCATATCTTTTTGCTTTAGTCATGAATGTTCTCACTAGACATTTGCAAGAGGATGTACCTTGGTGTATGCTTTTTTTGCTGATGATATTCTTCTTGTTGATTAGACTAAAGAGGGAGTTGAAGGTAAACTTGAATTATGGAGGTCAACCTTAGTGTCCAAAGGTTTTTGCTTGAGTAGATCTAAAATTGAATACATGGAGTGTAATTTTAGCAGCAATAGACCTAGTGAGGGGATTGTGACTTTGGGCGATCAAGTCATTAATAAGAGTACACATTTTAGATATCTTGGATCTATTGTTCAGAGTGATAGCGAAATAGATGGGGATATTATCATCAGAATTCAAGTTGGATGGTTGAAGTGGAGGAATGCATCGAGCTTGTTGTGCGATATAAATGCCCCACTCAAACTTAAGGGAAAATTCTATAAGATGGTGGTGAGACCTGCAATGCTTTATGGTGCCGAATGTTGGCCATTAAAAGAGAAGTATAATACTAAATTAGGTGTTGCATAGATGAGGATGCTTTGGTGGATGAGTGGCTTTACCCTTAGAGATAGGATATGAAATGAGCATATATATGAGAAGGTTGGAGTAGCTCTAGTGGAAGATAAGATTAGAGAGAGTCTCCATAGATGGTTTAATCACATTAAACAAAGGCCTTCTGATGACCTGGTTAGGAAAGTTGAGGTTTTAGATTTGTGTTATGTTAAGAAAGGTAGAGGTAGACCTAAAAAGAGTTGATTAGACAAAATTAGAAATGATCTTTCTTTATTAGATTTAAATGAGAATTTGGCTTTTAACATGACACAATGGCAAAAAAGGATTCATGTAGTCGATCCCACGTAGTGGGACAAAGGCTTGATATTGTTGTTGTTGTTGTGTATAGATTTTATATGTTTAATTTTTGTCAATAATTACATTCCCGTGTTTGTGCACCACATCAATATTATATGTGCGACTCAAAGTAGCTCCACTTGCTTGGTCAAATATCAGTTGTCTCAATTTTTGTTTTATGTTTTGAATTGCAATATCATCATATTCATTGTATGATTCAGTTTCAGTTGTCCATTCACCTGTTGTTTAAGTTGTCTTTGAGTCTTGACTCCACAGTTTTATGTCAGGACAATCCCAGAGAAGAAGTGTTGGTTTTGCTTGTCAAGCCCTGATGCTGAAGTACATCTTGTGCTAAGCATTGGGGAAAGTTACTACTGTGCACTTGCTAAAGGCCCACTTGTTGAAGATCATGCGTTGTTAATACCGATTGAGCACCACCCTAATACTTTAACAACAACATCGGAGTCAGAGGTAGAACTCGGAAAATATAAAGATGCCCTCAAAGTTTATTTCAAGAATCAGGAAAAAGCAGTTGTGTTTTTTGAGTGGATTTTCCGAAATAGCCCTCATGCGAATATTCAGGTATGGGGTGCTGTAGTAATATTCATGGAAATGCTTCGTAGAGTATCTAGTTTATTCTTTTTGATGATATTCAATCTTTAGATATGATTTTTTTAATAAATGCAAACAGTTATCTTAACTTTCCCTTTTGTCTACGTTTAGTTTTTCCTGTATAATTTCTCTTGCCTCATATTTGAAAATAAAATTAGCACACAAGCTTGGGTTAGAACTACCGCTTATCTTCAAGCTCACAAGTGAGAAAATTAATGAATGAGATTTAGTTCATTTCTCTCCGTGGAAAGCAATTAGTACCTTTATTTGTAATCTATATCATTAATAGTCAAATTAAAATATGAGAATGTTAAGATGAATGCGTGGCTAATTTAGGATGGAGAAATTTGATGGTGATGGCTTATCGGGCTGGGGGTGGGGGTTCTAAAATACTTTCGATATAAAAGTTCAAATCACAAGTGAGTTAGAGTGTAGATGACAAGCGAGCAATAATTACATGCTAAGTGCAATTACAATATGACAAGTATCACAAGAACAATAGAAATGGAAAAAACAATTTTAACATGATTTGACTCATATTAGCTATGTCATCTCCTGAGAAGACACTGGCACACTGCATGAGAATTTAATTTGATAACTTCTTCGTTCACGCAGACAAGTTAGCAGAAATTCCTTAAAGAGTATTCTGCTACACCGGCAAGTGCAACTCAACACGAGTTTACAAAATATAATGCTCTAAGTTTCCAAGTTTTTATCTCACAAATATATAGCAAGCGTATGAATGCCAAGAATAAAAAATTACAATGGAAAATACTTTCAATAAGATGGTGGCGAGGCCTGCAATGCTTTATGGTGCCGAATGTTGGCCATTAAAAGAGAAGCATAATACTAAGTTAAGTGTTGCAGAGATGAGGATGCTTAGGTGGATGAGTGGCTTGACCCTTAGAGATAGGATACGAAATGAGCATATACGTGATAAGGTTGGAGTAGCTCCAGTGTAAGATAAAATTAGAGAGAGTTGCCTTAGATGGTTTGGTCACATTAAACGGAGGCCTTCCGATGACCCGGTTAAGAAAGTTGAGGTATTAGATTCGACTTATGTTAAGAAAGGTAAAGGTAGACCTAAAAAAACTTGGTTAGAAAATATTAGAAATGATCTTTCTTTATTAGATTTAAATGAGAATTTGACGTTTAACCAACGGACACAATGGCGAAAAAGGATTCATGTAGCCGACCCCACGTAGTGGGATAAAGGCTTGATGATGTTGTTGTTGTTGTTTTTGTTGGAAAATACTTTCTTATAAATCATATTTCACAGCAGAAATGAGTGCAAAGGGCATGTAAAGATGTTGACCAAATGGCTCACAAGACTTAGCAAAGATAACTTGAAATCAGTTTAGAGCACTTACATAATTTCTTAAAAGATTTAGCATCGGAGAAATTTAATGTAGAGTTTTTTAGCGTCAACCTAAGTGGGTATTCGTAAGCTTATTAAGTGAGGCAAGAAGGTTCCAACAGCTCTTAAACAATCCCAAGAAAAAATCTCAAGAAGTTAAAGCGCTTAGAATTATAGCCTTTACTAGATGCAATGGAGCACCTGTTTGCTGGCCGGGGGATCCCATTGCCTTATAAAGCTATACAGTAACGAGTAGCAAATTGTGCATTAAATTTTGATCAACATTGTTATATCTGCTGACGTAAATGAGCTGCCAAAGTAATGTGTAATTATTTTAAAACACTATGATTGATTATTTTGTTAAATTAGTGTTTTAAAAATTTTCAATGCCTTGAGCCATATAGTTTATATCTAGCATGTTGCATTAATACACTATTACATGGACTAATGTAATCTAAAACATATCTTCAAGTCTTGAAAGAGTTTGCAAATTGCTTTGAGCTATATGGTCTTTAGTTATAATGTACCACTAAGACACTATTACATGGACTCTAAATGGAATCTAAAACACATCTTCGAGTCTTGAGCCTTTCTCATTTTCAATTTGTGTAGACTTAGTTCAGTTTATTAATTTATCGTATCTTGTATTAAAATATGTGATGAATATTAATCCTGCATGACATAATTGGAGATATTATTACAACCAATTAAATGTTTGTAATCATCAAAATGAGCTCATTAATTCTACTGGCATATGGGATCAATAATCTTTCCATTTTTTAACAAGGCAAACCTCTGTTGTTCTAGTGTTAAGATTGAGGTGCAAAGTGACCTCTTCCTTGATATTACAAATAGAGCACTTTCTATTAATTATGATGGAAAGAACTCTCCCTGAATTGTTGGATAATAAAATTTATCACATAATCAATTCATAAGTGTAAGCATTATTTGAAACATGTAAATAAATATGCAAAAGTATGTAACACAAACATCATATCAAGCAATCTAAATCGTTGTGCATTAACTTTGCAATCAAGTGATCTAACTAATCATGTAAAAACATTGTAATCAATATAAACATCCATTAATGCCACTTCCTTTTTTGGCATCATCAACAATGTATACAAATATGTATAAAGCCAAAAGTAAGTTATCTAGTATAAAGTTAAAACCATCAACCAAATGTTCTTAGTTACATCATATCAGCCACTATCAATTACAGCTTTCTTCAAAATTAAATGAAGAAAGATAAATAAAATTCCAACAAAATAAGATACAAACTTTTAAAACTAAGACCGCAAACAATCATCTCAAAGCCAACCATGAGAATGCTCTGCTCATTATTCGGGTTATGCTGTGGAAGAAAGTGGTGGCAGTGGTTGAGGTCCTAGCCAATGTTTCTGCATCCAATCTGTGTGGTATAATAAACAATAATTCATTGTCAATTGTGGTTTTGATGCTTGTATATTCGCTGGAAACTGCATCCTGGACTAAATGTAACTACTAAGTTGATGGTCTGGGAAGTTTTAAGTTGTTGAAACATGCTAAAGAAGCTATTCAAACTCCTAAGAATGTGGCCACTCGAGTATTTATGCATCATGGTGGGCTTTGGTGTGCTTCTTTGCAACATGTGGTGTACTTATCTCCTCATCTTCTCCTTATTGTCGAAACTGCTACTATTGTACGTCCTCAACTTGTACATCTTGTGCATCATGGGCAACCTGCTTGGCTCCAAGCCTAAGACCTTGAAGTTCATGCAATGAATGTGATTGATGGCCTTGATTTGAATAGGAAAGTCATGCTAAACCTGGAGAACTTGCTCGATGATATGACCAAACCAAGTATTCATAGGTCGATTCCATTAAGGATCTTGAAGTTGGGTCATGTGGTGCATGGTACCAATCAGAGCATTTGGTACATCAAACCTAGTGCAAGTAATTCAATAAGTGCATGGAAAGTGTGAGGATTAGGGTAAAGTGAGGATTAGGTTAAAGTGGGAAGAATCACCAACCTTCAATAAATGGTGTTCCTAAGGACATTTTGGACATAATAGCTGTCATTTGAAAGGCGGGTCATAAGAACAAAGTGCTTGTGCACCACACAATTATGCTTGATGCCATTTCTGTGCCACCAATCAAAATCGAGAAAATGATTAAAATGGTCCCTAAACTCTTTATGAAAGACTAAAATGGTCCCCAATTATATTAAATGACCATTTTTGTCCCTCAACTCCTTAAAGAGAGACCAAAATAATCTCACAATGAGACTATTTTGATTCTTTTTTAAAGACTTGAGGGACCAAAATAGCTCTTTAATATAGTCAAGGATCATTTTGATTCTCCATAAAGAGTCGAGAGATCATTTTGATATTTTTCTCAATCAAAATCATTTATTACCTCTTCGATGGCCTAAATTTTGTTGCTTGTTCCTAAATTGTTGGACCCTTATTTGGTACATTGAAAAATTGAACTAAGATCATGATTATATATGGGCAGCTTGTGCACCTTGTGGCCATGAATATATATATGATCACACTTGGTGGAAAGCATCACTAGAAATAGGTTTGTTGTCAAACATTTTTATGAGGCTGGATCTAAAAGATTTGGAGGATTGGAGAATGCTCTATGCTAGTTCCATGTATCAATTGCAAAACATGACCAACCCAAGGCAAGTTCAGTCTAGGAATATTAACGTTTATATGGTTGATGAGGGGAAAGAAAATTTCACAAATTGATTTTTGTCTTTATTGCTAGCCCTAAAGGAAGATGCTTCTTCTCAATTGATCTATGTGCTATGAGAAAACTGGGTGTGAATGAATTAGATCTGAAGATTTAACGTAAAATAAAAGATTTGGCAAATGGTCTATGCAATGAATAATAAGGATATTGTAAAATCAGTGAACTAAAAAGAGATCCATGAAAACAGTGAATGTGGAAAGCTAGAAATTATGAAGGCAGAAAAATTGGGAGAAAAGCAATTGATCTATTTGTTGACTCCAATATCAGCTCCAGCATCAAAGCGATCATGCAGGATGAAAATGACTGGCAAAGGGGCAAGCCCGTTGCACGAAAGTTAATCGAAATCTGTTGCCCAAAAACCCAAATCATTGAAACAAAGTTCATTTGCAAAACGGGCAATGCTAGAGCGTCAGGGCAATTGAAATAGTTAATATCGAGAGTCATATTGGCCGGTATCGTCGATTGATGAAAATTAAAAATTTGCATATGGAATGTGGCAGAATCAATGTGCGCGACCGACGGCGATTTTTTTAGCGATTCGATGCACAATTTATATAAGTAGATATTTATTATTAATAAAAAAATTTATTTTTATTACAACAACATCAAGCTTTTATCCCACTACGTAGGGTCAGCTACATGAATTCTTTTTCTCTATTGTCCTGTTAAGAGTCAAAATTCTCATTTAAATTTAATAAAAAAAGGTTATTTCTAATATTTCTAAGTCTTTTTAGGTTTACCTCTACCTTTCTTAACATAAGCTAAATCTAATACATCTACTCTCTTAATTAGGTCATTAGAAGGCTGTCGTTTTATGTGAAAAAACCATCTATGGTGACTCTGTCTAATCTTATCTGCCATTGGAGCTACTCTAACCTTTTCATGTATATGCTTGTTTTGTATCCTGTCTCTAAGAGTAAATTTACTCATCCACCTAAGCATCCTCATCTTTGTAATACTTAACTTAATATTATACTTCTCTTTTAATGACCAACATTTTGCCCTATAAAACATTGCAGGTCTCACTGCCATCTTATAGAATTTTCCTATAAGTTTGAGGAGTACTTGTCTATCACAAACAAGCCCAATGCATTCCTCCACTTCAACCATCCAACTTAAATTCTATTAATATTACCAGCTATTTCACTGTCACTCTAAACATGATGTAGGCAAAGGGGGGGGGTCAAATCAAACCCAAAAAAATTTGGTTTTGACTTCCCTTGAGCTTGCTAGCTCATTAAATTTTGAGCTAAAATTTAGTTCATTTATGAGCTGATTTTTAGTTCATTGAACTAAGAATTAGCTCATTATGAGCTATGTTTTTAGTTCACTTTTTAATTTATTAGTAGCTCATTAATTTTGTCTCTTCTCCTTCCCCTTGTCTATTCGTTTCCCGTGGATGGCTCTTGGGTTACCGTTCTTGGCTCCTTGGCTTCCTCGGTTGGCTGTTGGGTGGCCTTTCCCGTGCTTTGGTGCCTCGGTTCTGTGTGGGCCTTTTTGGTTTCCGCGGCTGCCTCATCGGGTCCCTGGCTAGGCTGTTTCCCGTGGCTGATGGGGGGCTTTTCCGTGGCTTTGGTGCTTTGTTTCTTGTGTAGAATTAGGGAATATTATTAGGTGGCTGTTGGCTTTTCATTTCCCTCATTTATTTAAGAATTTAAAGGGTCATTGTGGCTATTTGTATTCCCCTCTCATGTCTACATATAGTAGATGTTTTGGGTTGTTTAAGAATGTTATATGAATGTTTTTTGGAAATGTAAACCTGCGGGTTTTGTTGGAAAAGTTTGCGAGCTTATTCCATTCTCCTTCTCATCTGCTCTAGGAAAGACTTACGAGTTCTTTCCACCCTTCTTCTCGGCTTCTAACTTCTTTCGTCTCTCCGCAAGTTTCATTCCATCTGTATCCTTCTTCTCAAGGCAAAGCTTCTTTAGATGTTTTTGTTTGTGTCGTTTGTAAGTGTCTTTTATATTATATAAGTTTGTCAAAGTTTGTAAGTCATCTTTTAATATTAAAAAATATCTTTTTTTTGGGTATTTTTGTGTATTTCTTTTATGTAGGAAGTGTTTGTTTTTGTGATAAAAAATTTGGACCCCAAATTTTTGATTGCATTAAAACAGTAGCAATTAATAGGAATAATATCATTTATAATAGCAATTAATAGGAATAATATCATTTATTCATTTATATCATGTAATTGATATAAAGATTATTCTCATCATATATCATATGTTCATATTCGTACCCTTTCAGTTTAGCTACATATTAATCATGTCAAATAAACAATCACTGTTTATTGTATCTCACGTTTCATCAGGCTTAATCAGTCTGATTAGTTATGAGACTTATCAGTCATCAATCATTGGTTACATTTGTCATTAGTCCATCTATCTTATCATCATCTGTCACATCTATCCTTTGTTTGATCTGTCATCTGTTATGTATGTCATTTCTATATCTATTATATCATGTATGCAATTATGTATAATATCATATATGCATATTAATATTGAATTCAACAAGACAAAACATCTAGCTGTAAAGTGATGTTTTCAGCTCTCCATCTGTTGTTTGTATCTATCAAACAATCACATCTTTTAATTATGTTTATTTATCATTTATTTTAAACAGATGGATTTAAAAATATCATTGAAGAGATGTCGGCATAATCAGTCAATCGATTACTGGCTAATATCCATAATTACACCTTAAACCTTTTATTTTAGGGAAAACCTCTCGACTCACCCTCTTGTACAGGGTATTATCGTTTTAAGAGTCAACCCATACTTATTAGAGCGTTGACAGTCAATATTCATTGCTTACATTCAAATGCATCATATACTAGTCTTATTATTTTTTTTATGCAGTTCAACATTCAACTTTATGTATAAAATGTAATGATATATAAAATGCAGTGAAATTTGTACACTATTCAATAACCTTAAAAAATCATAACTATCAAATTTTCTGGAGAAAGTTCATATAAACCAATAAAAATGTTCATAATAACGATATCTATCACATGTCAAAGTTATACGGTGAAAGTTTGCTAGAACAGGAGATATTACATTTTTATCACTTTCAGGATAGAGAAATATATCAAATTTAAAATCCATCAAAAATAGAAGTAGAATAGATGTCACTTACAATGATCAGAGCACTTTTTATAATAGAAGCAATGGACGATTAAGCCCCAGAAATCCTTATCTCTCGTCTGTCTCTCCTCTCCTCTCCTCTTTCCCTTCTCTTCTCCTTCTCCTTTCTTTCCTTCCCTGGCAAGACAATTGAAATGGGAGGTATAGGGTGGTGATAAAGGATATATATATTAAAAACCTGATTCAATGCTCAGCGCAGCAGTGCTCAACTTCCCAATGCCGCTGCGCTGTATGTCGATCCTAGAGTTACTGTAGAACAGAGATTGCGATGCCGCAACGACTATTCTTGGCACCACAATGCTTGCTAGCACAACATCACTGTGTTGCATGCTGGATACAAATTTTCATTTTTTAAATAAATTTATTTAAAAGTTTTGGATTATTATAAGGGGTTGAAAATGGGGCGTGATTTAAATCATGATAGATTTAGTTATAATTTTGTCTATTCATATTATTTTCTTCTATTATGCCTTATTCTTGTCTATAAGGGTTGAAAACGGGGCGTGACAGATTGGGTAAATTGACTGAAATGACTATAAAGAACTGAAAAATTCTAAGCCCAAAATAGTGTTAGATTGGCTGAGATAGGATCACGTGTTAACAAAATTTAGGAATGATTGTATTAGAGTGCAATGTGAATAAAATCTCTTGAAAATATGGTATTGAAAAATAAATTTAGGTGGTTTGGGTATGTACAATGAAAGGTAAAAATAAACCCTTTAAATGGGCATATAAAATTTGTAAATATGATTTACTCTTATGTACCACTCGATAGGAATAATTGGAAAATGAGGATTCATAAAATCATTGCCAATAATTTGAGATAAGGCTAATGCTGATGACGATGGTTCAATTTACCTATAAATTATATGATATTCTGATTGGTTTTGCCCTTTTTCTCTGTATGTAGAACAAGCAAACTGTCTTTTTAAACAGGTACCGAAGACCCCATACATGTCTTTATTGCGCGTGGTGGGAATAAAGATCACGGCCGCGGTGTCTAAGGACACCTACCATACATGCCTTTATTGCGCATGGTGGGAAGACTCAGTTTTTCGTAGTTTCCCCTAAACGGGGGAGACTTTGGGAGGCTCAAACTTGATTTGAGCATTAATTAAACTTGAACCTCACTTAACTTAAATGAACCATGATTTGATTGATTTGAACATAAGCAAATATTTTCAAGTTAACTACAGGGGACTCAAATGAAGGGAAGAGACTCATCTTAAGCCTGAACTATACTTGAACTCAAACTTGACATTGGACTTGAACTCGATTCCGAATTTTGAATTACAACAAATGCAAGCTCAACTAGAATTCAAGCATAATCAAGATGAATAAGTCATAAGAATTTTGAATTCAAGATGAACTTAGTTTGAGCTCAAATGAAAGGTAACAAAGGGCCCAAAATAAAATTAAGAAATATTGGACTTGGACTTAAATGAATGAGGGGGAGCAAACTCAAGCAAACATGC
Organism: Dendrobium nobile; assembly: GCA_022539455.1. Lineage (NCBI taxonomy): Eukaryota > Viridiplantae > Streptophyta > Magnoliopsida > Asparagales > Orchidaceae > Dendrobium > Dendrobium nobile. The sequence continues at coordinate 28,257,477 of CM039727.1, forward strand.
AAGAATTCATGCCAATATTTCAAATGAACATGATTTCCTCATGAATAAATGAGATACAACAACAACAACATCAAGCCTTTATCCCACTACGTGGGGTCGGCTACATGAATCCTTTTTTTCCATTGTGTCCTATTAAAAGTCAAATTCTCGTTTAAATCTAATAAAGAAAGGTCATTCCTAATATTTTCTAACCATGTCTTTTTAGATCTACCCCTACCTTTCTTAACACAAGTCAAATCTAATACCTCTACTCTCCTAACGGGATCATCGGAAGGCCGCATTTTTATGTGACCAAACCATCTAAGGCGACTCTCTCTAATCTTATCTTCTACTGGAGCTACTCCAACCTTTTCACGTATATGCTCATTTCGTATCCTATCTCTAAGGGTAAAGCCACTCATCCACCTGAGCATCCTCATCTCTGCCACACTTAACTTAGTATTATGCTTCTCTTTTAATGGCATGAGATACTTATAAAAAATCATTCTACATGCTACAAATCATGAAAAGAGATAAGGAACTTGGAATCATAATTTGTCTACAAACAATGTACAAGGCACTATGAAAAAGGAATTCTTTATGGAAACATTGACATTCTTATGAATAGAGGTAGAAGATGTGTGACAAATACAGTGACATTCTAGCTAATGTGTTTGCAATCAAAATATGAAGCTTTCAAATAAATGCGGAAGAACCTTCATGCCAATTAGAATGCAAATATCAATAAACAATAATCACCTATAAATGGGGAGTGATTACAAGCAATGTTCGAGGATGAATAAATTCTCTAGTTCTCAATCTTAAACGTCGACCATGCAAGTAAAGATTGAATGGAGAATGCAATGATGTCTATAATCAACAACAAGGAATCTCATTGAAGTGTTAAGGGATCAACATGTCAATCAACATACAAATATCAATGAAGAAAGTTACCACACAAGATACAAGCTATGTTCAAAGGCAATAAATGATACAATGATTCATTAGCTAATACGTGTGAAGGGATGCGAAGTCTTTTTGGCAGTGGGGCAAATCGTATATGGAGGAGGATGATCAGCATGTGATGTTTATATAATTTATGCAAAAGATACAACAATCCTCACAAACAATGTGGTCTTTTACCAACAAGTTCATTGTAATATACGATGAATATTGGGACACCCCTAGACTTAATATCAATCCATTTGTGAAGGAGCACAATAGTTCTCTGGAAATAAAAAAAAGTTGACTTGTAGAAGAATACAGTAACTTTGCCTACAGTCGAGAGCATTCTTTATATGTATATACGGGAGCGTGTAACCAATACTAGAACATTTGCATAGTCCATAACAATATGATGGCAAGCAAATACATTTAAACCCCATAAGCAGAAGAATTCAATGACACTATAGGAGACCTGTGCCACATTCAACATGGTTGATTGCAAAGGATTGATACATCCAGATGCATTCAAGTGAATATCAACACACCACTCATTGTGCCCGCCAAAGTTAATAAGCAATGTTTGACAAATGTGCTGTTAAAGATCAATGCAAATCTTGGCGATCTAAGCTCCCAACTATCTGTCAATCAAAGTGTACAAAGAGAATATACAATGAATGTAGTTCATCTGAAAGTCAACATTAGTGTACATGTGTACACCAACTCCTTTGCATGTGATAAATCCATAAACAAGTATGCACGTTGTAGCAAAAGACACGTTATGCATCTAATGTACTATCCACTAGCAAATAATTAAAAGACTACGACAAAATAAACTTCTATGATCTATTATAAAAGACCCGTCGAATGCCCAAAATGCCCCCGCACATGCACTGTAGTTTGTATACACATAGGTACACTGAAAGGGTGTATGCAATCATAAACCTGCATGGGCCCCTGTGAGCGTGTTACTGGTATACACATGACGTCTAGGGATGCTGCGCGGGTCAAATAATGAATCTAAGTTCGAACCTGATCATTCTCAACACGGTTCGAACCATTAAATAAATATGCGGTCATGAGGTTCACCGTAATATTTATTTTATACATTCAAATTAGGCCTTCAAGGCCTTTTATAAGTAGACCAGGGACTATGATGGCCTGGGATGATGGAATCATGGGATCTTGATCGGGTCCATCCTCCATTCCCCCACCATCCGCTTTAAGTGCTAGATGTTGAAATTTCTACTTTTAAATGTTAATCTTTTCAAATATCCAAAGCCCATTGCTGCTACTATATGTCAGATAACACGTACTTTATACATATCCGATCGACGACTAGCCTTAATCGAAAGTTCTCTCTTATCAGGAGGGGTAATTAACTATAGGGGCTTGTGCCTATACGAAACAAGAACTCAAATCATAAAGTCCTCACAAAATGAGGGCGAAATCTTTGGGTAGTGTCTTATTTGCAAACCCATCTGCCTTCCAAAACTTACCCCAGAACTTAATCTGTTAAAACTTCCCTCGAAGAAAGGAAAAGCAACAGCAGGCGGAGGCCGGGGCCTAATTTTCGGAGCCCACAGATTTCTGGCGATTGCGCTGGGGACTTGTTTCTCTTTTCATCTTTGGCTAGTTGTCCAAATGTTATAGTAGTAGCAACAAATAGTAATGATAATATTGAGCTCTATATGGTGAACATCAAAATATGACACTTGGTCACTATATATAAAAAGCTGTCACTGAAAGGTTTCGATAGAGGTAAAAATAACCATCTATTATGTTGGTAGAGCAAAGAAAGAGTCAACATATATACGGTGAGCATTGGGGTGTCTTGGATGCATATCTAAGAATCTATCACCGAAAGGTCCCAACATAAGGGAAAACAAATATGGAGACCAACATCTCTAGAAAAATATATATAAAAGAATGGTGTGACATCTAGTGTGTACTCCTAGAGATCCGCTAGTAAAGAAATTCATCAAAAGTGGGCCCTAAATATGACCCATACAAATAATATTCTCGATGGTTGACACCTTGGTGAATCCCCCAACAAATCCCAACGCTTTTCAACTTATCCTCTTAAATTGAAGAGGATCCTTGCCCAAACTTCATCAGTACTCTTTTGCTCGAAGAACAAAATAAAGAAATAAAGGTCCTCTATGATATCGGGATTACTTTGCCTGGACATACGCTGAGATGCCTGGCTTATCCCCTGACATAGCAGTTCATAGATTGGCCACAAACCAAATGTAACACTTGTTAAATAAGCTCTAATGAGAATGGGATTGGAGATTGAAGAGCATGTGATTGCAGAAACAAAGAAGCTTATAGAGGCAGACTTCATTCGAGAAGAAAAATATGCCGATTGGATCGCCAATATTGTCTCTGTGAAGAAAAATAGTCAGATTCGTATTTGTATCGATTTTCGGGACCTTAACAAGGCGTGTTTGAAAGATGACTTTCCGCTCCCAGTATCAGAACTTCTAGTTGAAAACACTTTCAAATATGATATGTTCTCTTTCATGGATGAATCATTGGGTTTCAATCAGATCAAGATGACGCTTGAGGATGAAAAACACACATCATTCAAAACGCCTATAAGCATTTTTTGCTACATGGTCATGCCCTTCGGCCTGAAGAATGCTGGTGCCACCTACTAGCGGGTAATGACTCGTATATTTGATGATTTGATACGTCAGATGATCGAGTGCTATGTAGATGACCTTGTTGTCAAAAGCCTTGGTCGAAAAGATCACTTAGAAGATCTAAAAATCGTATTTGAGAGGATAAAAAAATATGATCTAAAGATGAACCCCCTCAAATGGGCCTTCAGGATCTCCTCCGGCAAATTCTTAGTATATGTGGTTCGTCATTGAGGAATCGAGATCGACCCTAACAAAATTAAGGCGATCACGGAGATGCCACCACCAAGGAACCTTCGACAGCTTCGTTCGCTGCAAGGACAACTGTCTTTCATTCGGCGATTCATATCGAATCTGTTGGGTAGGTGCCAATCATTCGCAAAGTTAATGAAAAAAGATGTCCGTTTCAAGTGGGATGAAGGGTGCCAGGAAGCATTTGACAGCATAAAAAATACTTGTTAAATTTGCCCATTCTCGCAGCACCAATTCCGGGGAAGCCTCTTTTACTGTACACGACGGCATTAGAAGAGCCCTTCGGAGCGTTATTGACCCAACATAATGAAGAAGGCAAGGAGAATACACTCTACATCAATCGGAGGTTGATCGGAGCAAACATCCGCTATTCTTCAATTGATAAGCATTGTCTAGCGTTGATTTTCGCTGTTCAGAAACTCCGCCATTATATGTTGTCTCTTAAAATCACTTAGATATCAAAGATCGATTGCTGAAGTTCTTGATGATAAGACCAGCGTTGACAGGTAGTTTAGCCAGGTGGGCAGTGATATTCCTGCAATTTGATATCACATATATCCCACAAAATGCAGTGAAAGGGCAGATTTTCTCACTGCATATCCTATCCCTACGGATTCTCCACTCAACGATGATCTACCTGACGAACAGATTATGAATGTTGAAGAGAAGGAGATGCTACGAGTATGCGAAATGTATTTCGACGGGGCATCGTCGATTAAACCTGCTCGACCTCCAAATATTGCAAGAGCTCGAGCTGGTATCAGTCTTGTTCTCATACCACTTGAAGGAGGCATAATGAGGTTTTCATTCAGTTTGACTGAACCTCGGACCAATAATGAAGCCGAATATGAAGCTCTGATAGTAGGGTTGGAGATTGCGATCGACATCAAAATTCAAAATCTTCAAATCTTTGGCTACTCTCAACTTATAATAAATCAAATCTTGGGCATTTATAAGATTTACAAGGTTTAGTTGGCTCATTACCACCGACAGACTCTTGAGCTCCTGAAGCAGGTACCAAATATTAAAATAGTTTAGATTTCTCGAGGTCAGAATGCCAAAGTAGATTGCTTGGCCAAATTGGCCAAGGAGATGATAAACACCAATGAGGAGAAGCCTAAATTCATCGGAGTTTACAATCGTCGGGTCTTGGAGCCCGCTATATTACAATTCCCTAAGGCCGAAGAAGTGCCGGATGTGAGCTAGCAAGATGAAACCCCAGTCGACCCTCAACCTCTCTATTATATCATTATGGAAAATTATCCGGAAGGATATCATGTGGCCAAGAGACGTAAAGCTAGTCAAGCTTCAGAATCGTGGTTGCATTGCTTCGATGTCGAGGGAGGGAGATGATTGGAGGCAACCATTCATCGACTATTTCAAAGAAAGCAAACTCCTAGTAGATAAATCTATAGCTGCACAAATTCGTAAAAGAGCGTTACGATTTGCGTTCATCAACGATACGCTGTTTCACCGGGCTTTCGATCAAATGTGGCTTAGATGCCTAGGGACCAAGGAAGTTGATAAAGTGGTAACAGAAGTCAAAAAAGGATTTTGTGGTGCATATCAGTCAGGTCCCAAGATGACAGCTAAAATCAAAAGAATGAGTTATTATTGGCTGACCATGGTTAAAGATTGTATTGACCACGCCAAGAGGTGCCATGAATGTTAGATCCAAGGTGATGTTATACATCAACTACCAAATCCACTGCACCCAACAATAGTTTCCTGATCATTTGAATGCTGTAGCACATATATAATTGGGCCAATAGATTCTTCATCATTGGCAGGACACCGCTTTATTCTGACAGCAACAGATTACTTCTCTGAGTGGGCAGAGGTTGCTCGATTCAGGGAGGTCACATCTGAGTATGTGATCAATTTCTTTACTCATAACATTGTTTACAGATTTGTTGTGCCACGTCGCATAATATCGAATAATGGTACGACATTCAAAAGTATAAAAATCTACAAATTCATTAATCGGCCCAAAATCAATTGATGGTATTCATTCATATATAATTCAAGGGCAAATGGCTTGGCAGAAGCCTTCAACAAGATATTGATGAAATTTTTGAAGAAGATTCTCACCAATAACAAAAGAGTAGTATACGAAGATGGTAGAAGAGTTATGGGCATATCGTACAACGTACGAGATGGCAACCAAAGCCACTCCTTATTCATTGGTATTCGGTGTTGAAGTCGTATTACCATTGAAGATTGAACTACCATCACTCCGAGTAGTAATCCAGAATGACCCACCCAAGAACAGAATGTTCGTTTAATAATGGAAGAGCTTGATGCACTCGATTAGATTAGACTCCAAGCTCAATAAAGCCTAGAAATCTACCGAGGAAGAATGACAAAATCCTTTGATCGGATGGTGCGCTCTCGGACATTTTAAGGTGAATTGGTCATGGTGCTGAAAAGACTAATCATCCCACACCGCAAAATCGGTGGCAAGTTCGTATCCAATTGGGATGATCCCTTCGTCATTGAGATGTACCAAGGAGGAGCATATCAATTGATCGATCTGAACGGTTAGAGGCTTATGCCGCCGATCAACGACCGACATTTAAAGAAGTATCATGCATGAAAATTCCATGTCTAATGTACTTTATAATGATCAAAGTGTTATATGCATATTTATCAAAGCATGCTTATATTTATATTTTGAAATTCTCTTGTATAGCAAGAATGCATTTCAAAATCTCCCATCAAATTGGAGGCATTTTAAATATTTATTTGGGTCGACATCGCGCAGAGTGTAGAGATTCCCAAATAAATATTTAAAATATCAAAAATACAAAGCCTATCCAAAATGTCCATGCGAGATAGGGGGCATTTTAAATATTCCTTTGGCTCGACATCATGCTACACACCGAGATTCCCAAATGAATATTTAAAATCTCAAAATCTCAAATTTATTATACTTTGAAATGTCCCTGTGAGACGGGACATTTTAAATATTTATTTGAGTCGACATCGCGCTACATGCCAAGTTTTCCGAATAAATATTTAAAATTATCAATACAAATATTCTTTTACGCTGAAGAATACAACGAATTCTTTTTCAAATTATATGCAGGCAACCTTCCAAAACTTCAAGACACCATCTTCTCCAACGTACCAAGGTTCAAAAGTCAAGAAAGAGATTTTTTATGACTATACACTCCAACATATTGTGCCAGAATTGCTTGAAGTCTTTCAACAGCCTGAAGCTTAAGGTTCGAATGGGTGTAGAAGGCTAGATCCAACACACCCAAATATGGCTGGATTGCTGGCAACTCTGTCTACTCAATATGCCATAAGAACGGTCGTAGTAGCGGAACCTCCACTTCGTCAACTCCTCATTAGGTTTTGTAGAAAGTACGAAGGCTAATCTAACTCGACAAATTCAAGTGATTGTAGTTTACAAAATTCTCCTAATTGACCGGAGAATCAAAGTTCCAGTGGGAAGGAAGAGTCACGAACAACTACCGAATGCTCATAGATTCTAAGTCTTCAACCACGAAGGAGAACTCCAAGTCTTCAACCATTGGGAAGCACATTTCCCGTAGCTCAAGTATGAAGCCTGAATTGGTGTAAAAGGTCGGATCTAACAAGCTCAAATATGGCTGGATTGTTGGCAGCTCTATCTACTCAACACGCCATAAGAAAGGCTGCTGTAGAGGAACCCCCATTTCAGCAACCTAAGGATGAAGAGCTATCAAATTCTAGCTCTCCTAATCTGATGAACTCAAGCGACTCAGATTAAAGTCTTCTCAAGTGGTTAAAGATCAAGATATTACCTACATTTGGTACTATCAACCAAGTCCAAAACCTGCAAATTTTTTAACAAATTCGGAAACATAAAGGATCGAAGGAACCTTTTTTTCAATAAGTCCATTAAAGTACAAAACAAAGGACGAAAGAAAATATCCTAAATTTCACATAGAGTCTAAGGTTGAACTTAGTGAATTTCATCATCAACAAGTCCGTTATGCACAGAGCTTTAGACCGATGACTTTCCATCATCTACCTACTACAAACCTAAAGGGCTTAGGTCGACGACATCTACTCCTTCATCAAGCCCGCCAAAGCAAGAAGCAAATGGCATAAGATATAAAAATCACCTGACAAGTCAATAAGAATAAATAAGGTAATTCTCCATTAATGTCCGCCACACAAAGCATAGGATAGAAGGAATCAAAATCTTAGGACTCAAGCCAAATCTTGTCAAGATATCACCAGATGATAGAAGACTGTTGAGCATATACATAAAAGCTATAAACTAAGGTTACAGTGGTGTTGAAAACGAACAAGTGGCGATGCTATATACTATCATCAATCAAGAAAGTGATACTCTAAGAACCTAAGTATGAGGTACTCTATCACTTTCATATGGGTCCCTACTTGACTAAAGCCAATATATCAACCACCCATGGATACACCTAAAAGAGTTCAGAAGAAAGAGGACAAGTGTGACATCCAAATAAGTTTTTGGAGATCCACTAAAGAAATCTTTTGTGTGACATCCAAACAAGTTTTTGGAGACCCATCTGTGTGACATCTAGAGATAATATATTGAGATCCACAAGGTCAATCAGTATGCAACAAACGTGGTTCACTCTAGGCGAAATTCACATTTGTTGGGGGGCATTTGTTGACCACCGGACATAGAACCAAAACCAAGCCCAAAACCCGCTAAAATCCCAAAAATCCCGTAGCATACCTGTGCATTCGGCACCGTTCCGGGATTTGCTCGCCTCGTTCGCTCCCCTTCCGCGCTATTAAAATGAGAGCGAAGCTCTCATTTGCGACACTTCTTCCACTCGTGATCCCCATCGCTCTTCTCTTCACACTCCACTGCCGAAGCCCCCTATCATCTTCGATCCAAACCAACCCGACGCCCTTGCCCCAGCTCCCGTCACTGCCTCCCGATTCCTTCCGATCCAGAGAGAGAGAGAGAGAGAGAGAGAGAGAGAGAGAGAGAGAGAGAGAGAGAGAGATCCTTTCCCATACCTCTTCTTCAAAAGCCAAAGCCCCATTCCCGATCTTCCCCTTTGCTGTCGTCTCCAAGCCAAGGCCGAAACCCACGACGAATCCATTGTGCCGACTATCCTAGTCGCCTCTAACCCGCGATCTCAAAACCTCCTCCGACGGCTTTCTCTCCTGTAGGATTAGAAGTTATAACATTTGATCGGAAGCAAACACAGGAGCTCGTTGGCTTTGAAGGTAACTCTCTCCCTTTCACGCACTCTTTCGGCCAAATCCAGTAAAGCTGCCAAACAGAGAATGAAAGGAAAGGGGAGGGATTTTTTATATATATTATAATTATTAGTATTTATAATTAATTATAATTACTAAATTAATTATAATTAATTATCAATTAATTATAATTAACTAACTAAATATAATTAATTAACAATTAATGATTAATTGTTAATTATAATTATTTAATAAATTATAATAAATTATTTATTAGTTATAATTATAATTAATTAGTTGTTAATTAATTATTATTAATTATGATTAAGTATGTTTAATTATGATTAATTTTAATTAATTTATAATTAATTATAATTGAAATGAAAATGCCTCTCCCTTCCTCGATCTTTGAGCCCTCCACATCAATGACGGAGTTTGCTAAGGTATAAATTTTCTAAAACTCAGATTCTCGCCCTCGAAGTTCGCAGCGCACCGAAAAACCGCATATACACGCCTTTATTGCGCGTGGTGGTATGAGATCTCGGTGCGGCGCCTATGATGAGGCGGGTAATCACCTTAAATCCCCATTTCGGAGTTCGTGGTGCACCGAAAAATCGCCTATACACGTCTTTATTATGCGTGGTGGGATGAGAACCTGGTGCGATGCCTACGACGAGGCGAGGCTACTCATAAGTACCCTCGAGCGAGAGGAAAGCAAACTGTCATTTTAAATAGGTACCGAAGACCCCATACACGCCTTTGTTGCACATGGTGGGAAGGCCTAGTTTCTCCTATTTTTTCTTAAACGGGGGAGACGCTAGGAGGTTGCCGAAATTTCGGATGAACTTGAGGCCGTACTTGAACTTGATTGAACAAATGGGGGCTTGGGCTCAAACTTGATTTGAGCATTAATTGAACCTCACTTATAACTTAAATGAACCATGATTTGAATGATTTGAACACAAGCAATTATTTTCAAGTTAACTATAGGGGACTCGAATGAAGGGAAGACGCTCATCTTAAGACTGAATTATACTTGAACTCAAACTTGACATTGGACTTGAACTCGAATCCGAATTTTGAATTACAACGAATGCAAGCTCAACTAGAATTTGAGCATAATCAAGATGAATAAGTTATAAGAAATTTGAATTCAAGATGAACTTAGTTTGAGCTCAAATGAAAGGTAACAAAGGGCCCAAAATGAAATTAAGAAATATTGGACTTGGACTTAAATGAATGAGGAGGAGCAAACTCAAGCAAATATGCAAGGATTCATAAGATTTCAAATGAACATGATTTGCTCATGAATAAATGAGATACTTATGAAAAATCATTCTATATGCTATAAACCATGAAAAGAGAGAAGGAATTTGAAATCATAATTTGTCTACAAACAATGTGCAAGGCACTATGAAGAAGGAATTTGTTAGGCGGGCCCCTATGGTCCTTACTTACTCTAGGCGGGCCCCACATGGAGTTAATTCAAGGGTTGGAGAGAAAATTTGAATGGAAAGGGGGGGAAAGTTTGAATAGAAGGGCTGTTTAGGGATTTTGTATGGGGATGAGAGTTAAAGAGGGGGAAAGGGGGGAATTAGGTCCTCATCTTGAATTTGAATGAAAAGTTTGAGATCTCATTGTGTGCTTGGGCTCTAGGGTTTGCTAGAGACTTGTGGAGAGTTGTTCTTCCTCTCGAATCGAAGGACGTTGTATCTTTCTTTGTTTTCTTGCATCTACTAGTGGAAACCTTGTTTCTTTTCCTTATTTTTCTCTTTTTTGGTGCATTTCCTGCTGCGGAGCTGCTGTAAAACTGCTGGGACAGCAGTTTTGCTCACTGTTTTGGGCTGATTTTGACTAGGGTTGCTTGCGAACTCAAGTATTACCTTAGGGTTACTTGCGAACTCAAGTATTTCCTATCAAATTGGTATCAGAGCCATAGTCTTGGGACTGTTGGAGGCGGAAATCTGAAAATTTCAGCAATTTTTCTTTCCTCCTCAAGAAGTTCTTGTAAAACCGTGGAGGGAAGATGGCCGGAAAGAAGGTTGATGCACTGGAGGGAGAAATAGGCCAACTGAAGGCTGATCTGGAGGAAAGAACCATTGATTTTCACAACCAATTCGCTTCCATTCATGAAAAGATGGAGGGGGGGTTCACTGCTTTGGAAAATATGATGAAGAAGATGCTTGAAGACAAACAAAATCCGGCGACATCGGAAACAAGGGAGGCCACAGGCGGCCATTCAAGAGGAGGAATTCCGAACCCATTAAGGGGGAGGGAGAACCCGGAAGTGGAGATCCTCGAGGGAGATGATGGAATACCTCCTCTAGAACCGCTTTCTAGGGAGGAGATGAGTATGGGCTATGAAAGGAGGGGTGCAGAATTTTTTGGAAGAAGGGACGATGCTTACCGCCGTGGTGCTGATTTGGAAAGAAGAAGAGGGGAATGTGATGAAGGGATCGGGTATGATCGTAGGAGGGAAGATCGTGACTGCTGGGGAGCGCCTCCTCCTAGAGGAATGGGAGGTTATGGAGGAGTTAGGGGACACGGTGGTGACCCGAGAGTGAGGAAATTGAAGATGCCCATATTTGAGGGCGAAGACGCACATGGCTGGATCTACAAGGTGGAGAGATACTTTACAGTCAATGGGTTGAATGAGGAGGAGAAGTTGACAGCTGCAGGCTTGTGCTTAGAAGGGAAGGCTCTGTCATGGTATCAATGGCGGGACATGAGGCGACCCATTCGCACCTGGAGGGAGTTCAAGGACTGTTTACTAGAACGCTTCCGAACTAGCAGGGGAGGAGACTTCTATGAGCAGTTTTTTGCCTTGACACAGGAAGGGACAGTGGCAGAGTATCGTGCATGGTTCGAGTATTTGGCCAACAGACTGGATCGGCTCTCAGAGACAGTGTTAGAAGGAAACTTTATGAAGGGGCTGAAAGCGGAGATCCGGGCAGCAGTTCGGGTGATGAGGCCACGAGACCTTGGAGAGGCCATGGAGCTAGCTCAACTGGTGGAGGACCAGAAGCATATGGAGAAGGGGATTAGGGGAAGCAATTCTGGGGGATCTTACAGGATGACCACTACTTTCTTAGCTCCAAAGGCACCGACAACAGGGGGGTTGAGGGAAATACCCAAAGAGAGAACTGGAGGGGGAAATTTCAAAAGGCTAACCGAGAAGGAGATACAAGAGAAGAGGGCAAAGGGGTTGTGTTTTAGATGTGATGAGAAATACATACCAGGGCATAGGTGTAAGGACCGAACTCTTCAGGTTCTCACCGTCTGTGATGACGAGGAAGCTGAGGAGGGAGGTGGAAGTGGGTTAGAGATGGAGGATGAGGAGAAACTACATTTGGATGTAGCAGAAGTATCCCTAAATTCTGTAGTGGGATTCACACCAAATCACACTATGAAAGTGAGGGGAGAGATGGCTGATAGCTCTGTTTAAAATTGCGCAATGAGAGGCGCGCCTTGAGGCGCGCCTTTGCGCAATTTGACCCAAAAACGCCTCGAGGCTTACGCAATTCCTCTCCTGGCAGAGGCGTACGCCTCACCTGGTCTGAGGCGCGCCTCAGAGGCGCAATTGCGCAATTCTGGGTGAGGCGTACGCCTCATAGAACCGGTCCCAACCACTTAAAATGAAGCCTTTTCTCCCCTTAATCCCGCACGGCTTCCAGGTTATCCCGAAATTTTCCTTCCTGTAGCCTGTGTTCGCGAAACAGAGGGGTTCCCGCATGGTCGGCTTCCCTTCCCGCCGGCGCCGCCTCTCTCCGGCGAACTTGAAGTGTCCGGTCGCCCTCTAGGAGTACTTCACAATCGATTTTAGGTTTTTTTTTTATAGTTTAGGGCTAGATTTTTCAAGTGAAAGAAAATATAGGGTTTTTGATTTTTTTTGTGTGTTTTTGGATTTTTGCTTTAGGAAACATGGTTAGAGGCAAAGAAAAGACGAATACGTCATTGCGGCATGATTTTATTGCATCTATTTTCTTACTTTTCATTATTTTCATATATCATTTAGATGTTTTTATTGTATGATAGAATCTAGCTATTATTTACCTACTAAAACCCTTAAATTCTTATTTACGCAATTCTGTGTCCGTGAGGCTTACGCCTCACACCGCCTCGAGGCTTACGCCTCGCCTCACGGATGAAAACCGCCTCGAGGCTTAATTACGCAATTTTAAACCTTGGCTGATAGAAAGGTGATAGTGTTGATCGATAGTGGGGCAACCCACAATTTCATCTCCACTCAGATGGTTGACTTGCTGGGGGTGAAACTGGAGGATACAGGCGGCTATGGAGTGATGTTGGGTACAGGAAAGGTAGAAATGGGAAGGGGAGTTTGTAGAGGAGTAGTGCTGATGATTCAGGGGATCCAGGTGAGGGAAGAATTTCTTCCCTTGGAGTTGGGGAGCACTGATGTCATCCTGGGGATGAAATGGCTGCAGACCTTAGGGGAGAACAAAGTAAATTGGGGTGCTTTGAGGATGGAGCTAATGGTGGAAGGAAAGAAGATGGTGATCCAGGGCGACGCAGGGCTATCCAGGACCGGCGTGTCTCTCAGATCCATGATCAGAACCATACAGGAGGTGGTGGATATTTGGTGGAATTACAGCGCTTGGAGAGGGTCAGTGTAGGGGATGAGGGAAGCCTTCCTCTGGCAGTACAACCGCTCATACAACAGTTCAGTGAGGTGTTCCAACTGCCTCAAGGCTTACCACCACTCAGGGAGCAAGAGCATGCAATCATTCTGAACGAGGGGGTGCCACCAGTTAGTGTGCGACCCTACCGCTACCCCCAAATTCAGAAGGACGAGATCGAGAAGCTGATTAAGGAGATGTTGGACGCGGGGATCATCAGACCAAGTGTGAGTCCTTTCTCTAGTCCTGTACTACTGGTCAAAAAGAAGGATGGTAGCTGGAGATTCTGCGTGGATTACAGGGCATTAAATAAGGAAACTGTGCCGGATAAGTTTCCCATTCCGGTGATCGATGAGCTACTGGATGAGCTGTATGGAGCAGTAGTGTTCTCTAAGATGGATTTGAAGTCGGGCTACCACCAAATCAGGATGAAAGGGGAGGATATTCCGAAGACGGCATTCAGGACACATGAGGGGCACTATGAGTTCTTGGTGATGCCATTTGGGCTTACCAATGCTCCAGCCACTTTTCAATCCTTGATGAACAGAGTGTTTCGGCCGTACCTGCGGAGGTTTGTACTAGTTTTCTTCGATGACATACTGGTGTACAGTCGATCCGAGGAGCACCAAGAGCATTTGAAGGTGGTCTTTGGAGTGCTACGGGAGCACGAGTTTAAAGCCAATCTGAAGAAGTGTAGCTTTGCCCAGAAGAGTGTGGAGTATCTGGGACACTTGGTATCTAAGGAAGGGGTGGCAGCTGATTCAGCCAAGATCGAAGCCATGCAGCGGTGGCCTCTATTTAGGAACTTGAGGGAGATGAGGGGATTCCTGGGACTGACGGGCTACTACCGGAGGTTTGTGAAAGGGTACAGCAACATAGCCCTGCCCTTGACAGAGTAGTTAAAGAAGGATAGTTTCTTGTTGGGAGAAGCGGCTACTCAAGCTTTTGAGAAGCTTAAGAAGGAAATGACCACGGTACTAGTTTTGGCCCTACCAGACTTCAGTCAGACGTTCGTGGTGGAGACAGACGCATCCGGGTATGGATTGGGGGCGGTGCTGATGCAGCAGCATAGACCCATTGCCTACTTCAGTCAGGTGTTGGCAGCAAGAGCAAGACTGAAGTCTGTATATGAACGGGAATTGATGGCCATAGTATTGGCAATTCAGAAGTGGAGACCCTACCTGCTAGGACGACATTTCGTCGTCAGGACGGATCAGAGGAGCCTGAAATACCTGTTGGAACAACGGATGGTGACAGAGGAACATCAAAAGTGGCTGTCTAAACTATTGGGATACGATTTTGAGATCCAGTATCGACCAGGGTTGGAGAATAAGGCGGCTGATGCCTTATCCAGGTGTGGGGGAGAGCTACAGTCGGTAACCATGTCGGTACCCCTAATGGTGGATTGGGGGGAAATCCAAAGAGAGAGTGAGCATGATGAAGAATTGAAGAAGATCCGATTGGATCTATTGAAGGATAAGAGCAGCCACCCAAGCTACACCCTTGAGGGGGAGAGATTGTTGCACCAAGGAAGGTTTGTGATACCACAAAATTCCATCCACATTCTCCAGCTATTACAGGAGTTTCATGGGAGCGCCATTGGAGGTCATTCCGGAGTAGAAAAGACATACCGTAGGCTGGCTGCAGAATTATACTGGAAAGGAATGCATAAGCAAGTGCAGGAGACAGTGACGAGGTGCGAAGTGTGTCAGAGAAACAAGTATATGGCGATGGCTCCAGGGGGGTTACTACAGCCCTTGTCGCTTCCAAATAGAGTATGGGAGGAAGTGTCTATGGATTTCGTGGATGGCCTACCACGATCGGAGGGATTCACTGTTATTATGGTGGTGGTTGATAGACTGAGCAAGTATGCACATTTCACACCCCTTCGACACCCCTACACTGCAGTGACAGTGGCGGCTTCTTTCATCAGGGAAGTGGTTAGATTACATGGAATTCCAGAGTCGATAGTGTCTGATCGCGACAAGGTGTTCCTCAGCCAGTTTTGGAAGGAGTTGTTCAGGTTACAGGGGACTATTCTCAAAAGGAGCACAGCCTACCATCCGCAAACAGACGGGCAAACAGAGGTTGTAAATCGGAGCTTGGAAACTTAAGGTGTTTTGCTTCTGAAACACCAAGGGTATGGGCCAAATGGTTGGCCTGGGCTGAGTATTGGTACAATACCTCGTACCACTCAGCTTCCAGGATGACCCCTTTTAGAGTGCTATATGGAAGAGATCCACCACATTTGGTGCATTATGGAAGGGGTAGCACACCCGTATCTTCAGTAGAGCAGCAGTTGGAAGAAAGGGATAGGATGCTGGAAGAGTTGAAGAAACATCTGATGAGGGCACAACAGATCATGAAGAAACAGGCGGATGCACACAGAACGGATATCCAATTTGAAGTAGGTGAGAAGGTATTTCTAAAACTACGGCCCTACAGACAGAGGACCTTGACCAACAGAAGAAATGAGAAGTTATCCCCAAGGTATTTTGGCCCCTATGAGATATTAGATAAAATTGGGGCAGTGGCATACCGTTTGAAATTACCCCCTTCGGCCACTATACATCCAGTATTTCATGTATCACAGCTGAGAAAAGCCATTGGGGAGTATGCAACCAGTGCTGAACTGCCAACAACATTAATTGAGGAGATGGAAGTGATCCTAGAACCTCTGGAGCTGAAAGATGTGAGACTTGACCAGGAAGGAAACAAAGAGGTGTTGATCGCATGGAAAGGGCTCCCCGAATTTGATGCTACATGGGAGCCATTTGAAAGAATGAAAGATCAATTCCCTTTATTTCACCTTAAGGACAAGGTGAGTCTTTGGGAGGGGAGTAATGTTAAGCGGGCCCCTCTGGTCCTTACTTACTCTAGGCGGGCCCCACATGGAGTTAATTCAAGGGTTGGAGAGAAAATTTGAATGGAAAGGGGGGGAAAGTTTGAATAGAAGGGCTGTTTAGGGATTTTGTATGGGGATGAGAGTTAAAGAGGGGGAAAGGGGGGAATTAGGTCCTCATCTTGAATTTGAATGAAAAGTTTGAGATCTCATTGTGTGCTTGGGCTCTAGGGTTTGCTAGAGACTTGTGGAGAGTTGTTCTTCCTCTCGAATCAAAGGACGTTGTATCTTTCTTTGTTTTCTTGCATCTACTAGTGGAAACCTTGTTTCTTTTCCTTATTTTTCTCTTTTTTGGTGCATTTCCTGCTGCGGAGCTGCTGTAAAACTGCTGGGACAGCAGTTTTGCTCACTGTTTTGTGCTGATTTTGACTAGGGTTGCTTGCGAACTCAAGTATTACCTTAGGGTTACTTGCGAACTCAAGTATTTCCTATCAGAATTCTATATGGAAACATTGACATTCTTATGAATAGAGGTAGAAGATGTGTGACAAATACAATGACATTCCAACTAATGTGTTTGCAATCAAAATATGGAGCTTTCAAATAAATGTGGAAGAACCTTCATGTCAATTAGAATGCAAATATCAATAAACAATAATCACCTATAAATGGGGAGTGATTACAAGCAATGTTCGAGGATGAATAAATTCTCTAGTTCTCATCCTTAGCGTCGACCATGCAAGTAAAGATTGAATGGAGAATGTAATGATAAGTCTATAATCAACAACAAGGAATCTCATTGAAGTGTCAAGGGATCAACATGTCAATCAACAGACAAATATCAATTAAGAAAGTTACCACACAAGATAGAAGCTATGTTCAAAGGCAATAAAGGATCCAATGATTCATTAGCCAATACATGTGAAGGGATGCGAAGTCTTTTTGACAGTGGGGTAAACCACATATGGAGGAGGATGATCAGCATGTGATGTTTGTATAATTTATGCAAAAGATATAACAATCCTCACAAACAATGTGGTCTTTTGCCAACAAGTTCGTTGTAATATATGATGAATATTAGGACACCCCTATAATTAATGTCAATCCATTCGTGAAGGAGCACAATAGTTCTCTGGAAATAAAGAAAGTTGACTTGTAGAAGAATACAGTAAATTTGCCTACAGTCGAAAGCGTTCTTTATATGTATATACGGGAGCGCGTAACCAATACTAGAACATTCGCATAGTCCATAGCAATACGATGGCAAGCAGATACATTTAAACCCCATAAGCAGAAGGATTTAACATGGTTGGTTGCAAAGGATTGATACATCCAGATGCATTCAAGTGAATATCAACACACCACGCATTATGCCTGCCAGAGTTAATAAGCAATGTTTGACAAATGTGTTGTTAAAGATCAATGCAAATCTTGGAGATCTAAGCTCACAACTATCTATTAATCAAAGTGTACAAAGAGCATATACACATGATGTCTAGGGATGTTGTGTGGGTCAAATAATGAATCTAAGTTCGAACCCGATCCTTCTCAACACGGTCCGAACCATTAAATAAATATGCGGTCACGAGGTTGACCATAATATTTATTTTATACATTTAAATTAGGCAAGATTCATCGATAAAATCATACACCTGTATGGGCCCCGACGAGCGTGTTATTGGTGCACACGTGACATCTAGGGATGCTGCGCGTGTTATTAAATTTGAACCCGATCCTCCGAAGTAGGTAAAAATGAGTCGACAGGATTTAATTATAAAATGCCCTCAATCATAAAACCCGTATGGGCCATGACGAGCGTGTTATTGGTATACACGTGGCACCCAAGGATGCTATGCGAGTCAAATGATGAATATAGGTTCGAACCTGATCTTTCTTGACATTGTTCAAACCATTAAATAAATATGCGGTCACGAGGTCGACCGGAGTATTTATTTTATACATTCATATTAGGCTTTTAAGGCCCTTTTTAAGAAACATTAATTGATAAAATCAAACACCTGCATGAGCCCCGACGAACGTGTTGTGGAAACACACATGACGTCTAGAGATGTTGTGCGGGTCAATAAATTTGAACCCCATCCTCCTAAGCAGGTAAATAGGAGTCGACAAGGTTCAACAAATATTTACAAAATACCCCCAAACACCCGTATGGGCCCCGACGAGCGTGATGTATTCACACATGTAACTAGGGCTACAAGCGAACCAAGCGTTCGACAAGCTACTCGATGCTCGGTTCGCGTTTGTGATCATTTAACTAACTAAACAAACAAACTTGAACAACATTTTAAATACTCGATCCTTAAATAAACAAGTTTGAACACTAATTTGTTCGATTCATTTATGTTCACGAACAACATCATTTGAAGTTCGTGAACAAGCTCGACATTAAGCTTGATAAAAGCTCGATTGGAGAGAAATGCAACATGTAAGCTTCATTTAAGAATATATTCATATAGATTAATCATATTTTCATTTTAAATAGACAAATGCTTTTATTATAAATTTAATTTTTGAACAAAAGACGTTTCACAATTGTCCTTGTTTGTTTAAGATGTTCATGAACAAATTTAATGTTTGTTTGTTCAATAGATTGTTTGTTAAATATGTTCACGAACATAGCTTGTTAAGGCTTATTTGTTTAAAGCTCGATAAGCATTAAACGAACTGAACATGAACTGAATATGAACCAAACATGACCACCCTTAAATTAAACGAACCAAACATGAACACAAACAATAAAGCTCGAATCAAATATGAACCGAACTTGAACAAGCTAATGATAAACGAACTCAAACATAACACTCACATACTCGACTCGGCTCGGCTCGGTTCGTTTGCAGCCCTACATGTGACGTATAGGGATGCTGCACAGGTCAATAAATTTGAATTCGATCATCCTAAGCATGTAAATAGGAGTCAACAAATAATCATAAAATGCCTCCAAACACCCGCGTAGGCCCCGACGAGCGTGATGTATTCATACACGTGACGTTTAGGGATTTTGCGCGGGTCCATAAATAAACCCAAGTTCGAGCCCGATCCTTCTATGCAGGTAGATAGGATTTGACATAGCTCGAACCATTAAATAAATATACGATCGTTAGGTTGATTGAGATATTTATTTTATACATTCATATTAGGCCTTTAAGGCCTTCAATAAAGAAAATTCACAAACAAAGGCATAAAGCCTACAAAACTCGATCCTTTGTCGACAGATCGACAGAGTTGACAAGGTTCATCCATACAATACAAATATTTTGAAATGGAAATTACCCCTAACACCCCAATGATGGCCGTGTTGAATGCTTATCTCAACCAGAGGGGTTCACAAATACTTTCAAATGATTTCTCAAATATCCACAAAAATCCAAAACTCTACAAAATCATCTAAGTCCAAAATATTTAAAATTTGAAATTAAATCATCTACCACTTAAAGTAAAATCCATCCACCTTCCGCAACAGTTTTTTGAGGTGGACAAATTCGAATATAACTTCAGCTCACACAGAGCTAAATGCCTAGTCGAAAATATCACTAGGATCCAATCTCAAACAATCTCCTGCCAATAAAGATGTGGTACGTGTCCTCTGACCAGCGGTTTAGCCGTTAAATGGCATCGCAGGATAAACGGTTATGACCCGGGGCCCTCTGAATCGAGTGCTTTTGTCGCCAAATGGCACCACGAAATACCAGTTATGGTCAGAGCCAATACGTTCCTTAGTGACATTAAATTTTTGAGATATGAATCAATAGGATATGATCGATAGGGCACAAAGCCCTTTGTTAGCTAAGGTGGATTCAAATTTGTCTCCTTAGATGAACATTCATTCCAGATCTACAAGGTCCCCTTGGATGAAGCAACTCATGGCTGCCGATAAGGATCATTCTGTCAGGTTGGGTCGACTACCTCCCTGACTAAGTAGACCAGTGACTATGATGGCCCTGGACGACGGAACCATGGGATCTTGATCGGGTCCATCATCCATTCTCCCACCATCCGCTTTAAGTGCTAGATGGTGAAATTTCTACTTTTAAATGTCAATCTTTTCAAATATCCAAAGCCCATTGCTGCTACTATATGCCAGATAACATGTACTTTATACGTATCTGATCGACGACTAGCCTCAATCGAAAGTTCTCTTTCATTATCGGGAGGGGTAATTAACTATAGGGGCTTGCGCCTATAGGAATCCCCTATAGGAAACCAGAACTCAGATCATAAAGTCCTTACAAAATGAGGGCAAAATCTTTGGGTAGTGTCTTATCTACAAACCCATCTACCTTCCAAAATTTACCCCGGAACTTAATCCGTTAAAACTTCCCTCGAAGAAAGGAAAAGCAACAGCGGGCGGAGGTCGGGGCCAAATTTTCGGAGCCCACAAGAAGAAAGAAAGAGAAAGAAATATGATCAATTGTACTTTCAAAGTTTTGAACAATTTTTAGAACAGTTTCAAGTGATTTTTGTTATGAAGTTCTGTTATTCCTTTCTGTTGTACTTTTTTCCAGGTAGTTTTTTGTGGTTCATTTTGTACAAGTTTCTTCTTAGGTAATGAAGATAGATTTATCTTAAAAATTAAACCTAATGCAGTGCAAGAGTAACCTTGTATTTTGATAAGGTCTGGGAACCGTTTTACTCTTTTGCCTGTCAAGGAGTTATTTCGAGTGGGTGTGGTATTTCGAGCGGCTATATTATATAAGCACAAAGCAAACATTCCGGTAATTCACATCTAGAATCTATTGAAGGTTATACTGCTAATTAGGTAGTTTGTGGAATGTTAAATCCGGGCTTAAAATATTTATTTCAGATGAATTATGTTCCTGCTTTTGCCCTGTTGATAAAATTTGGATTCTCTTCATTCACTTCTAAAATTTCATTATTTGATATGAATGAACGTATTTTTATGTTGTCTAGCAATATAATATACCTTCTCTGTACTTACCTATGGGCTTCAATAACAGTCCCATTATGTTATGTTGTTTCAGGCTGTACCAATTCCATTGTCTAAAGCATCTAATATACAGCGGATATTTAATTTTGCTGCGAAGAAATTAGGATTTGAATTTTCTGTGGTGGCTCCAAGTAAGTCTTATAAGAAACAGGTTGGCTTATTTTGCATCTGCTTTTTTCTTAAAGAAAAGTATTGCTGGCATAACTCAGGGATTTGTTTTCCCAAAGAATCTTTTATAGCGTTTGCACTTTGAACTTAAAAGCTTAGACTTAACTGCAATGTCTTTTAAGTCCACAGAGTCGAAGAATGATATATAATAGTATAAGCGTGAGCATTTGGTTATCTTGTTCATGCTTGTTCGGAGTCCACTAATATGCTCATCTATTTGACAGAAATCCCCATGATTCCATATTGTGATGTATATCTCATGGAATATTGAATCGTGAAGGTAACAATACTCTACTGAGTGGCCTTTCTACATGATTATAGGAATGTGGTTTAGCAGGTCTACTCAGTTGCTCTTCATGTTGGAGGCCTTAATTACTGCTTATGAGGAATGGACCCTGACACAGGAAACAAACACAGATTAGCCCACTTAGGATACATTAATATTTAGGCACACAAACAGACATATATGTAGTATTTAAGGGGTGTTGGATGGCGATCCCAATTTTGTAGTATTTAAGGGGTGTCATCCGATGTAATTTTAAGTGGACAATATAGTGGAAATTTAGTGCTTCTGGGTGTTGGAGGATTGGTTTCCGAATCACTAAAAATCTGTATTATGCTTTTCATTTGATTTCTCTTTTGTTTTCATTCCTAACAAGAACATTGCAGCAGCTTTTATTATCTAGGTTATGTGATTTGAATGTTTGTAAATTTTGATCCATTTACAGGTGGTGACCACAGTGAAGCTAGAATTTCTCTGAGGTCTAAGTTTGATGGGAAATCAAACTTGTTTTACGTGGAACTCCCAGATGGTAATATACTGTCATATTCTGTTGCTGATAAAGAGAAGCTCCCTGTTCAATTTGGACGTGAGGTAGGTCACATGCGATTATTTTCATTTGGCTCATAGCTATTACCAATTCCAACATCTGAGAAAATTTCTTCCACATCATTAATTTATTGGTTCTTCAAAATATTTCGTGGAATTCAAGCATAATATTTACTATTGCTTTATGAATTTCTAAATTGCTTGCTTTTTACACTATTATAATGGCCTAGAGTGACGCCTATCATGAGCTTCCACTTTAACCGCTTGAGCAGACTGAACTATCAGAGTCTTACTAGATTTGAATATTTTGTCCAAAACATATCTTATCTTTGGATTGTTATAGCTTAGGAATAGATGAAAATTCTTTGTTCAAATCATATCTTCTCTCTTCTCTTCCTCTAAACGAACATTCTTGTGGAATTCATAGTTTCCCTTCAGCTTTCTAGCCACGCCAATTTGTTACTTCTGACTTAGCATTTTGTTGAAAAATTGGGCAGGATGAGTCTCAACAATTTGTTTTAGGATAAGTGTAATATATGGGTAATCAAAATTTATATTATATGCTTCTCAAAATAAATCCGACACGTTGAGATCATCTTAATCAAATTTTGATCAGGATATCCTGACCAAAATTTTCTAATCAAGCATTTATCATAGAATTTGTTGCATTCCTTTGGCTTTTATACCATCTCAAAATTTTTACTTTATATTTGGGAAAAAAATAATGAGGTTGAAAAATAATTAGATTTATTTTGAGATGAGTGCAACTTATTTATAATAAAAAATTATATTGCACTTATCTTAAATTTAATAATATTGAGATTTATCTTAATTAAATTTTGATTATTTATCCAAGTCAATTTTTTTTTCATTTTTTCATTTATGGGCTTGTGTAGATTTTCCATATTTTCCATGATAGAGTGGTTTCTCTTACAACCATAAATTGTAATTCCTAACCCATTAAATTAGTAATAATAATTATCTTTAAATTACTTCACAGGTATTAGCAGGCCTCTTAAACATGGCAGATAGAGCAGATTGGAGGAATTGCAAGCTAAGTAAAGAAGATGAGTTACAGATGGTGGAAAAATTCAAGAAAGGATTTGAAGAATTAGATCCTGCTGCTTGATTTTTAATGGTTGCATTTGATTATTTGCCGAAGAATTAGATGCTGCAGCATGATTTTTTGTGGTTGCATTTGATTATTGGAGGATCTGAGGCTTCTTTTAGGGCTTTCTAATCCTGCCCTTATAAACCTACTTGGAATTTAAGATTTCAGTTGCCAGCCATTGCTTTAAAGCTTTTCAAAAAATATGAAGCTCATTCATAATTTAAAGGTGTAAAATTTTGGCTGCTGTATAATATTTAAGAAACGTAGTGATCTTAGTTTGGTCTGTTAGAAAAAGTTATGGTTAAAAGTTGTTAAAATTTTGTTGATTTGTAAATCTAGCTTGTTTTTTTTTTCTTAATTATTGTAACATTTTATATGTGATGTATATTTAGTGATGATTGAAATGCCCACTGAATCGGAAGACTAATGTAATAAGAATAATCCTAACTATCATATTGTCAAGATGAATTTAGTAACTGTATGATTTAAGCGTGCAATTTATTAGCCATTGCAAGCCTTTTTAGTTGTTAGGCTAATTGTTGGAGTTCGAATTTGATATGCCAATTAAGATCGAAATTGATGCTGAATTGTATAGAAAGATTTTCATTTTGAAGCAGATTTTTTTTTTTTTTTGCGCACAATATTGAAATCTTTCTTATTTATAAAGTTAATTCTCATATATATATATATATATATATATATATATATATATATATATATATATATATATATATATATATATATATATATATTAACTATTGAGTTTATGTATTTTTATGTGATTAAATTATTTCGAATTTCATATAAGTAAATGACGAGTTATTTAATATTTGGATGAAAACTTGTATAATAGAGGTAGGATAGCATTTTCTGACTAATAAAAATTTGGATGCAGGGATGGCAAGGAAAATACATATTAAAAAAGAAAGAGAAGAAAGAAGGAAAAGGGCAATCATTCAAGTTGTTTTTGTAGGACTTAAAAATTTTGGATCAGTTTTAATTAAGTTTAGGGTGTGACCAAGTCTCTTGGAACTCATTATTTGGATGGAATATCATTAGTATATCTTTAATAATTGTTAAAGTTTTATTAAGCTTTTTCATTAAAATTGAATTAAATTTTATGTTGGAGGGGCCTATGCGTTGATTAAAAGTAAAATTACAAGGTTCTTAAAGGGACCTCGAGCTCTCTTCTGTCCAAAAGAGCTACAAGAAAAATAACAAAAAAAAAAAAAATCTATGAGCTCAAGATCCATACTACTCAAAATTACAAAAAAAAAAAAAAAAAAAAAAAAAACTTAAGAACCTTCTACGGTGCACAAGCAAGAGCACCCAAAAAAGGAGAGTAGCAGATAATGACGATCAGCATGAGCTACCTGTCCAAAAAAATTAGAAGCACACAGACCTGCACAAAAAAAGATCCTGCAAGAGAGAAACCAAAGCACAAAATATATCCAAAAAACTAATAGGACAAAAAGGAGGTAAGAGAACCACCAGTGTATCATATGATAGCCAAACAACTTCCAATAAATAAAAACCACCAAATTCCTCCCAAAATAAGTACAGGTCTTAGGACAATACACCTAATGGAAATGCACAATCCCACCACAAAAGGAAATAGAGTAACCCATCATAATAGAATCGTCCCAAAATACATTATTCGGTAAATGGCAGATCCCGAACCAACCAACAATTGCAAAACAAAGCCAAAAACCTAGCACAAAAGTAGAAAAGGTGGTGGAGGTCCAAATAACAATCCACAAGCCAGAGGAGAAGTAGTTCAGGCACGAAGGGGTTGGACATATAGAACTCAGGTTATAATCAATAACACAAATAGCACAAGGAAAAACCTTATGCTGCTTCAGCCCACCAAAGAGCCCCAGCCAGCATCACCTCCCCTCAAAACACCTAATAGAGCCAAACTGCACTATGCCAAGGAATAACCATTAAAAAACCAACTCCAACTCCAACCCAACAAAATAAACAACACTACCAACAGAGGCAATCCAACACAACAGACCTAGATGGCCAAACTAGAAACCACAAAAAGACTAGCCAGCATCAAGATCGAAGTGAAACAACAGCTTAATCTAGAAAACCAACAAGCCTAAAGCCCCACAACCAGAATACCTCAGCAAAACCCCATCAACCCATGGACAAACAACAACCCCATCCAGAAAACCAACATCCCAAAGGCCCCACAACCAGCAGAATCTAGCACAACCAGATTCCAAGGAAGGAGAGGAACAAAAAGGTAATCCTTCAATAAAAGGTTACAATCATTGCTCAACCCAGAACACCCAACATGGCCCTAACAAAAGCACTCCCAAACATAAAAAAGCAGGGACAGAGAGCATGTCAAAAAGGATCACCATAATAGCCTCTTAATAAGCGCAAAACCCAGCAAATCAAACACTACCAACATAAAAGGGCCAAAAACCCAAATCAGAAAACACAAAAGGGGGAGACTTAACTAGTAACATAAGGAAAGCAAATTTTGTCTAATCTCAAATAGGCCTTTTAAAAGAGTGGGAGCATTGGTTTCCACAAAATCCATGAAACAATCAATCCTTGACCCAAAATTAGCCAACCAAGTTACACAAGCATTGCCTTCCTTAAGCACATGAGAAACAAAAAAAGGGATAAAAACCATCAACTGTTTAATGTCTCTAGCAATATAAAAAACCTCCAAGTTGCAAATAGAGATATCCTCATTAAGAATACACTGAAGGTCATAAGAAGGCTCAATCTAAATACCAATATTAGCAATATCGAAGGACATACAACTCCTTAAACCATAAAGAACAGTAGTAAGAAATGCCATAATAGGATTACCATTAAGCAACCACAAAAGAAAGAATAACATTACCTTGGCAGTCTCTTATGATGCCACCACAACCCATGTTATTAACCTCAATGGCAATACAAATGTTCAATTGAAACAACCAACAGTCAGTTTCACCCAAGCAATAAAACGAGGAAGAGAAGGTTGAAAAGAAGCCTCCAACCTGATACCCAAATCCTTAGCAACATCATAACAATCATTGAAACTTTTGATAGAGAGTAAATTAATAGAAAACAAACAGAGTAGTTTATCAGTCACATTCTAAATAGCTCTTTGTGAATCCATTTTGATACTAAAAAGCCAATTGTTTCTTTCCATCCAAAGAAACCACAAAATCAAGTAAGAGGTATCATTTCTAATATGCCATTTGGAATTGATAAACTAAGCATTAAGAAGAGCATAGATGGATAAGTTCGCATTGAAAATATTTAATTTGAAAATATCATGAAAGTAACACCAAGTTTTAACGGCAAGAGGACCCGAAACAAAAACATGATGCATACTTTCCAAATGGAAACAACATTGACATTTAGAAGGAAGAATAAAACCCCTCTTGATTAAATTATCATCCGTAGGAATGAATTTATGAATAATATGCCAGATAAAAGTAGCAACAGTAGAGGGGATACTTTTATGCCAAATCATCATAAAATGGTATTAACCTCATTCATAGGTCTGAAATCATGCCAAGTATCTTTTAATCTAAAATTTTCATCACTAGTCAACTTACATAATAACATATCCTTTAAATCTAGGTTTAGAGGAAGATTAAGAATTTTTTGAATGATAGAATCTGGGTAACATTGGCAAGCTTATCATAATCCCAACAATTATCATTAATAAAGTAATTTACCTTAACCGCAACCGTAGAGTTGGAGTAAATAAGGGAGTCAATAGAGCAAGAGTTTAACCATTGATCCTGCCAGAAAAAAATGTTACCTTCCCCAAGACCCCAAGAGAGATGAGGCTCCACATCCCACTTAACTTTGCACATCCTTTGCCAAACTTTAGAATCACCAAGATTGAAAAAACAAGTAGTAGGATATTTCCCAACACAATATTTGGAAGATATAAATTTAGCCCAAAGAGAAAGCTTGACACAAAAATTAAACTATAATTTAAAGGAAAAAGCATCGGCAAAGTCAGCCATGCTTTTGCAACCAAGGCCACCTTCTTTTAACACCCCACAACATTTATCCCAAGAGGACCAAACAATTTTGTTGTTACTACTAGTACCTTTCCAAAAAAATTTGTTAATGATTTTATCAATTATATTACAAACCATTTTAGTAGGAAGCAAAGTCTAGAAAGAATAGATATGGAGAGAACAAAGAACACTTTTAATAAGAGTAAGCCTACCACCAAAGCTCAAGAAATTAGAATCCCAAGACTGAAGTTTATTTTTCACAGAGGTAATTAAGTTATCAAACAAAAAGGATTTCTTACGACCTTTAAAAAGAGAAATACCAAGATACTTTATAGGAAGCTGGCCATGCATAAACCCTGTAAGGTCTTTCAAATCCAAAATATGATCCATATTCATATTGTTAGAAAGGAGGAAACAACATTTCTAATTGTTAAAAGAAAAACCACTCATAGTTTGAAAATAGCGAAAGAAATCCATAAGGTTATTCATCTTATTAAAGGAGGAATTCATAAAAATGATAAAATCATCAACAAAACATAAGTGAGATATAGGAAAGCCTCCCCTAGTCCTGAAATAAAAATTAGGGTGATTTTTAAACAGGTGAGCAAGACTTCTAGAAAGATAATCAATAGCAATGATAAAAAGAGCAGGTGACATAGGGTCACCCTGCTTAAACCATGAGAGGAATTAAAGAAACCAGAACTTTTACCATTAATAATAATAGAGAAGCAAGATCCTTCAATACAATTTCTAATAAGGTTAATAAACGACAAGTTAAAACCAACAAGCTGCAAAATATTATAAATGAATTGCCAACTAATGTTGTCATATGCTTTAGAAATATCAAGCTTGAGGATAGAGTTACCACCCCTCACCTTAACATCTAAATCATGAAAAAATTCATGGGCCAGCAAAATATTATCAAAACTAGCACGACCTTTAATGAAACCCATTTGATAAGGAGAGATAATTTTTGAAAGAATAATAGTTAAATGATTCATAAAAATTTTGGAAAGAAATTTACTGAAAAAAATGCAAAGACTAATCGGTCTAAAATCATTCCAAGTTTTAACATCATTACTCTTAGGAATAAAAATAATATAAGTAGAAGAGAAAAATTTAGGCATAGTATGACCAGCAAAAAAATCCAGAACAACAGCATAAAGATCATCTTTAATGATAGCCCAAGATTTTTGAAAAAATTTGGTAGTAAACCCATCAGGACCAGCAACAGAGTTACCATTCATATCAAAACAGTATCTTTTAATTCATCTAAAGAAGGAATTTTAGAAAGTAAATTATTATCTTCCACAAAAATGAGATTGGGGATAATAGCCGGGTTGTCAATAGTACTGGGAAAAAAAATCTTGTTAAGTCTATCCTTAAAATGTTGAACAGCCAGCAAGGCAATTTCTTCAGTGTTCTTAGAAACAGAACCATCCTCATGCTTGATTTTATAAATGGAACCGGAGGCATGTTTCCTTTTAACCAAAGCATGAAAATACTTGGTATTGTTATCACCTTCCTACAAATGCTTAGCATCCACTTTTTGTTTCCAAAAAGTTTTCTCTTGAGCATGAAGTTTAAAGAGGCTAATCTTGGCCTCTCTAAGAAGAGAAAAATTGGCATCAGAAGTAGAACTATGACAGTTAAGCTCAACATTATTAACATCTTCGGCATTTAAAATATTAGTAAAACGATTTTTGAAAACATTGCAGTTCCACCAATTTAAAGGTTGCTTAAGTCTTTTCAACTTGAACCAAAGTCTATTCATGCCCAAAATAGAGTTATCAGGATGCAAAGGAGCACTCCAATTGTTCTGAACAACATTGATAAAAGAGTCATGCTGAAGCCACATATTTTGAAATCTAAATTGAGGAAAAGAGTTCACCTGTCTAGTATTAAGGCTAAGCAGTAAAGGCGAATGATAAGAAAGAGCATGACTAAGATGCTTAACGAAAATATTACTAAAGAGTTAAGCCAGTTATCATTAACTAAAATATGATCCAACCTTTTCCATAATTAACCCCAATTCCAAGTAAACTTGTTACTAATAAAACCAATGTGAATAAGATTACAATCCATAATCTTATTATTAAAATCCTCCATATAATGCAAAATAGGAGAAGACCCCCCAATGCGCTTGGAATGGTTAGAAATGGAATTAAAATTACCACCCACCAACCAAGGAGATTTACAAATGCTATGAAAAGCAGATAACTGCTCCCAAAGAAGTTTTCTATTCCCACAAGAAGAAGCAGCATAAATAAAGGAAGCACAACAATGAATATTTAAAACTTAAATTTTATAATGCAGCACTTGAGTAAAATTACCAAGGATATCAATATTAACCAGTTCTCTCCAAAAAACCCAAATTTTATTAGCACAATTAGCAAAGCATGCTTAAAACAAAGAAATCAAGCAGTATTAAGTAAACTAGAAATATTAATAAGCGGCTCAAGTAAGATAAGAATAGAAATATTATGAATGTGACAAAGATTCTTCACCCGCAAGTGAGAAGAAAAACACCCAATACCCCTAACATTCCAAATAATCGATTTAAACATAAAAAATAGTGCTAACGACTAGTATGTGAACGGGTATTTCTACCCAATTGTAAAACTAGATTCTTGCTCGTCCTACCACGCTTACTTTGAGTTTTAATGAAGCTAATATCATTGTCATCTTTAGCAAAACATTTAGCAGCAAATCCTAATTTATCAATATCTATAAGGGTATCATAATTAGGATGAGAAGTAGAAGGAGAGTTATATTTATTACTCAATAACTTTGCCTTACCCTTTGGGGAAACTTCACCTTCCTCCAAAACTTCTTTAGCCTCACAAGCAGTACTGTTGAGACCCAGTTTAACATTTTCTTTTTCAACAAATGCCTGTTCATTCAACCCCAAATAGTGATATGAACTATTTTTCTCAATACAAATAACTTCTCCATGTTTGTGAATAATACATAGAGAAGTATCAACATTATATGTTTTATTAGTATTCAATAAATAATCCATAGCTGACAAAATAGGGTTGGTAATATTGAGTGGAAGATCATTAGAAGTTACTTTGTTAACCGTCTTATCTCAATCATTAAAATTACAAACCAATGTATGAATTCACAATCAAAGTTAAATTAAGAAATTAAAAACTATCGAAGTTGTTAAATTCAAAATATTAAGACAATAGCTAGAAGAAATTTGAAGCGAGTTTGAAAGCCTACGAGCTATCATTATCAAGTTAAATATTGTTTGAAAATTGATATGTCTTCAGAAATATCAAATCATTTGAATAACTAGATATTAATGGAATGCATTTTTTTAATATAATTTTGGTCAAGTTTATGAAAAGTCCCTCTAACATTGTATGAAAAGTCCCTCTAAACATAAAAAAGCTCATTTTTTTACATGAGTGATGTGAAAGAGTTGAGAGACCTTAAGAACTAAATTGCATTTCTCAAAGATCGCCACTAATGACTATTGTTAGCAATTGCAAACACCGTTGCCTCACTGCTAACATACAACCTAGTAATTTGACTTCAGATATCGACCATGGCTGCTAAAACTCTATTGCATTATCTTTGATTGACTAACATTGTATATTCATATTCATCAACTAACGTTGCATATTCATATTCATCCTTAATCATTTATAATATGTACAATGAGAATCAAGCAATCATTCTTAATTGTAATCCCGTCTTCTTTATGGAGAAGAGTGAACACTTGTATATTTAATTATATAGAAGAGTATTGCAATTAGGCTAGCCCCCATAATTTTTTCCCTTTTTGAGTTTTTCATATAAAAATTTCTAGTCTTTTGTGACGCCCCAAGATATCAAATTAGAAGAATTGCCTATTTCATTTCTTAATTATCTACCAAAGTTTTCGTGAACTTATTAATATAAATAAGTCCAATGGAAACAACTATAAATTATATGAATCAAAATATTTCTATATTCATTCATTAAAAACATAATTTACGATATATAGGAGATTAATCAATCTGTCAGTATATTCCTCTAGGCTCTCAACTACAAAATAGTAAAATGAAAGTATAGAAAATAAAATAAAATCTAAATCCTGATCTCTATCTCTCTATTAGATCCTTACCCCTTCTTGAAAATATATGAAAATCACGGTCCGAGTTAACAACTCAGTATGTTACCACAACTTGCAACTGCAATTAATGCAAGATAATAGAAGCAATTTTAATGTAATCATTT
This sequence comes from Dendrobium nobile, assembly GCA_022539455.1. Lineage (NCBI taxonomy): Eukaryota > Viridiplantae > Streptophyta > Magnoliopsida > Asparagales > Orchidaceae > Dendrobium > Dendrobium nobile. The sequence continues at coordinate 28,289,260 of CM039727.1, forward strand.
GATCCATATCAGTCTAAACATGTGGAAATTAGTATGAACAATGACATTTCATAGGAGTAATGGAAATAAGCAATGTAAATCAATATAAGCAATGGTCAATGATTATATGAAGGATTAGTATATCTACCATTCTATACCCATGTTAAATTAGAACATAGTATTTATTTTCTAAATTTATGCATGTGAATCAATTATAATTCACTTCATTCTATAAACCTTTTTGATGTGTATGAGTAAGATTGTATATCTATTCTATGCATATCATACAATATGAAGGCATGTATGTTATGTTCTCTATCAAATGCAATACATTATATATATCATGTATTCCATATTTATCATATGCTATTGTATAAATATTATCAATCTTACGTTCGTATTAATCATTTCCTATATCTTGTGTATCATATCATATCATGTTACATATGCAATTTATTTTCTATGTTGATGTCATACGTATATGTAAGCAAGATAGGAAATTTAGTGTCACAACCCAACAGGATGGGCCCTATAGTGTTGAACTATGAAAGGAAAATTCCAAGATCTAGTTTTAAAAATATTTTAGATTCTCTTTCAATTTTTATTTTAAATAAAAAACATACTACAGAGTTACTAAAACATTTTGACTAATGAAAATAAACTCTTTTATAAATTTTTTTTATTTCATCAAAATATATATACATAATTTATACAACAATGCATGATTACAAATAAAGAGCAGAGTAAAATATAATCAAAATTAGTGAGGAATGTAAATCAAAATAGAAAATATTTATATAGACTCAAATCAGATCCTAAATTACTAATCAATAGATTCCCTTTCCTAGATCCTGAGAACAGAAAGCAAAATCATAGTGAGCTACATTTAAATAACTTAGTACATCACAAACACCAGTTTAAATTTTCATATTAATTATTTTATTAAATATTTTTAGAATATTAAAATGTAGTTAAATAAATCACTGTGTTGAGTAAAATAATAAGACAATATCAGTTATTCAAAGGTTCTAGTAATAATACTAAGCAATTAATTAAATTGAAATTCATGTTACAAAATAGTCCATATCACATATTTCTTCAGTCCTAGATATAATCTCAGAGGATTTTAGCCCCTTATAACCCCCAATAGAATTTTCACCTCTTTTAAATGAAATCTTAAAGAATTTTGATCCCTTATGACTCTCAACATATAGAATTTTAGACTCAGATTCCAGGACATAAATAGAATATAACATAATACTAACCCCTGCTCTCTCCCAACAGTCTTTTTTTTTTCATATCAAAACTCTTCAATAACATAATTCAATCAGATAAAAATATATTTCATCACATTGTAATAACCTAAGCATAATTAAACAAATTTCATAATTGCATAGTTTTTTATATGGTAGACAACATGAAATCTTATCAAATAAAAATACACTGTTTCAAAATATAACTAAATTATCATAATTTGGATAGAATATTAATTTAAGACTTTAATCATACTACAATACTATTTTTTATAGTTCGAATTATTTTCTATTTAATAAAAACTACCTAATTCCCAAAATCATCATTATAATATTTTTAGAAAATATTCAAATCCTTCAAAATCTCAATCTTTATAACCTATAAAAAGAAACATGGTAAAAGTTTTTCCAATGCAATGTTATCCTTATTTTTCAACAACAAAAATGTAAATGCAATCTAAAAATTCAGAAGTTTTTTATATTTTTAAAAATTGAGATTGACATAATGTGACCAACCTCAATTTAGACAACTTTCACAATTATGCCGATAACGTAAAATGACCAAAAGTAGATCATAAATTCTTTGTTTTCTCTCAAAGCCCTTGCTTCTCTCTTCTTCGGCAGCCAAGATGCTCAAATTGAATGGAATAGTGGATTTAAAATATATAAAAATACATATAATGGCGTAGCACTACTGTACCACCATATATTACTATGGTGCTAGTTCAAAATAGAAAAATCTAAGACTACAACATTGCAATATCACTATTCAGCACCTAGGAACCATTGTAGTGCTACAACACTTGAGCACCCAACACCTAGGCACTCTTAGGAGAAACATTTCCAAATTCACCAATATATATATTCCAAATGCATTGGACTCATTCAAAACACATACAAATCTTTTTCATACATCAAATTACTTCCAAAGACATGCAAATGATTCAAAATATTAAATTTCAAATATTTTTTGTTGCAATCCAGGATCCCAGTCTTAAGATTTTTATGATAACAACTATTATTAGATTTCTACTTTGATTCTCTTGATATTATTATTAAATATTTGTCTTATTTACACTAACATTTAAGGTACGTCATACACCGTGTAAAAGGCTTGACTAAAAATTGGATATAATAGATTTGATATTTTTGTAAGAGTTTTTATTTTTGTTTATTTATTTTTATACTTCTTGAGTCAAAAGTCATGTAAAATGTGTATGCCAGCTTAGCAACCATGCACACGCATACTGAGGATAAAATTTAAATATTTTAATTTTTATGAAGATTGTACTATATGATCTGAGTAAAATATCTAATTAAGATTATATATATGTTTACTAATCGTACTGTATAATTCCAATCATACAAGACAATCAATAGAACTCAAAACCCCTACCTCAAATAAGACAATATTTTAAATTTTAAAGCTTAAACTATTCATACCAAATGATCCCTACCATATTTTACGATGTAATTAAATATTTCCTAATCAATTTAATAATTAGGGAATTGAATCAAGATTAATTGTACTTTTAATCATATTATATGATAGTCTGCATCATACTATATGATCCGATTTACTCCGAGGATGATAATTAATATCTACCAATCATGCTTTACAAAAATCCTATTTGATTGAACCATTCAAGCTATACGAGCCTTGATATTGTACTGGACAATTAGTTCAAGAATTTAAACTAATCTTATGAACCATATTCATCTATAGTACTAATAGGATGAAATGTCCTAATTGTACAATGCTATCCCCAATAGTACTGCACAATAAAAAATTGCAGAATTAAAAATTTAAGTTTTTTTGAAGCCTCAAATTAAAACTTTTTTTATTAGACTTTGTAAAAGTCTTTGGTTGTTGCGAGATTTTTATGAGAGTGCTTAAGATGTCTTAGAGTTTGGAGAGAGAGAAGATGAAGTTTTCTGAGAGGGAGAGATAGTGTGAGGGGATTCAGTCGTTGCTCCAAGCAAGCTTCCACCATGGTTCCTCCATGCATTTTCATTAATCTTTTGGGTTGCTATGGGGAGAAATTCTTTAAGGATTAAGATCGTCAAGTTCTTTGCCTTAATAAGAGGGTGAAAAGTATTCCAGGTTCTCTGTCTCACCAAGAGGGTGAAAAGGATTCTATATTCTCTACCTCACTAGGAAGGTAGAAAGGATTCAGGCTCTCAGCCGCACCTGGAAGGGTGAAAATGACTTTATAAGTGCTTCTCTACCTTCTTATGGGAGCTAAGGAGAGTCACTAAATATTTTGTTTAAAACATGGAGAGGAGGACTTTGGAGAGTAGACATAACTCAAGATTGAGCGAACCACTATAAATTTATGATGTGCTCGTTCTTGTTTCTTTATAGCACTTTATTTTCTACATTTTTATTTCTTGCACATTTACTTTCATGCAAATCTAATTTGAGAATATTGAGATTATTTTTTATTTAACTATTGTTAGAAAAAAAGAAGTAAATTTGAAAATAAAAAGTGAAGAAAAATATATTTTCATATTTATTTTTTTATAAAATAAAAATAAAAATAGGCTATTTGATTTTTTATATCATTAGCTTCCATATTACAAGATCTAATTTTGAACTTAAGTTGTGAATTTGGTTTAAACTTTTAAAAAATGAATTTTAAAGAAAGAAAAATTTAAAACACCAATTCATCCCTCTTTTGGTGTCCCTTGGGCAATTTAAATATAGGTTTAACAACCCAAATTGAACTTTCAATTGGTATTAGAAAGGGTCTCATATTTTGTGATTTAAAAATCCCTGAGAAAAGTTCAAATGGCATATTTTGAAAATAAGAATACCGCTGAGGGTTATTTAATAACTCATCTTATTCAATAAATAGTTATTCGATAATATTTCATTTAATTTTTAGAAAAATAAGAATGTCAACCTTTTTATAGTCTATTGATTTTAGAATATGACATATGATGCAAGAAGGTTATTATGCACTATTTAGATTTATAAATGACATCAAAGTTGAAACACTTTTTAGTGATGGAGTAATGAGCATAGAAACCTTGTACATCTGAATGCTAAATATATGGACTATTTTTTTCGCACTTAAATCATATGACTATATGCGAGTCTCTTCCTATACTACTAGCTAGGATATCTGGGATAGGCTATGTATTACTTATAAGAGAACTAATAAAGTTAAGCATTCTTGATTAAACATTTTGCTACATGATTACAAACTCTTTTGCATGAAACTAAATAAAAATATCTCTAACATGTACACTAATTTTACTAAGATAGTGACATGTTTGCATGCTCTAGGAAGAGAAGTATCATACTTAGAAAAGGTAGGTAAAATTCTTCATTGTTTTGATAGATTTGATGTAAAAGTCACCACTATTTATGAATCTAAAATTTTGAATATTTACTATGTAAAAGTCACCACTATCTCTCATTGCTTATGAGCAAACTTTGAGTCAAAGACTTAGGAGGAAGGAGAAGACTGTGGCATTGAAGGCTGATGATTTTGATAGCAATAGCTCTACAGCTAGAGAAGAAGATGATATAACATTGATAACCTGATAATTCAAGAGCTTTCTAAAGCAAAAGCAAAGGCGTCATCAATAGTGGAATAAAGTAAAACCATGTAAAAGTACTAAAGTTTTCTCTTACACTATCAATTTTGAATGGAAAAAATTAGGACTTGTGAGATTTGGTTGCCCTAATGTAAAGACTCACCCAACCAAGGATAAGGATAAAGAAAAATTTAATTTCAAAAAGGAAAAGCGAGGATTCAAAAATCCTTTTGGGCACTCTACCTCAGATTCATCAGTACACAAAGTAGACAAGGAGGTAACAAATTTGTGCCTTATGGAAAATTATAATCTTGATCATTTTGATCAAGTGTGATAAGTAAACTATCCTATAATGAGCTGTTTAATATTTATGAAAAAATTTATGACTTATATAGGAATCTAAGGAAATTGCATGCAAATTTAAAAAAAAAATGAATTTTTAGATATAAAATGGGAGCATGACTTGTTAGTTATGAAATAACTAGATTGACAAGAGTGGGGATGAATTGTGAAAACTTTGTAGCAATAATTAAAACCTAAGCAGGAGTTCTAACTTTTTGGTGTTTTTAAATTTTTAATATGAAAATTTAAACTACTACAAAGGCAAACTAATTGAACTCAACGTGCAACAATAAAATCCTTTTCTTCCACAAATTTCACCAAGCCAATATTATGAAAATTAAGTGCAAACAAAAGTAAATAACGATAAGGAAAAATAACACCAGAATTTTATAGTGGTTTGGTCAAACCATGACCTACGTCCACTCCCCGAAGTCCTCCGCTCTGAGAAATTTACTACAAATTATAGCTCTCCTTTTGCCCCCCTCAGCAAGGTTGAGAAGCTCTTACGATACTCCCTTTCACCAATTTAGCGTGGCGGTGTGCCAAGCGCTGTTTTCACCCTCCTGGCGACGGCACAGTGCCTTCTTATTTTTCTCCCTTATGGAGAAGGCTTAGTACCTTCGAGGTCACGGATGTAGAAGAGTATCCTCCTTAGAGAGCCTCCCACAAGTTCTTCCCGGGCCACAGGAGGAGCAAAATGCAGCAAGAACGGAGCAACCGTGTGATCTCCCTCACACCTCTTCTCCCTCACTAAGCTCACCTTCTCCTTCCTCTCTCAAACCCTATAAACTTCTCAAGAGCTCTCTCCCAAGGATTGCCTCTCTAATCACGTTCCCCTCTTTTTGTCTCTCTCAAAAAGATTACTAATTTGACACATAAAGCAGGCTCCAAATTTTCTGAAATTTTTAAAATAGCCGTTACTATCATATAGTACACTTCGAATCGTACAGTATGATATGTATAACATGCCTCATCCTGGTACGAAGGTGTACGAATAGTTCAAAATATAATCATATAGTACGATAATAAATCATACGGTACTATCCTCAACACTACTGCTCGTATAAGACAATAGCCAGGACTATCAAATGTCATCTCTGTTCATCGTTTGGTACGATATACATCATACAATACAAATGGTCAAAATTAAGGCATCGTCGAGGATGAAGTCCAGGACAATCAAATGTCGTCTCTGTTAATTGTATGGTATGATAGACATCGTTTAGTACGATGGAACAAAAACAACGGATCGTCCAGGATGATCTCTAGGACGATCAGAATTCGTCTATGTTCATCGTATGGTACGAATGTGTTCATACAGTACAATTTTAAATTAGTAATTAAACCTTGATTTATTCCACAAATCACGGGTATTTAAAATAAATTGTACAGTACGAAGTCCTTCGTACAGTATGAACGACTTAGAAAAACATACTTAAGTTAATTTGATGGCTAGGGTTTTGGATTTGGAACACATCATATAGTACGATAGTATTTGTATGATACGATCTATTCACATAAATCATTTAACAAGCTTAGATCATACAGGATGAAATAAAGTCGTACAGTACGATCACTAGAGAAAGAAAATATACATTTTTTACTTTTAAAACCATCTCCCCCTGTGAGTGTGCATGGTTGCTCATACTTACATGTAGTTTGTGGTCAGACTCAAGAAAATACAAAATAAAATAAATAACAAATTACATTGTCAGACTCATACTCCTAATCTAACCAGTCTTGAGTCTTCCTGTTGTCCTGAGTAGCATGTGATCTTCTTGAAATGTTAGTACTCACAGACAATAGCAAACAATAAATGATATTCAATGAATAGTAGTTCAGGCGACATTATTTGTCATCATCAAAATCTCAAACTCGGGATCATGGGTCACAACAATCTCCCCCTTTTTGATGATGTCAAATAATATTTGTTGTAGGCAAGTTTGAAAGGCATATATTATTTATTTTTTTTTGTTAATAGAAAAATAAAATACAAACTAGACAAGACAAGAAAAGAGATGAAATGCATTGTATTGAAACGCAAAAGGAAACTACAACATAAGAAAACTACAACAACCTTCTCCCCCTTTTGACATCACCAAAAAGAGGAGCAAACAACACTAAGAAAGAAAAAAACAACACATACACTTCAAAGGGAAGGATCCTGATCACTTGGAGGTGGAGGTGGGTTTGGCTAAAAATAGTGAAGGATTGTGTCAAATCATTGAACAATCGCGGTGAAGCGTTCCCCAAACCATTGCATGTCGATCTCGTGTTGCTGATGTTGCTCTTGTATGTGTGTATCAAGACGAGTCTGAAGTTGGTCAAAATGTTCGACAAAATCATAGTGAGGATAGGCTGGTGTAGGTGTTCAGGGTGCTGCATGTCGTCGTGGTCGAGCTGGAGCTGTTGCGGGGGCATCTTCTCCTTCTTCTTCATCAAAGACGAGTTCTTCTAGCTCTTGTCCCGATGCAAAAGAATATGAAATAGGCATCCGTATAAAATATTAGAAGATTATTGGGTTCACTAAGATAGGTTAGTTGATATTTATTTTGAAGGATGTATCCTATAAGGTGACCAAGAGCAAGATTTTATTTCCGGCGAGTAGTAGGGAGGCGAACTAAAGTCATATGATGAATGTAGTCAATAATCAGATCTGCTTCATCGAATTTGGTGTTAGTCATGATAAGATAGGTAGCGATAGATAAAGTCAGGGTCAGGTTGATCCGGTCGCCAGCTTTGGGTATTATAGAGGTTCTAAGGACATGTTGAATAATTCTGGCTTTTCGGTTGAGTGATTGGATGAGTGGCTGGTGTAGATAGAATGCGGTGTTCCTAAGGACATGATTAATATCACTCCAGTCAAATTCATTTGTTAGAAAGGAATGAACTCGAGATCCTTTAGTGGATAGCCTAATATATTGGGCGATGTCAGCTTTGGTAATCTCGATGTTTTGGCGACAAACAAAGGAGTGGAAAGTTGTATTGTCAACAGTGTATATTAGATTTGCTAGAAATTCCAATAGAAGTTCAGAGTTGTAGGGAAAGACCAGGGTGAGAAGGAACTGGAAGGTGGTGGAAGCAAAAAGGTTTAGTACCTCGAAATTCAGAGCAGCATGATTGAGCATTTTTGATGGTGTAAACTTGCAGGCTTTATACTTATGATAGGCTTCTTCATACTTAGCATTTAGAAAGCGAGCACTGTGACGGCTAGAGGAAGACGAACTTCCAGCTACCAAACGACCCCTCTTGCTGGAACTCGACATGATCAGGAAGGCAAGTAAAAGAAGAGATGTGAGTGAAGAGTTTGGAGTGAAGAGAACTGCCAAGCAAGGCAATTTATAGAATTTTTCCAACATCGTATACTACGATAGTGTTTCATACAGTACGAGTGGTAATAAATGTTATGATGGATCATTTTGGGAAAATGTGGTCAACTCGTACAGTACGATGGGTATCGTACAGTACAACCATAAGGATTTCGATCGTCCCGAGGGTCGTCAGTACGACCTTTGATGAAAAATTTTGTACTATATGAATAGGTGTATCGTACAATACAAATGATAATTATATCGTACTAGACATCTTTACTTCATTCTCATCCATTTTGCTGAAGTGGATCATCCATTTTGTTGAGGTGGATTGTACAGTACGAAGTGGAGGCATCGTACAGTACGAACACCAATTATATCGTACCAAACTGAGTTAATTTGTCTCAATCCATTCGCTGACGTGGATTATATACGAAGAGGAGATATCGTACTGTACGATGAGCAATAATGTCGTACCAGACGGATTGAATGCCAGCCAGTTGTATCGTATAGTATGATGGAAATCGTACATAATGATTAACAGAGGCGAAATTTTCCTATGGTTATGTTTTGTGTAGATTTAAATATATCGTACAGTAAGATAGAGGATCGTACAATATGATAATGAAATGTCAAATTTTGTGGTTTTGTGTAGTGAGTGTGTGATGATTAGGAACAACCTTAGAAGAGTTTTTTTGTTTTTGTGTGTTTTTTTGAGTTTTATGCATTAATATCTATGACACCTAATCTAGTCCTCAAGGTGCTAAATGTGTCGAATTCTAGTGGTTTTGTGAATATGTCAGTCAATTGATTTCCTGTAGCGATGTGATGCAATTCTATATCTCCCTTAGCAACACGATCTCTTATGAAATGGTGTCTAATGTCTATGTGTTTCGTTCGAGAGTGCTGAATTGGGTTCTTAGAGATGCAAATTGCACTTGTACTGTCACACATGATTGAGATGGTTCCTATAGGTAGGACAAGATCAAGAATTTGTTATTTTAATCATAGTACTTTTGCAACGCAACTTCCTACTGCAATATATTCTGCCTTGGCCATAAAAAGGGCTACTGAGTTTTGCTTCCTACAGAACCATGAAATTAATGATTGTCCTATGAATTAGCAGGTACCAGAGGCGCTTTTTCTATCTATCCTACATCCTGCAAAATCAGAATCTGAGTACCCTAAGATTTCAAAGGAAGTACTGTACCTAGGATACCGAATTCCTAAGTTCTGGGTGACTAGTAGATATCTAAGGGTTCTCTTGACCGCAGTTAAGTGAAACTCTTTAGAATCGGCTTGAAAACGGGCACCAAGGCACGCACTAAATATTATGTCCGGTTTACTGACAGTCAAGTAAAGAAGGGATCCAATCATCCCTCTATTCTTTTTCTGATCTACTGATTTTCCACTAGGATCTTTGTCTAATTGAATTGTTGAGCTCATTGGAGTGTTTATGGGTTTAGCACTATCCATTTCATAAATTTTCAAAATATTCTTAATATACTTTATTTGGTTAAGAAAAGTTCCGTTATCCATTTGTTTTACACTAAAGCCAAGAAAGTAATTAAGTTCTCCCATCATGCTCATTTCAAACTCTTTACTCATTATTTTTGAGAATTCATCACGCAAGTTTTTATCTGAAGATCCAAATAAGATGTCATCCACATAAATTTGAACAATAAGAATTTCATTTTTGATCTTTTGTAAAAAGAGTGTAGTATCTACACTACCCTTTTCAAATCCTCCATCCAATAGGAATGAGCTAAGTCTTCCGTACCATACTCTAGGTGCTTGCTTTAATCTATAAAGTGCCTTTTTTAATTTGAATACATGGTTTGGAAATTGTGAACTTTCAAATCGGGGGGTTGCTGAACATAGACATCTTCCTTAATTACCCCATTTAGAAAAGCACTCTTTACATCCATTTGATATAGTTTGATGTTCTTAAAACAAGCAAAAGCTAAAAGCACTCTTATGGCTTCTAGTCTAGCAACAGGGGCAAAGGTTTCTTTAAAGTCTACTCCCTCAATATGGTTGTGTAGCTTTATTTCTTATTATTGTTCATGAATCATTCACCTTATTTTTGATGACCAATTTTGTTCCAACAATACTTTGTTCTTTAGGTCTCTTAACTAACTCCCAAACATCATTTTTAGTGAATTGGTTCAGTTCTTCTTGCATTGCTAGAATCTAGAATTCATCTCCTAAGGCTTGATCTATACTTATAGGTTCTATCATAGAGATGGATGCTGAATGACTAACCTCTTTCCTAAGTCCATGCCTAGTTCTTACACCTTCTGAAGGGTCTCCTAAAATTAAATCTTTAGGATGACTAGATAAATATATCTATTCTCTAGGTAAATCTTCCTGAGATTATACCCTTTCTCCTAAGGTCATAGTCTCTACTCCTTGAATTACCTCTATTTCATCATCTTCAAATTTATATTCAGAGGGCTTATCTGATTCATCAAATACTACATGGGTGGACTCTTCTACTACTAGGGTACTCTTAATAAAGATTCTATAGGCCTTACCTACAGATGAATAACCTAAGAAGACATCCTCATCAGACTTGGGATCCAATTTTCCTAAGGGATGTTTGCCAGTATTTAAGATGAAGCACTTGCACCCAAAGACATGTAAGTGTGAAATATTCGGTGTCCTACCCTTAAGGAGTTAATAAGGAGTTTTATTCAGCTTAGATCTAATGTTTACCCTATTTTAAACATAACACGCTGTGTTAACTGCTTCTGCTCAAAAGTATCTAGGAAGGGTGTACTCCGTTAACATTGCCCTAGCAGCTTCTACTAAAGTTCTATTCTTCCTTTCTGCTATACCATTTTGCTGAGGTGTTCTAGGGGATGAGAAATTATATTCTATTCCTATCTCTTGACAGAATGATTCAAATCTATCATTTTGAAACTCTCCACCATGATCGCTATGGATTGTTGAGATTTCATAACCTAATTTTCATCGAATCCATATGGAGAATACCTTAAGTTCCTCAAAAGATTCATTCTTATGTGCTATGAATCTTACCCAGGTGAACCTGGTGAAGTCATTTACAATCTCAAATCCAAAATTTTTTCCACCTAGGCTGGCTGTACTAACGGGTCCAAATAAGTCCATGTGTAGGATTTCTAATGGCCTAGAGGTGATCACATCTCTAATTGAATAAAAGGATGATTTGACTTATTTTCCTAGTTGACAAGCACCACATAAGTGATCCTTAGTAAAGTCTAACTTAGGTACGCCTCTAACTAGGTTTTTCTGATTGATATTTCTAAGTGTTTTCATACTAGCATGGCATAGTCTCCTATGCCATAGCCACGAGTCATCAACTATTATTTTCAAATAAAATGAATTTGAACTATTAATGCAATCAAGGTCTAACATGTAAATATTATTCATTCATTTTCCTTCTAAAACTAGTTTATAATTTAAACTAATCAGACATTTGTTAGACATAAATTTAATATCAAAACTTTTGTCACACAATTGACTAATGCTAAGTAAGTTATGCTTCCAACCATCAACTAATAAGACATTTTCAATTAAGAAATTCTTAACATTACCAACAATAGGCCTATCACTTTCATGGTAGTGTTGTCTCCCAATGTTACTTTGTCTCTGGTTCTGGTCTCTAGTAAGATGAACTTCTTCATATCTCCAGTCATATGTCGCGAGCAGCCACTATCCAGGTACCACATGCTCTCACTAGGTCTTTTGTGAGAGCATCCCTACAATTTCATTCAAGGGTTAGATTTGGAAACCCAAGTGAGTTTGGGTTCCTCCTTATGCTTGCATGAATGAGACCTAGCATGCTAAGTGTGTCCTACAGTGAATTGTACAAGTGCGGGCTATGTGACCTAGCATGCCACAAGAGAAGCACCTAATACTAGGAAATGGATTTACTAACCTATGTGGGTGGTGATGCCTCTTCCTAAAGTTGTATGATGCATGCTGTGTTGGGGGTTGACTAGGTTGGGCTAATGTGAGTGATGTAATATTTTTTTTCTAGTTCTTTGATTTTTTCTTTAAAAGTGTTGTTTTGATATGTCAATCCATGAACTTCTATTTTTAACAAATACTCACTGTGATCTACTTCTAATGCAAGTTTGTCTAGTCTATGAAAAGCCTCTTCTAGTTCAACATGAGTGGTTTTCAAGGTTTCATGCATTTCAGTTAGTTCAATATGCTTCTTATTTAATGCATCATACTCATCAAGAAGTAGCATATGATCTCTATCTAAATCATAATTTTCTTTGACTAAGCTAGCTTCCGCAGTTTGTAAATTACTAAACTCAATATTAAGACTAGTATGTATCTTTTTCAATTTCCTATACGAGTCATGAATTTTTTCAGAAATGAGTAATAAATTTTCATATGAAAGATGACATACCTCATCTTGTTCTGATTGATCAAGATTATCATTAGCCATTGGACACAAATTTGTTACCTCCTCCTTTGCTTCTTCTTTGATGATTCTGAGGCAGAGTCGGCCCAAAAAGCTTTTTGTGTCTTCATTTTTCCTTTCTTATACTTGGCTTTGTCCTCGCTCTTTTTCTTGGTTGGCTCTTTAAGTTGGGGCAATCAGCTCGAAAGTGACCTGACTTCCTGCACTCAAAATAGATTGTATCAGATAAAACTTTATTAAACTTAGAGCTTTTACCTTTATTCTAGCCATTTTGATGACACATTTGTTTTCTCTTTAAGAAGTTCTTAAATTGTCGGGTCATCAAGGCTATATCATCTTCTTCCCCCTGCAGAGCTGTCACTTTTTGAATTATTTTCTTTTAATGCTACCATTCGCTCCTTCTTCTTTTCACCTGCATCACTTTGTCTTTGACTCACTCCTTACTCATATACAATGAGTGACCCAAGGAGATTATCAATAGAATAAATGTTAAGGTCTTTAGATTCAGTGATAGCAGTTTTCTTAGCATCGTAGGAACTAGGTAAGCATCTTAGAATCATATTAACTTTATCAGAATTTGAAATCTCTCTACTTAATGCATGCAAGGATGTCACGATTTGGGTGAACCTAGTGTACATGTTAGATATTGTTTCGCTAGGTTTCATACGGAAGAGTTCATAATCATGCAATAGAATATTAAGCCTAGACTATTTTATTTCTCTTATTCATTCGTATGTAATGCACAGTCTATTCCAAATCTCCTTACCAGTAGCACAGGAAGAAACTCTCATATAATCCTCAGACTTTAATGCACAGAAAAAGCAATTTAAACACTTAGCATTCAATTGGGGTAAATCCCTATCCTCATTGCTCCATTCATTAAAAGGTATTGGAGTTTTCACTCCATTCACAGTTTTAAAAGTTGCAATATATCCATCATTGACTAACATCCACATGCGGTAATCAATAGATTGTAAAAAGGTAGACATTCTTTTTTTCCAGAAATCAAATGAGATGTTATCAAAAAGAGGTGGACGGGTTATTGAATAACCCTCCGCGATGTTACGATTACCAAAATGCGACATGATCATTTTTTCAAGGTTTTCTAAAATGCTATTTTTGAAAATAGGCTCTGATACCAATTAAAATAACTAGATTGACAAGAGGGTGGGGGGGGGTGAATTGTGAAAACTTTGTAGCAATAATTAAAACCTAAGCAAGAGTTCTAATTTTTTGGTGTTTTTAAATTTTTAACATAAAAATTTAAACTACTACGAAGGAAAACCAATTGAACTCAATGTGCAACAATAGAATCCTTTTCTTCCACAAATTTCACCAAGCAAATATTATGAAAATTAAGTGCAAGTAAAAGTAAATAGCCATAAGGAAAAAGCATATCAGAATTTTATAGTGGTTTGGTCAAACCATGACCTACGTCCACTCCCCGGAGTTCTCCGCTCTGAGAATTTCACTACAAACTATAGCTCTCCGCCTTGCCGACCCACTCGGCAAGGCGGAGAAGCCCTTACAATACTCCCTTTCACCAACCCGACGTGGCAGAGTGCCAAGCACTATTTTCACCTTCCTAGCGACGGCAGAGTACCTTCTCCTTTTTCTTCCTCCTAGAGAAGGCAGAGTACCTTTGAGGTCACGGATGTAGAAGAGTCTCCTACTCAGAGAGCCTCCCACAAGTTCTTCTCGGGCCATAGGAAGAGCAAGATGCAGCAAGAACGGAGGAACCGTGTGGTCTCCCTCACACCTCTTCTCCCTCACCAGCTCACCTTCTCCTTCCTCTCTCAAATCCTAAAAACTTCTCAAGAGCTCTCTCCCAAGGATTCCCTCTCTAATCACATTCCCCTCTTTCTATCTCTCTCAAAAAGATTACTAATTTGATACATAAAGCAGGCTCCAAATTTCCTAAAATTTTTAAAGTAGGCGTTACTATCATACATTACGATTTTGAATCGTATAGTACGATATGCATAAAGTGCCTCATCCTGGTACGAAGGTGTACGAACAGTTCAAAATATAATCGTACAGTACGATAATAAATCGTATGGTACGATCCTTAACACTACTGCTCGTATAGGATAATAGCCGGGACAATCAAATGTCATCTCTGTTTATCGTATGGTATGATATACAACCTACAGTATGAATGGTCAAAATCAAGGCATCATCCATGATGAATTCCGGGACGATCAAATGTCGTCTCTGTTCATCGTATGGTACGATAGACATCGTACAATATGATGAGACAAAAATAAGGGATCATCATGGCACGATTCAAATTTGTCTCTGTTCATTGTATGGTACGAATGTGTTCATATAGTACAATTTTCAATTAGTAATTAAGCCTTGATCTATTTCACTAATCATGAGTTAATTTAAGTAAGTATTTAAAATAAATCGTATAATACGAAGTCCTTCATACAGTACGAACAACTGAGAAAACTTACTTAAGTTAGTTTGATGGCTAGAGTTTTGGATTTGGAACACATCGTACAGTACGATAGTATTTGTACGGTACGATCTATTCACAGAAATTATTTTACAAGCTCAGATCGTACAGTACGAAATAAAGTCGTACTGTACGATCACCAGAGAAAGAAAATCTACATTTTTTATTTTTAAAATCCTCTCCCCCTGTGTGTGTGCATGGTCGCTCAGACTTACAAGCAGTGTGTGGTCAGACTCAAGAAAATAAAAAATAAAATAAATAACAAATTACATTGTCAGACTCATACTCCTAATCTAACCAGTCTTGAGTCTTTCTGTTGTCCTGAGTAGCTTGTGATCTTTCTGAAATGTTAGTACTCACGGACAATAGCAAACAATAAATGATATTAAATGAATAGTAGTTTAGGCGACATTATTTGTTATCATCAAAATCTCAAACTCGGGGTCATGGGTCGCAATAATTTAGATAGCTTGCATATCTTAAGTTTGAGTATATTTCATTAGACAAAGAACATGCATCTTTGTAACACGAATTTGATGATTTGAATTAAAAAACATACTAAATTAAGCAAGTTGCATGAATCCTTGAAATTCAAACATATTGAATTAGAAGAAGCATTCATTAAAAACTATACCTAGTGAGCATGCATTAAAAATTAAAGTTGACATCTATGAGAAGGCAACTAGTTTTTGAAAGAGAAAATTAATGCACTTCAAAACAATAAACCACCGCCCACACTAGCATAATAGTATAAGCCTAAGTATAGCATACATCTCTTATCCCTAGAAGGAGGGCACTACCATTCACATAGATCAGTGAATCCATTTGTAGGTGTTAGGTGCTATTCTTGTGGCATGGTAGGACACATAACTTGCACTTGCACTATACAATGTAGAACACATATAGTGTGGAGGAAAAAGTCATATGCATCACATCATAATATATTTCTAACTCATCCATTAAAGTATAAGGTGGAACCCAAATTCATTTGGGTTCTTAAATCTAAACCTTGATTAACATTGTAGGTATGCTTTTACAAAATACCTAGTGAGAGCATGTGGTACCTAGACATCAAATATTCATGGCACATGAATGGAGATATTAAGAAATTCATCATTCTAGAGGCCCATGGCTGGAGACAAGGTTATATTTGGAGATAATATCACGTGGAAAGTGATGGGCTCAGGTATGATTGGTAACTCTAAACATTTTTTTTATTAAAAATATTTTACTATTAGATGGATTAAAAATATAATTTGCTTAGTATTATCAATTGTGTGACAAAAGATTTGACATAAAATTTTTATCTACTAAATATTTGATTAGTTTAAATGGAAAATTTTTTTAGAAGGAAAAAATAATAAATAATATTTACTTGTTTGATTTGAATTGTGTTGATTATTTAAAATTTTTATGTTTGAAATTTGTTGTTAATGAATCATGGCTATATCATAAGAGACTATGTCATGCAAGCATGAAGGCACTTAAAAAAATAACTCACAAAGACATAATTAGAGGATACCCATGTGATACTTGCTAATTAGGAAAATAATTTAAATCATTATTTCAATCCATTAAGGACATCACCACCTCAAGACTACTAGAAATCCTACATATGGACTTGTTTGAACCTATTAGTAGAACCAACTTAGGTGGAAAAAACTTTTGGATTTGTAATAATTAATGATTACTATAGATTCACCTGTGTTAGATTCTTATCTCAAAAAAGTGAGTCATTTGAGAAATTTAGAATGTTCTCCACTTGGATTCAAAGAAAATAGGATGCAAATTATCTATTATCCATATTGATCATGATGGATTATTTAAGAATTATATGTTTGAATCCTTCTATAAGGTGTTAGGAATTGAACATAACATTTTTGCCCCTAGGACCTCTTAGTAGATTGGGATAGCTGAAAGAAGAATAGAACATTAATGGAAGCTACTTGGGCAATTTTAGCTGAATATTTTCTCCCTAGATATTTTTGGACATAAGTAATGAATACTGCTTATTATATTTTGATTAGGGTAATTAGATAAAAAATTAGTAAGATACCCTATGAGTTTCTTAATAGGGTAATTAGATAAAAAATTAATAAGATACCCTATGAGTTTCTTAATGATAGAACATCGAATCTTGCACATCTTCATGTCTTTGGTAGTAAATGCTTTACCCTTATAAATAGAAAATCTCCTCTAGAAAAATTTGATCCCAAATACAATGAAAGAGTCTTCTTAGGTTATTCCTGTGTAGGTAAAGCTTATAGGATCTTTAATAAGAGGACTTTAGTTATAGAGGAATAAACCCTTATGGTATTTGATGAATCTGATAAATTTGGTGAGCCTAAGTAAGAAGAAGAAGAAGCGGAGGCAGACGTTACCCAAGGAGTAAAATCTATTGACCTAGGAGATAGAGAAGAACCTTAGGAGTCATTGGTTAGAGAATAGAGATATTCATCTAGTCATCCTAGGGAGCTTATCATAAGAGATCCATTTATAAGAGTTAGAACTAGGCATGAACTTATGAAGGAGGTTAATTATTCAACATTCATATCTATGGTAGACTATACAAATATAAATCAAGCCTTATCCAATGAATTTTGGGTCCTATCTATGCAAGAAGAGTTAAACCAATTTATTAGGAATGATGTATGGGAGTTGGTTAGCATACCTAAGGACCGGAGTGTAGTAGGTACCAAGTGGGTATTCAATAATAAGATAAATTATTCTAGAGTACTTGTTAGGACGGATTAGTAGCTAAGAAATGCAATTACATTAAAGACCTTAATTTTGAGAAAATCTTTACCCCTGTAGCTAGATTAGAATCCATTAGAGTATTATTAGCGTTTGTATGTTTTAAAGGCTTCAAGTTATATCAAATGGATATAAAGAGTACTTTCTTTATGGGGTTATAAAAAAGATGTTTATGTAGAACAACTCACATGATTTAAAATTTCAACCTTTCCAAATAATGTATATAAATTAAAAAGACATTATAGAGGTTGAAGAAAGTACCTTGGGCATGGTATGAAAGGCTTAATACATTTCTCATAGATAGATAATTTGTTAAGGGTAGTATGGATTCCACACTATTCTTAAAGAAAGTAAGAGATGAGTTACTAATAATTTAAATATATGTGGATGATATACTATTTAGATTAATAAATGAAAATCTTTGAAATGATTTTTCAGAGACTAAGAGTCGAGAGTTTGAGATGAATATGATGGAAGAGCTTACATATTTTATTGGATTTACTATGAAATAAAGGGATAATGGTACCTTTCTTAGTCAAAGCAAGTACATGAAATAGATTCTAAAGAAGCATAAAATGAAAGGTGCTAAAGTAATTAATACAACCATGAGCTCTAACATTCAATTAAATAAGGAAACAAATAGAAAATCAGCATATCAAAAAAAGAATATGGGGATAATTGGATTACTCATCTACTTGACTACTAGCAAACCATCTATAATGTTTAGTGTATTTCTTTGTGTTAGATTCCAAGCCAATCCAAAAGAATCCCATATGACAATAGTTAAGAGAATCCTTAGATAGCTTTTAGGCACCCCAAACTTAGATATCTAGTATTCTAGACATAGATCCTCATTTGAAATCATATGATATTCAAACTCAGACTTTACAAGATATAGAGTAGCTAGAAAAATACTTTTAGAACCTATCAATACATAGGGTAATCATTAGTATCTTAGTCCAATAAAAAGAAAAACTCAATAGCCTTATCCATCGTCGAGATTGAATTCAAAATATTAAGAAGTTGTGTTGCTTAAGTCTTATGACTAAAGTAATAAATCATTGACCTTGGATACTATGAAGGTACTATATCAATCTTGTGTGACAATACTAGTGCCATATGTATTTCTAAAAATCTAATTCAATACTCCGCACTAAGCATATAGATATTAGACATCATTTCATTAGAGATTATGTAGCCAAAGGAGATATAGAACTATATCATATAACAATTAGGGATCAAATGACATACTCTTTACCAAACCCTTAAATTATGACACCTTTAGCACACTGAGAATTAGATTAAGTGCCATTGACATTCATGATTAAAATTTAGGAAAAATGTGAAAATCAATAATTTGTGTAGCCATATGGTTTGTGTGTTTTCATGTTTGTTATATTTTTTGATTTATTTTTGCTTTTAGTATTTATTTTGGTCTATTTTTAATATTAGTAGTTAGTAAAATTTCTCCAATAATAACACACCAAATAAATTTAAAATAAAAGAAACTAAAAAAAAGATCTTAGAAAATAATTAAAAATATTATTCACATCATACTGTATGATTTGCACATTTCTACACATCCTCACTATTCATGAAATTAATGGCCTAGAATTGACTAATAATTGATGATTGTATTGTTTGAACACCTATTTCATACTCTATTGTTGAAGTCCATGACCCCTAGCTGAGATTTTAATGATAACAAATAATATTGATTTGAATTACTTCACTATTCATTAAATATTTTGAATTTTACTCTTGTATGTGAGTATTAGAATTTCAGAGAGATCGCATATTACTCAAGATAATAAGAAGACTCAAGACTGGGTAGAGTAAAATGTAAAGTCTATAATGCTGTAATTTTCATTTATTTTCATGGTTATGTTTTTCTTGAGTCTAGCCACAATGTATATGCAGAGAAACCATGCACATGCCACACATAGGGGTAGAGCTTTATTTTAATGTGATTTTTTTAAACTCTGTGTAGATCGTACTGTACGATTTTAAATCATACTATACGAACTACTATGCTCAACGACTACCTATGAACAAATCATATTGTATGATTATGATTATACTGTATGATATATTTCTAATTTAAAACACTAGCTGCTAGATTAATTTAGGAAGTTTTTAAATCCTGAATTTTGAACTGATCATGCTGTATAATAAATAGGTATAAGTACAATATTAAAATCTTATTAAATTAACCCTGTGATTAGTCAATTAAACAAGGAGTAATTACTGATTGGTGATTGTATTATATGGTAGGGTTCATACTATATGATTAACTGAGGCTATTTTTTATCATTACAAACATCGTACTTGATGATCCCTTGATTTTTGAACTAATCGTACTAGATGATGTGAACATCATACTGGATGACCTAAAGCTTTTAAAAGATCATACAGTACGAAGTGGATAATACCAAATGATGAACAGAGGCAAGTTTTGGTCATCCCAGCGTTCATCCTGTATGAACAAAAGGAAAATAACATATCGTTTTGGATGATGTTGTAAGTACTGTATGATGTTGTTTAAAAAAAATGCTTGTTCGTACTCCTTTGTACCAGTGCAAATGTTATTTTGAATGATCATACTATACGAAAAAAAACAACTAATTAAAAATTTAGAGTTTCTTGGAGCCTAGTTTATATATTGAAATTACTAAATGACAAGAGGGGGGGGGGTGAATTGTGAAAAACTTTTTTTCAATAAAAAGTAACCCTAAACAGGAGTTCTAATCTTTTTGTTTTTTTGAAATTTTACAACAAAAACTTAAACAAATTTTCTTCACAAATTTCACACGCAATAATTATGAAAAATTAAGTGCAAGTAAAAGTAAATGACGATAAGGAAAAACACACAAGGATTTTTATAGTGGTTCGGTCAGTATATGACCTACGTCCACTCCCCAGAGTCCTCCGCTCCGGGATTTTTGCTACCAAAAATAGTTCTCCTTTTGCCCCCCTCGGCAAGGCGGAGAAGCCTTTACAAACCTCCCTTTCACCAACCTGGCGTGGCGGAGTGCCAAACTCTGTTTTCGCCCTCCTGGCGACGGCAGAGAACCTTCTCATTTTTCTCCCTCCTGGAGAAGGCAGAGAACCTCGAGGTCACGGATGTAGACGAGCCTTTCCCTTGGAGATCCTCCTCAAATTCTTCTAGGGCCATAGGAGGAGCAAGATGCAGCAAGTTCGGAGCAACCGTGTGATCTCCCTCACACCTCTTTCTCCCTCATAACGCTCACCTTCTCCTTCCTCTCTCAACCCTAAAGAACTTCTCTAGAGCTCTCTCCTTGGGAATCCCTCTCTAACCACGTTCTCCCTCTATGATTCTTACTAAAAAGGACGAGATTAACTCCTAAAACGGGCTCCAAAAACCCTCTGATTTCAAAAGTAGCCGTTACTGTTCGTACAGTACGATTCAACATCGTACAGTATGATCTTCATTCAAACAGACTTCGTCCTGATATGAAGATGTACGAACAGTTAAAAAACAATTCGTACTGTACGATAACATTCGTACGGCACGATCACAAAAATACTATTCATACAGGACGATGGTCTGGACGATCAGATGTCGTCTCTGTTCATCGTATGGTACGATTACTATCATACAGTACGATGTTCAAAATATAATTAGGCCTAGATTTCATGCACTAATCACGGGTTAATTTAAGTAAGTATTTAAAATAAATCGTACAGTACGAAAATGTTCGTACAGTACGAACGGCGCAAAATCACTTACTTAAACTAAACAACGGCTAGGGTTTTGGATATGAACATATCGTACCGTACAAATATATTCGTACAGTACGATCTATTCACAGAATCGTCCACATATCTCGGATCGTACGGTACGAATTAAAATCGTACAGTACTATCTCCAGAGAAGAAATTCTATTACATTTTGCATTTAAAAACAAACTCTCCCCTGTGTGTGTGCATGGTTGCTCTTACTCTTATGCATTTTTTGGCTAGACTCAAGAAAATACAATATCTGACTCATACTCCTAATCTACCCGTTCTTGAGTCTTCCTTTCGTCCTGAGTCACTTGTAATCTTCCTGAAATGTTAGTACTCAAGAACAATAGCAAATAAACTAATATTCATTGAAAAGTTGTTTCAAAACAATCATTATTTGGCATTATTAAAATCTCAAACTCGGGGTCATGGGTTGCAAAAATCTCCTCCTTTTTGATGATGTCAAATAATTTGTTGTAAGCAAGTACGAATGACATTTCTTATGTTTTTTTTTTTTTTAAAAAAAATTAAATTAAACACAAGAAAAAAGAAAGATACTAAATGCAAGTACAAAACAAAAGGAATGCATTTAACAAACTATAACAAGCACAACAACAAGTACAAAAAACTTCTCCCCCTTTTGACAGCACAAAAGGAGGAGCAACTAAAGCAGAAAGCAAAAGAGAACCTACAATACAAAGACAAATAATCTAAACAGAAGGGTCCTGATCAGTTGGTGGTGGAGGTGGATTCGGTTGAAATATTGAAAGAGAGCATCGAATCGGTGATCAATTGTAGTAAAGCGTTCTCCAAACATTGCATATCTGTCTCGTGTTGTTGATGTTGTTCTTGAATATGCGTATGAAGACGAGTCTATAGTTGGTCGAAGCGTGCGACCAAATCATCGTTAGGGTGTGCTGGTGCAGGTGCTCGTGGTGCGACATGTCGTCGTGGTCGAGCTGGAGCTGCTGCTGGGGCATCTTCTCCTTCTTCTTCGTCAAAGACTGGTTCTTCAGACTCGTGTCCCCGATGAAAGAGAATATGGAAGGAGGCATCCGTATAAAAGATAGGAAGAATGTCGGGTTCACCAGGGCAGGTCAATTGATATTTATGTTGGAGGATATATCCTATTAGGTGACCAAGAGCTAGATTTTGTTTCCGTCGAGTGGTAGGCCGAAGAACAAAATCATGTGGCGAATGTAGTTACTAATTAAATCAACCTCATTGAATTTTATGTTGGACATAATAGATAGGTAGCGATGGATAAGGTTGGGGTCAGATTGATACGGTCGCCACCTTTGGGTATTATTGAGGTTCGAAGGACATGTTGAATTATTCAGGCATTTCGAGTTAGGGATTGAACGAGAGGTTGGTGTTGATGGAAAGTAGCATTCCTAAGGACTCTATTAACATCGCTCCAATCGAATTCGTCAGTAAGAAATGAGCGAACCATAGGTCCTTCAGAGGAAACCCAATATATTGGGCAATGTCGGCTCTAGTGATCTCAATGTTTCGGCTACAAACAAAAAAGTGAAAGGTGGTGTTGTCGACAGTGTAGGTGAGATTAGTGAGAAATTCAAAGAGAAGTTCAGAATTGTAGGGAAATGTCAGGGTGAGTAGGAATTGGAAGGTGGTGGAAGCGAAAAAGTTATATATATGAAAGCCTCCCCTAGTCCTGAAATAAAAATTAGGGTGATTTTTAAACAGTGAGCAAGACTTCTAGAAAGATAATCAATAGCAATGATAAAAAGAGCAGGTGACATAGGGTCACCCGCTTAAACCATGAGAGGAATTAAAGAACCAGAACTTTTACCATTAAAAATAATAGAGAAGCAAGATCCTTCAATACAATTTCTAATAAGGTTATAAACGACAAGTTAAAACCAACAAGCTGCAAAATATTATAAATGAATTGCCAACAAATGTTGTCATATGCTTTAGAAATATCAAGCTTGAGGATAGAGTTACCACCCTCACCTATAACATCTAAATCAGAAAAAATTCATGGGCCAGCAAAATATTATAAAAACTAGCACGACCTTTAATGAAACCCATTGATAAGGAGAGATAATTTGGAAGAATAATAGTTAAATGATTCATAAAAAATTTGGAAAGAAATTACGAAAAAAATGCAAAGACTAATCGGTCTAAAATCATTCCAAGTTTTAACATCATTACTCTTAGGAATAAAAATAAAAAAAGTAAAGAGAAAAATTTAGGCATAGTATGACCAGCAAAAAATCCAGAACAACAGCATAAAGATCATCTTTAATGATAGCCCAAGATTTTGAAAAAAATTTGGTAGTAACCCATCAGGACCACAACAGAGTTACCATTCTATCAAAATAGTATCTTTTAATTCATCAAAAGAAGGAATTTTAGAAAGTAAATTATTATCTTCCACAAAAAGAGATTGGATAATAGCCGGTTGTCAATATACTGGGAAAAAAAATCTGTTAAGTCTATCCTAAAATGTTGAAACAGCCAGCAAGGCAATTTCTTCAGTGTTCTAGAAACAGAACCATCCCATGCTTGATTTTATAAATGGAACCGGAGGCATGTTTCCTTTTAACCAAAGCATGAAAATACTTGGTATTGTTATCACCTTCCTACAAATGCTTAGCCTCCACTTTTTGTTCCAAAAAGTTTTCTCTTGAGCATGAAGTTTAAAGAGGCTAATCTTGGCCTCTCTAAGAAGAGAAAAATTGGCATCAGAATTAGAACATGACAGTTAAGCTCAACATATTAACATCTCGGCATTAAAATATTAGTAAAAAGATTTTTGAAAACATGCAGTTCCACAAATTTAAAGGTTGCTTAAGTCTTTTCAACTTGAACCAAATCTATTCAGCCCAAAATAAGTTATCAGGAGCAAAGGAGCACCCAATGTTCGAACAACATTGAGAAAAGAGTCATGCGAAGCCACTAATTTTGAAATCTAAATTGAGGAAAAGAGTTCACCTGTCTAGTATTAAGGCTAAGCAGTAAAGCGAATGATAAGAAAGAGCATGACTAAATGCTTAACGAAAATATTACTAAAGAGTTAAGCCAGTTATCATTAACTAAAATATGATCCAACCTTTCCATAATTAACCCCAATTCCAAGTAAACTTGTTACTATAAAAACCAATGTGAATAAGATTAACAATCCATAATCTATTATAAAATCCTCCATATAGCAAAATAGAGAGAAGACCCCCCAATGCGCTTGGAATGGTTAGAAATGGAATTAAAATTACCACCCACCAACCAAGGAGATTTACAAATGCTATGAAAGCAGATAACTGCTCCCAAAGAAGTTTTCTATCCCACAAGAGAAGCCGCATAAATAAAGGAAGAACAACAATGAATATTTAAAACTTAAATTTATAATGCAGCACTTGAGTAAAATTACCAGGATATCAATATTAACCATCTCTCCAAAAAACCCAAATTTTATTAGCACAATTAGCAAAGCATGCTTAAAACAAAGAAATCAAGCATAAGTAAACTAGAAATATTAATAAGCGGCTCAGAAGATAAGAATAGAAATATTATGAATGTGACAAAAGATTCTTCACCCGCAAGTGAGAAGAAAAACACCCAATACCCCTAACATTCCAAATAATCGATTTAAACATAAAAATAGTCTAACGACTAGTATGTGAACGGGTATTTCTACCCAATGTAAAACTAATTCTTGCTCTCCTACCACGCTTACTTTGAGTTTTAATGAAGCTAATATCATTGTCATCTTTAGCAAAACATTTAGCAGCAAATCCTAATTTATCAATATCTATAAGGGTATCATAATTAGGATGAGAATAGAAGGAGAGTATATATATTACTCAATAACTTTGCCTTACCCCCCTTTGGGGAAACTTCACCTCCTCCAAAACTTCTTTAGCCTCACAAGCAGTACTGGAGACCCAGTTTAACATTTCTTTTTTAACAAATGCCTGTTCATTCAACCCCAAATAGTGATATGAACTATTTTTCTCAATACAAATAACTTCTCCATGTTTGTGAATAATAAATAGAGAAGTTTCAACATTATATGTTTTATTAGTATTCAATAAATAATCCAATAGCTGACAAATGGGTTGGTAATATTGAGTGGAAGATCATCAGAAGTTACTTTGTTAACCGTCTTATCTCAATCATTAAAATTACAAACCAATGTATGAATTCACAATCAAAGTTAAATTAAGAAATTAAAAACTATCGAATTTGTTAAATTCAAAATATTAAGACAATAGCTAAGAAGAATATTTGAAGCAGTTTGAAACCTACAGCTATCATATCAAGTTAAATATTGTTTGAAAATTGATATGTCTTCAGAAATATCAAATCATTTGAATAACTAAGATATTAATGGAAGCATTTTTTTAATATAATTTTGTCAAGTTTATGAAAAGTCCCTCTAACATTGTATGAAAAGTCCCTCTAAACATAAAAAAGCTCATTTTTTTACATGAGTGATGTGA
Source organism: Dendrobium nobile (assembly GCA_022539455.1). NCBI lineage: Eukaryota > Viridiplantae > Streptophyta > Magnoliopsida > Asparagales > Orchidaceae > Dendrobium > Dendrobium nobile. The sequence goes on from CM039727.1 coordinate 28,315,539, forward strand.
AAGAGTTGAGAGACCTTAAGAACTAAATTGCATTTCTCAAAGATCGCCACTAATGACTATTGTTAGCAATTGCAAACACCGTTGCCTCACTGCTAACATACAACCAGTAATTTGACTTCAGATATCGACCATGGCTGCTAAAACTCTATTGCATTTCTTTGATTGACTAATATGTATATTCATATTCATCAACTAACGTTGCATATTCATATTCTTCCTTAATCATTTATAATATGTACAATGAGAATCAAGCAATCATTCTTAATTGTAATCCCGTCTTCTTTATGGAAAGAGTGAACACTTGTATATTTAATTATAAAGAAGAGTATTGCAATTAGGCTAGCCCCCATAATTTTTTCCTTTTTTATTTTCATATAAAAATTTCTAGTCTTTTGTGACGCCCAGATATCAAATAAGAAGAATTGCCTATTTCATTTCTTAATTATCTACCCAAAGTTTTCGTGAACTATTATTAATATAAAAAAGTCCAATGGAAACAATAATAAATTATATGAATCAAAATATTTCTATTTATCATTCATTAAAAACATAATTTACGATATAAGAGATTAATCAATCTGCAGTATATTCCTCTAGGCTCTCAACTACAAAATAGTAAAATGAAAGTATAGAAAATAAAATAAAATCTAAATCCTGATCTCTAATCTCTCTATTAGATCCTTACCCCTTCTGAAAATAATGAAAATCACGGTCCGAGTTAACAACTCAGTAGTTACCACAACTTGCAACTGCAATTAATCAAGATAATAGAAGCAATTTTAATGTAATCATTTGATCCATATCAGTCTAAACATGTGGAAATTAGTAGAACAATGACATTTCATAGGAGTAATGAAAATAAGCAATGTAAATCAATATAAGCAATGGTCAATGATTATATGAAGGATTAGTATATCTACCATTCTTACCCATGTTAAATTAGAACAGTATTTATTTTCTAAATTTATGCATGTGAACAATTATATTCACTTCATTCTATAAACCTTTTTGATGTGTATGAGTAAGATTGATTATCATTACTATGCATACAAACAATAGAAAGGCATGTAGTTATGTTCTCTATCAAATGCAATACATTATATATATCATGTATTCCATATTTATCATATGCTTATGTATAATATTATCAAACTTACATTCGTATTAAATCATTTCCTATATCTTGTGTATCATATCATATCATGTTACATAGCAATTTATTTTCTATGTTGTGTCATACGTATATGTAAGCAAGATAGGAAATTTTAGTGTCACAACCCAACAGATGGGCCCTATAGTGTTGAACTATGAAAGGAAAATTCCAAGATCTAGTTTTAAAAATATTTTAGATTCTCTTTCAATTTTTATTTAAAAAAAAAAAACATACTACAGAGTTACTAAAACATTTGACTAATGAAAATAAACTCTTTTATAAATTTTTATTTCATCAAAATATATACATAATTATACAACAATGCATGATTACAAATAAAGAGCAGAGTAAAATATAATCAAATTAGTGAGAATGTAAATCAAAATAGAAAATATTATATAGACTCAAATCAGATCCTAAATTACTAATCAATAGATTCCCTTTCCTAGATCCGAGAACAGAAAGCAAAATCATAGTGAGCTACATTTAAATAACTTAGTACATCACAAACACCAGTTTAATTTTTCATTAATTATTTTATTAAATATTTTAGAAATTAAAATGTAGTTAAATAAATCACTGTGTTGAGTAAAATAAAAGACGATACAGTTATTCAAAGGTTCTAGTAATAATACTAAGCAATTTAATTAAATTGAAATTCATGTTACAAAATAGTCCATATCACATATTTCTTCAGTCCTAATATAATCTCAGAGGATTTTAGCCCCTTATAACCCCAAAAGAATTTTCACTCTTTTAGATGGAATCTTAAAGAATTTTGATCCCTATAACTCTCAACATATAGAATTTTAACTCAATATCCAGGATATAAATAGAATATAACATAATACTAACCTCTGCTCTCTCCCAACATTCTTTTTTTTTTTCATATCAAACCTTCAATAACATAATTCATCAGATAAAAAAATATTTCATCACATTGTAATAACCTAAGCATAATTAAACAAATTTCATAATTGCATAGTTTTTATATGGTAGACAACATGAAATCTTATCAAATAAAAAATACACTGTTTCAAAATATAACTAAATTATCATAATTTGGATAAAAATTAATTTAAACTTTAATCATACTATAATACTATTTTTTATAGTTCGAATTATTTCTATTTAATAAAAAACTACCTAATCCCAAAATCATCATTATAATATTTTTAGAAAATATTCAAATCCTTCAAAATCTCAATCTTTATAACCTATAAAAAGAAACATGGTAAAAGTTTTTCCAATGCAATGTTATCCTTATTTTTCAAAAACAAAAATGTAAATGCAATCTAAAAATTCAGAAGTTTTTTTATATTTTTAAAAATTGAGATTGACATAATGTGACCCAACACATTTAGACAACTTTCACAATTATGCCGATAACTTAAAATGACCAAAAGTAGATCATAATTCTTTGTTTCTCTCAAAGCCCTTGCTTCTCTCTTCTTCGGCAGCCAAGATGCTCAAATTGAATGGAATAGTGGATTTAAAATATATAAAAAAACATATAATGGCGTAGCACTACTGTACCACCATATATTACTATGGTGCTAGTTCAAAATAGAAAAACTAAGACTACAACATTGCAATATCACTATTCAGCACCTAGAACCATTGTAGTGCTACAAACACTTGAGCACCACACACCTAGGCACTCTTAGGAGAAACATTTCCAAATTCACCAAAATATATATTCCAAATGCATTGGACTCATTCAAAACACATACAAATCTTTTTCATACATCAAATTACTTCCAAAGACATGCAAATGATTCAAAAATATAAAATTTCAAATATTTTTTGTGCAATCCAGGATCCCATTCTTAAGATTTTTATGATAACAACTATTATTATATTTCTACTTTGATTCTCTGATATTATTATTAAATATTTGTCTTATTTACACTAACATTTAAGGTACGTCATACACCGTGTAAAAGGCTTGACTAAAAATTGGATATAATAGATTTGATATTTTTGTAAGAGTTTTTATTTTTTTTTATTTATTTTTATACTTCTTGAGTCAAAAGTCATGTAAAATGTGTGCCAGCTTAGCAACCATGCACACGCATACTGAGGATAAAATTTAAATATTTTAATTTTTATGAGATTGTACTATATGATTCTGAGTAAAATATTAATTAAGATTATATATATGTTTACTAATCGACTGTATAATTCCAATCATACAAGACAATCAATAAACTCAAAACCCCTACCTCAAAAAGACAATATTTTAAATTTTAAAGCTTAAACTATTCATACCATATGATCCCTACCATATTTTACGATGTAATTAAATTTTCCTAATCAATTTAATAATTAGGGAATGAATCAAGAATATTGTACTTTTAATCAATTATATGATAGTCTGCATCATACTATATGATCCGATTTACTCCGAGATGATAATTAATATCTACCAATCATGCTTACAAAAATCCATTTGATTGAACCATTCAACTATACGAGCCTTCAATTGTACTGGACAATTAGTTCAAGAATTTAAACTAATCTTATGACCATATTCATCTATAGTACTAATAGGATGAAATGTCCTAATTGTACAATGCTATCCCAATAGTACGCACAAAAAAAAATTGCAGAATAAAAATTTAAGTTTTTTGAAGCCTCATTAAAAACTTTTTTATTAGACTTTGTAAAAGTCTTGGTTGTTGCGAGATTTTTATGAGAGTGCTTAAGATGTCTTAGAGTTTGGAGAGAGAGAAGATGAAGTTTTCTGAGAGGGAGAGATAGTGCGAGGATTCAGTCGTTGCTCCAAGCAAGCTTCCCCATGGTTCCTCCATGCATTTTCATTAATCTTTTGGGTTGCTATGGGGAGAAATTCTTTAAGGATTAAGATCGTCAAGTTCTTTGCCTTAATAAGAGGGTGAAAAGTTTCCAGGTTCTCTGTCTCACCAAGGGGTGAAAAGGATTCTATATTCTCTACCTCACTAGGAAGTAGAAAGGATTCAGGCTCTCAGCCGCACCTGGAAGGGTGAAAATGACTTTATAATGCTTCTCTACCTTCTTAGGGAGCTAAGGAGAGTCACTAAATATTTTGTTTAAAACATGGAGAGGAGGACTTGGAGAGTAGACATAACTCAAGATTGAGCGAACCACTATAATTTATGATGTGCTCGTTCTTGTTTTTATAGCACTTTATTTTCTACATTTTTATTTCTTGCACATTTACTTTCATGCAAATCTAATTTGAGAATATGAGATTATTTTTATTTAACTATTGTTAGAAAAAAGAAGTAAATTGAAAATAAAAAGTGAAGAAAAATATATTTTCATATTTATTTTTTTATAAAATAAAAATAAAAATAGGCATTTGATTTTTTATATCATTAGCTTCCATATTACAAAATCTAATTTTGAACTTAAGTTGTGAATTTGGTTTAAACTTTTAAAAAATGAATTTTAAAGAAAGAAAAATTTAAAACACCAATTCATCCCTCTTTTGGTGTCCCTTGGGCAATTTAAATATAGGTTTAACAACCCAAATGAACTTTCAATGGTATTAGAAAGGGTCCATATTTTGTGATTAAAAATCCCTGAGAAAAGTTCAAATGGCATATTTTGAAAATAAAATACCGCTGAGGGTATTTTAATAACTCATCTTATTCAATAAATAGTTATTCGATAATATTCCATTTAATTTTTAGAAAAATAAGAATGTCAACCTTTTTATAGTCTATGATTTTAGAATATGACATATGATGCAAGAAGGTTATTATGCACAATTAGATTTATAAATGACATCAAAGTTGAAACACTTTTTAGTGATGGAGTAATGACATAGAAACCTTGTACATCTGAATGCTAAATATATGGACTATTTTTTCGCACTTAAATCATATGACTATATGCGAGTCCTTCCATATCTACTAGCTAGGATATCTGGATAGGCTATGTATTACTTATAGAGAACTAATAAAGTTAAGCATTCTTGATTAAACATTTTGCATACATGATTACAAACTCTTTTGCATGAAACTAAATAAAAATATCTCTAACATGTACACTAATTTTACTAAGATAGTGACATGTTTGCATGCTCTAGGAAGAGAAGTATCATACTTAGAAAAGGTAGGTAAAATTCTTCATTGTTTTTTGATAATTGATTAAAAGTCACACTATTTATGAATCTAAAATTTTGAATATTTACTATGTAAAAGTCACCACTATCTCTCATTGCTTATGAGCAAACTTTGAGTCAAAGACTTAGGAGGAAGGAGAAGACTGTGGCATGAAGCTGATGATTTGATAGCAATAGCTCTACAGCTAGAGAAGAGATGTATATACATTGATAACCTGATAATTCAAGAGCTTTCTAAAGCAAAAGCAAAGGCGCATCAATAGTGTAATAAAGTAAAACCATGTAAAAGTACTAAAGTTTTCTCTAACACAATCAATTTTGAATGGAAAAAATTAGGACTTGTGAGATTTGGCTGCCCTAATGTAAAGACTCACCCAACCAAGGATAAGGATAAAGAAAAATTTAATTTCAAAAAGGAAAAGCGAGGATTCAAAAATCCTTTTGGGCACTCTACCTCATATCATCATTACACAAAGTAACAGGAGGTAACAAATTGTGCCTTATGGAAATTATAATCTTGATCATTTTGATCAAGTGTGATAATAAAACCTATAATGAGCTGTTTAATATTTATGAAAAAATTATGACTTATATAGGAATCTAAGGAAATTGCATGCAAATAAAAAAAAAAAATGAATTTTTAGATATAAAATGGAGCATGACTTGTTAGTTATGAAATAACTAGATTGACAAGAGTGGGGATGAATGTGTGAAAACTTTGTAGCAATAATTAAAACCTAAGCAGGAGTTCTAACTTGGTGTTTTAAATTTTTAATATGAAAATTTAAACACTACAAAGGCAAACTAATTGAACTCAACGTGCAACAATAAATCCTTTTCTTCCACAAATTTCACCAAGCCAATATTATGAAAATAAGTGAAACAAAAGTAAATAACGATAAGGAAAAATAAACACCAGAATTTTATAGTGGTTTGGTCAAACCATGACCTACGTCCACTCCCCGAAGTCCTCCGCTATGAGAATTTTACTACAAATTATAGCTCTCCTTTTGCCCCCCTCAACAAGGTTGAGAAGCTCTTACGATACTCCCTTTCACCAATTTGGCGTGGCAGTGTGCCAAGCGCTGTTTTCACCCTCCTGGCAACGGCACAGTGCCTTCTTTTTTTCTCCCTTATGGAGAAGGCTTAGTACCTTCGAGGTCATGATGTAGAAGAGTATCCTCCTTAGAAGCCTCCCACAAGTTCTTCCAGGCCACAGGAGGAGCAAAATGCAGCAAGAACGGAGCAACCGTGTGATCTCCCTCACACCTCTTCTCCCTCACTAAGCTCACCTTCTCCTTCCTCTCTCAAACCCTATAAACTTCTCAAGAGCTCTCTCCCAAGATTGCCTCTCTAATTACGTTCCCCTCTTTTTGTCTCTCTCAAAAAGATTACTAATTTGACACATAAAGCAGGCTCCAAATTTTCTGAAATTTTTAAAATAGCCGTTACTATCATATAGTACACTTCGAATCGTACAGTATGATATGTATACATGCCTCACCTAGTACGAAGGTGTACGAATAGTTCAAAATATATCATATAGTACGATAATAAATCATACGGTACTATCCTCAACACTACTGCTCGTATAAGACAATAGCCAGGACTATCAAATGTCATCTCTGTTCACGTTTGGTACGATATACATCATACAATACAATGGTCAAAATTAAGGCATCGTCGAGGATGAAGTCCAGACAATCAAATGTCGTCTCTGTTAATTGTATGGTATGATAGACATCGTTTAGTACGATGGAACAAAAACAACGGATCGTCCAGATGATCTCTAGGACGATCAAATTCGTTCTATGTTCATCGTAGGTAACGAATGTGTTCATACAGTACAATTTTAAATTAGTAATTAATCCTTGATTTATTCCACAAACACGGGTTAATTTAAGTAAGTATTTAAAATAAATCGTACAGTACGAAGTCCTCGTACAGTACGAACACTAAAAAACATACTTAAGTTAATTTGATGGCTAGGTTTGGATTTGGAACACATCATTAGTACGATAGTATTTGTATGATACGATCTATTCACATAAATCATTTAAAAGCTTAGATCATACAATAAGAAATAAGTCGTACAGTACGATCACTAGAGAAAGAAAAAATACATTTTTTACTTTTAAAGCATCTCCCCCTGTGAGTGTGCATGGTTGCTCATACTACATGTATTTTGTGCCAGACTCAAGAAATACAAAATAAAATAAATAACAAATTACATTGTCAGACTCATACTCCTAATCTAACCATCTTGAGTCTTCCGTTGTCCTGAGTAGCATGTGATCTTCTTGAAATGTTAGTACTCACAGACAATAGCAAACAATAAATGATATTCAATGATAGTAGTTCAGGCGACATTATTTGTCATCATCAAAATCCAAACTCGGATCATGGGTCACAACAATCTCCCCCTTTTTGATGAGTCAAATAATTGTTGTAGGCAAGTTTGAAAGGCATATATTATTTATTTATTTTTTGTTAATAGAAAAAAAAATACAAACTAGACAAGACAAGAAAAGAGATGAAATGCATTCTATTGAAACGCAAAAGGAAACTACAACATAAGCAAACTACAACAACCTTCTCCCCCTTTTGACACACCAAAAAGAGGAGCAAACAACACTAAGAAAGAAAAATACAACACATACACTTCAAAGGGAAGGATCCTGATCACTTGGAGGTGGAGGTGGGTTTTGGCTAAAAATAGTGAAGGATTGTGTCAAATCATTGAACAATCGCGGTGAAGCGTTCCCCAAACCATTGCATGTCGATCTCGTGTTGCTGATGTTGCTCTGTATGTGTGTGATCAATGAGTCTGAAGTTGGTCAAAATGTTCGACAAAATCATAGTGAGGATAGGCTGGTGTAGGTGTTCAGGTGCTGCATGTCGTCGTGGTCGAGCTGGAGCTGTTGCGGGGGCATCTTCTCCTTCTTCTTCATCATAAAGACGAGTTCTTCTAGCTCTTCCCATGCAAAAAATATGAAAGAGGCATCCGTATTAAAATATTAGAAGATTATTGGGTTCACTAAGATAGGTTAGTTGATATTATTTTTGAAGGATGTATCCTATAAGGTGACCAAGAGCAAGATTTTTATTCCGGCGAGTAGTAGGGAGGCGAACTAAAGTCATATGATGAATGTAGTCAATAATCAGATCTGCTTCATCGAATTTGGTGTTGTCATGATAAGATAGGTAGCGATAGATAAAGTCAGGGTCAGGTTGATCCGGTCGCCAGCTTTGGGTATTATAGAGGTTCTAGGACATGTTGAATAATTCTGGTTTTCGTTGAGTGATTGGATGAGTGGCTGGTGTAGATGAATGCGGTGTTCAAGGACATATTAAATCACTCCAGTCAAATTATTTGTTAGAAAGGAATAACTCGAGATCCTTATGGATAGCCTAATATATTGGGCGATGTCAGCTTTGGTAATCTCGATGTTTGGCGACAAACAAAGGAGTGGAAAGTTGTATTGTCAACAGTGTAATTAGATTGTGCTAGAAATTCCAATAGAAGTTCAGAGTTGTAGGGAAAGACCAGGGTGAAAGGAACTGGAAGGTGGTGGAAGCAAAAGGTTTAGTACCTCGAAATTCAGACAGCATGATTGAGCATTTTTGATGGTGTAAACTTGCAGGCTTTATACTTATGATAGGCTTCTTCATACTTAGCATTTAGAAAGCGAGCACTGTGACGGCTAGAGGAAACGAACTTCCAGCTACCAAACGACCCCTCTTGCTGGAACTCGACATGATCAGGAAGGCAAGTAAAAGAAGAGATTTGAGTGAAGAGTTTGGAGTGAAGAGAACTGCCAAGCAAGGCAATTTATAGAATTTTTCCAACATCTGTATACTACGATAGTGTGTTCATACAGTACGAGTGGAAATAAATGTTATGATGGATCATTTTGGGAAAATGTGTTCAACTCGTACAGTACGATGGGTATCGTACAGTACAACCATAAGTTTTCGATCGCCCGAGGGTCGTCAGTACGACCTTTGATGAAAAATTTTGTACTATATGAATAGGTTGATCGTACAATACAAAGATAATTATATCGTACTAGACTCTTTACTTCATTCTCATCCATTTGTCGTGAAGTGGATCATCCATTTTGTTGAGGTGGATTGTACAGTACGAAGTGAGGCACGTACAGTACGAACACCATTATATCGTACCAAACTGAGTTAATTTTTCTCAATCCTTCGCTGACTGGAGTTATTTACGAAGAGGAGATATCGTACTGTACGATGAGCAATAATGTCGTACCAGACGGATTGAATGCCAGCCAGTTGTATTTATAGTATGATGGAAATCGTACATAATGATTAACAGAGGCGAAATTTTCCATATGGTTGTTTGTAGATTATATATATCGTACAGAATAATAGAGGATCGTACAATATGATAATGAAATGTCAAATTTTGTGGTTTTGTTGTAGTGAGGTGTGTATGATAGGAACAACCTTAGAAGAGCTTTTTTTTTGTGTTTTTGTGTGTTTTTGAGTTTTAGCATTAATGTCTATGACACCTAATCTATTCCTCAAGGTGCTAAATGTGGTCAATTAGTGGTTTTGTGAATATGTCAGTCAATTGATTTCCTGTAGCGATGTGATGCAATTCTATATCTCCCTTGCAACACGATCTCTTATGAAATGGTGTCTAATGTCTATGTGTTTCGTCAGAGTGCTGAATTGGGTTCTTAGAGATGCAAATTGCACTTGTACTGTCACACATGATTGAGATGTTTCCTATAGGTAGGACAAGATCAAGAATTTTTTATTTTAACAGTACTTTTGCAACGCAACTCCTACTGCAATATACTGCCTTGGCCATAAAAAGGGCTACTGAGTTTTGCTTCCTACAGAACCATGAAATAAATGATTGTCCTATGAATAGCAGGTACCAGGGGCGCTTTTCTACTATCCTACATCCTGCAAAATCAATCTGAGTACCCTAAGATTTCAAAGGAAGTACTGTACCTAGGATACCGAATTCCTAAGTTCTGGGACTAGAGATATCTAAGGTTTCTCTTGACCGCAGTTAAGTGAAACTCTTAGAATCGGCTTGAAAACGGCACCAGGCACGCACTAAATATATGTCCTGTTACTGACAGTCAATTAAAGAAGGATCCAATCATCCCTCTATTCTTTTCTGATCTACGATTTTCCACTAGGATCTTTGTCTATTGATGTTTTGAGCTCATTGGAGTGTTTTATGGTTTAGCACTATCCATTTCATAAATTTCAAAATATTCTTAATAAACTTTATTTGGTTAAGAAAAGTTCCGTATCCATTTGTTTTACACTAAAGCCAAGAAAGTAATTAAGTTCTCCCACATGCTCATTTCAAACTCTTTACTCATTATTTTTGAGAATTATCACGCAAGTTTTTATCTGAAGATCCAATAAGATGTCATCCACATAAATTTGAACAATAAAATTTCATTTTTGATCTTTTGTAAAAGAGTGTAGTATCTACACTACCCTTTCAAATCCTCCATCCAATAGGATGAGCTAAGTCTTCCGTACCATACTCTAGTGCTTGCTTTAATCTATAAAGTGCCTTTTTTAATTTGAATACATGGTTTGGAAATGTGAACTTCAAATCCGGGGGGTTGCTGAACATAGACATTCTTCCTAATTACCCCTTTAGAAAACACTCTTTACATCCATTTGATATAGTTTGATGTCTTAAAAACAAGCAAAAGCTAAAAGCACTCTTATGGCTTCTAGTCTAGCAACAGGGGCAAAGTTTCTTTAAAGTCATACTCCTCAATATGGTTGTGTAGCTTTATTTCTTATTATTGTCATGAATCATCACCTTATTTTTGATGACCAATTTGTTCCAACAATACTTGTTCTTTAGGTCTCTTAACTAACTCCCAAACATCATTTTTAGTGAATTGGTTCAGTTCTTCTTGCATTGCTAGAATCTAGAATTCATCTCCTAAGGCTTGATTCTATACTTATAGGTTCTATCATAGAGATGGATGCTGAATGACTAAACCTCTTTCCTAAGTCCAGCCTAGTTCTTACACTTGAAGGGTCTCCTAAAATTAAATCTTTAGGATGACTAATAAAATATATCTATTCTCAGGTAAATCTTCCTGAATTATACCCTTTCTCCTAAGGTCATAGTCTCTACTCCTTGAATTACCTCTATTTCATCATCTTCAAATTTATATTCAAGGGCTTATCTGATTCACAAATACTACATGGGGGACTCTTCTACTACTAGGGTACTCTTAATAAAGATTCTATAGGCCTTACCTACAGATGAATAACCTAAGAAACATCCTCAAGACTTGGGATCCAATTTTCCTAAGGGATGTTTGCCAGTATTTAAGATGAAGCACTTGCACCCAAAGACATGTAAGTGTAGAATATTCGGTGTCCTACCCTTAAGGAGTTATAAGGAGTTTTTTCAGCTTGATCTAATGTTTACCCTATTTTAAACATAACACGCTGTGTAACTGCTTCTGCTCAAAAGTATACTAGGAAGGGTGTACTCCGTTAACATTGCCCTAGCAGCTTCTACCAAAGTTCATTTCTTCCTTTCTGCTATACAATTTTGCTGAGGTGTTCTAGGGGATGAGAAATTATATTCATTCCTACTCTTGACAGAATGATTCAAATCTATCATTTTGAAACTCTCCACCATGATCGCTATGGATTGTTGAGATTTCATAACCTAATTTTCATCGAATCCATATGGAGAATACCTTAAGTTTCCCAAAAGATTCATTCTTATGTGCTAGAATCTTACCCAGGTGAACCTGTGAAGTCTCATTAACAATCTCAAATCCAAAATTTTCCACCTAGGCTGGCTGTAACTAACGGGTCCAAATAAGTCCATGTGTAGGATTTCTAATGGCCTAGAGGTGATCACATCTCTAATTGAATAAAAATGATTTGACTTATTTCCTAGTTGACAAGCACCACAAAAGTGATCCTTAGTAAAGTCTAACTTAGGTACGCTCTAACTAGGTTTTTCTGATTGATATTTCTAAGTGTTTTCATACTAGCATGGCATATCTCCTATGCCATAGCCACGAGTCATCAACTATTATTTCAAATAAAATGAATTTGAACTATTAATGCAATCAAGGCTAACATGTAAATATTATTCATTCATTTTCCTTCTAAAACTAGTTTATAATTTAAACTAATCAGACATTGTTAGACATAAATTTTAATACAAAACTTTTGTCACACAATTGACTAATGCTAAGTAAGTTATGCTTCCAACCATCAACTAATAAGACATTTTCAATTAAGAAATTCTTAACATTACCAACAATAGGCCTATCACTTTCATGGTAGTGTTGTCTCCCAATGTTACTTTGTCTCTGGTTCTGGTCTCTAGTAAGATGAACCTTCATATCTCCAGTCATAGTCGCGAGCAGCCACTACCAGGTACCACATGCTCTCACTAGGTCTTTTGTGAGAGCATCCCTACAATTTCATCAAGGGTTAGATTTGGAAACCCAAGTGAGTTTGGGTTCCTCCTATGCTTGCATGAATGAGACCTAGCATGCTAAGTGTGTCCTACAGTGAATTGTACAAGTGCGGGCTATGTGACTGACTAGCATGCCACAGAGAAGCACCTAATACTAGGAAATGGATTTACAACCTATGTGGGTGGTGATGCCTCTTCCAAAAGTTGTATGATGCATGCTGTGTTGGGGGTTGACTAGGTTGGGCTAATGTGAGTGATTGTAATATTTTTTTTCTAGTTCTTTGATTTTTTCTTTAAAAGTGTTTTTGATATGTCAATCCATGAACTTCTATTTTTAACAATACTCACTGTGATCTACTTCTAATGCAAGTTTGTCTAGTCTAGAAAAGCCTCTTCTAGTTCAACATGAGTTGGTTTCAAGGTTTCATGCATTTCAGTTAGTTCAATTGCTTCTTATTTAATGCATCATACTCATCAAGAAGTAGCATATGATCTCTATCTAAATCATAATTTTCTTTGACTAAGCTAGCTCCGCAGTTTGTAAATACTAAACTCAATATTAAGACTAGTATGTATCTTTTCAATTTCCTATACGAGTCATGAATTTTTTCAGAAATGAGTAATAAATTTTCATATGAAAATGACATACCTCATCTTGTTCTGATTGATCAAGATTATCATAAGCCATTGGACACAAATTTGTTACCTCCTCCTTTGCTTCTTCTTCTGATGATTCTGAGGCAGAGTCGGCCCAAAAAGCTTTGTGTCTTCATTTTTCCTTCTTATACTTGGCTTTGTCCTCGCTCTTTTTCTTGGTGGCTCTTTAAGTTGGGGCAATCAGCTCGAAGTGACCTGACTTCCTGCACTCAAAATAGATTGTATCAGATAAAACTTTATTAAACTTAGAGCTTTTACCTTTATTCTAGCCATTTTGATGACACATTGTTTTCTCTTTAAGAAGTTCTTAAATTGTCGGGTCATCAAGGCTATATCATCTTCTTCCTCCCCTGCAGAGCTGTCACTTTTTGAATTATTTTCTTTTAATGCTACCATTCGCTCCTTCTTCTTTTCACCTGCATCACTTTGTCTTTGACTCACTCCTTACTCATATACAATGATGACCCAAGGAGATTATCATAGAATAAATGTTAAGGTCTTTAGATCAGTGATAGCAGTTTTCTTAGCATCGTAGGAACTAGGTAAGCATCTTAGAATCAATTTAACTTTATCAGAATTTGAAATCTCTCTACTTAATGCATGCAAGGATGTCACGATTTGGGTGAACCTAGTGTACATGTTAGATATTGTTTCGCTAGGTTTCATACGGAAGAGTTCATAATCATGCAATAGAATATTAAGCCTAGACTATTTTATTTCTCTTATTCATTCGTATGAATGCACAGTCTATTCCAAATCTCCTACCAGTAGCACAGAAGAAACTCTCATATAATCCTCAGACTTTATGCACAGAAAAAGCAATTTAAACACTTAGCATTCAATTGGGGTAAATCCCTATCCTCATTGCTCCATTCATTAAAGTATTGGTTTTCACTCCATTCACAGTTTTAAAAGTGCAATATATCCATCATGACTAACACCACATGCGGTAATCAATAGATTGTAAAAAGGTAGACATCTTTTTTTCCAGAAATCAAATGAATGTTATCAAAAAGAGGTGGCGGGTTATTGAATAACCCTCCGCGATGTTACGATACCAAAATGCGACATGATCATTTTTTCAAGGTTTTAAAATGCTATTTTTGAAAAATAGGCCTGATACCAATTAAAATAACTATATGACAAGAGGTGGGGGGGGAATGTGAAAACTTTGTAGCAATAATTAAAACCTAAGCAAGAGTTCTAATTTTTGGTGTTTTTAAATTTTTAACATAAAAATTAAACTACTACGAAGGAAAACCAATTGAACTCATGTGCAACAATAAATCCTTTTCTTCCACAAATTTCACCAAGCAAATATTAGAAAATTAAGTGCAAGTAAAAGTAAATAGCCATAGGAAAAAGCATATACAGAATTTTATAGTGGTTTGGTCAAACCATGACCTACGCCACTCCCCGAGTTCTCCGCTCTGAGAATTTCACTACAAACTATAGCTCTCCGCCTTGCCACCCACTCGGCAAGGCGGAGAAGCCCTTACAATACTCCCTTCACCAACCCGACGTGGCAGAGTGCCAAGCACTATTTTCACCTTCTAGCGACGGCAGAGTACCTTCTCCTTTTTCTTCCTCCTAGAGAAGCAGAGTACCTTTGAGGTCACGGATGTAGAAGAGTCCCTACTCTCAGAGCGCCCCCACAAGTTCTTCTCGGGCCATAGGAAGAGCAAGATGCAGCAAGAACGGAGGAACCGTGTGGTCTCCCTCACACCTCTTCTCCCTCACCAAGCTCACCTTCTCCTTCCTCTCTCAAATCCTAAAAACTTCTCAAGAGCTCTCTCCCAAGGTATCCCCTCTAATCACATTCCCCTCTTTCTAATCTCTCTCAAAAAGATTACTAATTTGATACATAAAGCAGGCTCCAAATTTCCTAAAATTTTTAAAGTAGGCGTTACTATCAACATTACGATTTTGAATCGTATAGTACGATATGCATAAAGTGCCTCATCCTGGTACGAAGGTGTACGAACAGTTCAAAATATAATCGTACAGTACGATAAAAAATCGTATGGTAACGATCCTTAACACTACTGCTCGTATAGGATAATAGCCGGGACAATCAAATGTCACTCTGTTTATCGTAGGTATGATATACAACCTACAGTATGAATGTCAAAATCAAGGCATCATCCATGTAGAATTCCGGGACGATCAAATGTCGTCTCTGTTCATCGTATGGTACATAGACATCGTACAATATGATGAGACAAAAATAAGGGATCATCCAGGACGATTCAAATTTGTCTCTGTTCATTGTATGGTACGAATTGTTCTATAGTACAATTTTCAATTAGTAATTAAGCCTTGATCATTTCACTAATCATGAGTTAATTTAAGTAAGTATTTAAAATAAACGTATAATAGAAGTCCTTCATACAGTACGAACAACTGAGAAAACTTACTTAAGTTAGTTTGATGGCTAGAGTTTTTGGATTTGGAACACATCGTACAGTACGATAGTATTTGTACGGTACGATCTATTCACAGAAATTATTTTACAAGCTCAGATCGTACAGTACGAAATAAAGTCGTACGTACGATCACCAGAGAAAAAAATCTACATTTTTTATTTTTAAAATCCCTCCCCCTGTGGTGTGCATGGTCGCTCAGACTTACAAGCAGTGTGTGGTCAGACTCAAGAAAATAAAAAATAAAATAAATACACAAATTACATTGTCAGACTCATACTCCTAATCTAACAGTCTTTGAGTCTTTCTGTTGTCCTGAGTAGCTTGTGATCTTTCTGAAATGTTAGTACTCACGGACAATAGCAAACAATAAATGATATTAAATGAATAGTAGTTTAGGCGACATTATTGTTATCACAAATCCAAACTCGGGTCATGGGTCGCAATAATTTAGATAGCTTGCATATCTTAAGTTTGAGTATATTTCATTAGACAAAGAACATGCATCTTTTAACACGAATTTGATGATTTGAATTAAAAACATACTAAATTAAGCAAGTTGCATGAATCCTTGAATTCAAACATATTGAATTAGAAGAAGCATTCATTAAAAACTATACCTAGTGAGCATGCATTAAAAATTAAAGTTGCCATCTATGAGAAGGCAACTAGTTTTTGAAAGAGAAAATTATTGCACTTCAAAACAATAAACCACCGCCCACACTAGCATAATAGTATAGCCTAAGTATAGCATACATCTCTATTCCCTAGAAGGAGGGCACTACCATTCACATAGATCAGTGAATCCATTTGTAGGTGTTAGGTGCTATTCTGTGGCATGGTAGGACACATAACTTGCACTTGCACTATAACAATGTAGAACACATATAGTGTGGAGGAAAAAGTCCTATGCACACATCATAATATATTTCTAACTCATCCATTAAAGTATAAGGTGAACCCAAATTCACTTGTTCTTAAATCTAAACCTTGATTAACATTGTAGGTATGCTTTTACAAAATACCTAGTGAGAGCATGTGGTACCTAGACATCAAATATTCATGGCACATGAATGGAGAATTAAGAAATTCATCATTCTAGAGGCCATGGCTGGAGACAAGGTTATATTGGAGATAATATCACGTGGAAAGTGATGGGCTCAGGTATGATTGGTAACTCTAAACATTTTTTTTATTAAAAATATTTACTATTAGATGGATTAAAATATAATTTGCTTAGTATTATCAATTGTGTGACAAAAGATTTGACATAAAATTTTTATCTACTAAATATTTGATTAGTTTAAATGGAAAATTTTTTTTAGAAGGAAAAAATAATAAATAATATTTACTTGTTTGATTTGAATTGTGTTGATTAATTTAAAATTTTTGTTTGAAATTTGTTGTAATGAATCAGGCTATATCATAAGAGACTTGTCATGCAAGCATGAAGGCACTAAAAAAAAAACTCACAAAGACATTATAAGGATAACCCATGTGATACTTGCTAATTAGGAAAATAATTTAAATCATTATTTCAATCCATTAAGGACATCACCACCACAAGACAACTAGAATCCTACAATGGACTTGTTTGAACCTATTAGTAGAACCAACTTAGGTGGAAAAAACTTTTGGATTTGTAATAATTAATGATATACATATAATTCACCTGTGTTAGATTCTTATCTCAAAAAAGTGAGTCATTTGAGAATTTAGAATGTTCTCCACTTGGATTCAAAAAAATAGGATGCAAATTATCTATTATCCATATGATCATGATGGATTAATTAAGAATTATATGTTTGAAATCCTTCTATAATGGTTAGAATTGAACAAAACATTTTTGCCCCTAGGACCTCTTAGTAGATTGGGATAGCTGAAAGAAGAATAGAACATAAGGAAGCTACTTGGGCAATTAGCTGAATATTTTCTCCCTAGATATTTTTGGACATAAGTAATGAATACTGCTTATTATATTTTGATAAGGGTAATTAGATAAAAATTTAGTAAGATACCCTATGAGTTTCTTAATAGGTAATTAGATAAAAAATTAATAAGATACCCTATGAGTTTCTTAATGATAAACATCGAATCTTGCACATCTTCATGTCTTTGGTAGTAAATGCTTTACCCTTATAAATAGAAATCTCCTCTAGAAAAATTGATCCCAAATACAATGAAAGAGTCTTCTTAGTTATTCCTGTGTAGGTAAAGCTTATAGGATCTTTAATAAGAGGACTTTAGTTATAGAGGAATAAACCCTTATGTGAATTTGATGAATCTGAAAAATTTGGTGAGCCTAAGTAAGAAGAAGAAGAAGCGGAGGCAGACGTTACCCAAGGAGAAAATCTATTGACTAGAGATAGAGAAGAACCTTAGGAGTCATTGGTTAGAGATAGAGATATTCATCTAGTCACCAGGGAGCTTATCATAAGAGATCCATTTATAAGAGTTAGAACATAGCATGAACTTATGAAGGAGGTTAATTATTCAACATTCATATCTATGGTAGACTATACAAATAAATTCAAGCCTTTACCAATGAATTTTGGGTCCTATCTATGCAAGAAGATTTAAACCAATTTATTAGGAATGATGTATGGGAGTTGGTTAGCATACCTAAGGACCGGAGTGTAGTAGGTACCAAGTGGGTATTCAATAATAAGATAAATTATTCAGAGACTTGTTAGGACGGATTAGTAGCTAAGAAATCAATTACATTAAAGACCTAATTTGAGAAAATCTTTACCCTGTAGCTAATTAGAATCCATTAGAGTATTATTAGCGTTTGTATGTTTTAAAGGCTTCAAGTTATATCAAATGGATATAAAGAGTACTTTCTTTATGGGGTTATAAAAAAGATGTTTATGTAGAACAACTCACATGATTTAAAATTCAACCTTTCCAATAATGTATATAAATTAAAAAGACATTATAAGGTTGAAGAAAGTACTTGGGCATGGTATGAAAGGCTTAATACATTTCATCTATAGATAGAAATTGTTAAGGGTAGTATGGATTCCAACACATTCTTAAAGAAAGTAAGAGATGAGTTACTAATAATTTAAATATATGTGGATGATATACTATTTAGATTAATAAAAGAAAATCTTTGAAATGATTTTCAGAGACTAAGAGTCGAGAGTTTGATTGAATATGATGGAAGACTTACATATTTTATTGGATTTACTATGAAAATAAAGGGATAAGGTACCTTTCTTAGTCAAAGCAAGTACATGAAATAGATTCTAAAGAAGTCAAAAATGAAGGTGCTAAAGTAATTAATACAACCATGAAGCTCAACATCATTAAATAAGGAAACAAATAGAAAATCAGCATATCAAAAAAAGAATTATGGGGATAATTGGATTACTCATCTACTTGACTACTAGCAAACCATCTATAATGTTTAGTGTATTTCTTGTGTTAGATTCCAAGCCAATCCAAAAGAATCCCATATGACAATAGTTAAGAGAACCTTAGTATAGCTTTTAGGCACCCCAAACTTAGATATCTAGTATTCTAGACATAGACCTCATTTGAAATCATATGATATATCAAACTCAGACTTTACAAGATATAGAGTAGCTAGAAAAATACTTTTAGAACCTATCAATCATAGGGTAATCATTAGTATCTTAGTCCAATAAAAAGAAAAAACTCAATACCTTATCCATCGTCGAGATTGAATTCAAAATATTAGAAGTGTGGTTGCTTAGTCTTATGACTAAAGTAATAAATCATTGACCTTGGATATCTATGAAGGTACTATATCAATCTTGTGTGACAATACTAGTGCCATATGTATTTCTAAAATCTAAATCAATACTCCCGCACTAAGCATATAGATATTAGACATCATTTCATTAGAGATTATGTAGCCAAAGGAGATATAGAACTATATCATATAAAATTAGGGATCAAATGACATCTCTTTACCAAACCCTTAAATTATGACACCTTTAGCACACTGAGAATTAGATTAAGTGCCATTGACATTCATGATTAAAATTTAGGAAAAATGTGAAATCAATAATTTGTGTAGCCAAATGGTTTGTGTGTTTTCATGTTTTTGTTATATTTTTGATTTATTTTTGCTTTTAGTATTTATTTTGTGTCTATTTGTTTAATATTAGTAGTTAGTAAAATTTCTCCAATAATAACACACCAAATAAATTTAAAAAAAAAAGAAAAAAAACTAAAAAAAAGATCTTAGAAAATAATTAAAAATATTATTCACTATCATACGTATGATTTGCACATTTCTACACATCCCTCACTATTCATGAAATTATGGCCAGAATTGACTAATAATTGATGATTGATTGTTTTGAACACCTATTTCATACTCTATTTTGAAGTCCATGACCCCTAGCCTGAGATTTTAATGATAACAAATAATATTGATTTGAATTACTTCACTATTCATTAAATATTTGAATTTACTCTTGTATGTGCAGTATTTAAATTCAGAAGATCGCATATTACTCAAGATAATAAGAAAGACTCAAGACTGGGTAGAGTAAAAGTAAAGTCTAAATGCTGTAATTTTCATTTATTTTCATGGTTATGTTTTTCTTGAGTCTAGCCCAATGTATATGCAAACAGAGCAAACCAGCACACACATAGGGGTAGAGCTTTTATTTTAAGTGAATTTTTTTAACTCTGTGTAGATCGTACTGTAGCGATTTAAATCATACTATACGAATACTATGGCTCAACGACTACCTATGAACAATCATATTGTATGATATGATATATACTGTATATATATTCTAATTTAAAACACTAGCTGCTAGATAATTAAGGAAGTTTTTAAATCCGAATTTTTGAACTGATCATGCTGTATAATTAAATCGTATAGAACAAATATTGAATTCTTACTTAAATTAACCCTGTGATTAGTCAATTAAACCAAGGAGTAATTACTATTGGTGATTGTATATATATGGTTAGGGTTCAACATGATTAACTGAGGCTATTTTTTATCATTACAAACATCGTACGATGATCCCTGATTTTTGAACAATCGTACTAGATGATGTGAACATCATACGGATGACCTAAAGCTTTTAAAAGATCAAACGTACGAAGTGGATAATACCAAATGATGAACAGAGGCAAGTTTTTGGTCATCCCAGCGTTCATCGTTATGAACAAAAGGAAAATAACATATCGTTTTTGGATGATGTTGTAACGTACTGTATGATGTTGTTTAAAAAAAATGCTTGTTCGTACTCCTTTGTACCAGTGCAAAGTGTATTTTGAACTGATCTACTACTACGAACAAAAAACAACTAATAAAAATTTAGAGTTTCTTGGAGCCTAGTTATATATTGAAATTACTATAATGACAAAGGGGGGGGTGGTGGAATTGAAAAAACTTTTTTTCAATAAAAAGTAACCCTAAACAGGATTCTAATCTTTTTTGTTATTTGAAATTTTTACAACAAAAACTTAAACAATTTTCTTCCACAAATTTCACCACGCAATAATTATGAAAAATTAAGTGCAAGTAAAAGTAAATGACGTAAGGAAAAACACACCAAGGATTTATTTATAGTGGGATCAAAACATAAGACATGAAAAAATAGATTTGCAACACGAAGTGAAACAACAGCTTAATCTAGAAAACCAACAAGCCTAAAGCCCCACAACCAGAATACCTCAGCAAAACCCCATCAACCCATGGACAAACAACAACCCCATCTAGAAAACCAACATCCCAAAGGCCCCACAACCAGCAGAATCTAGCACAACCAGATTCCAAGGAAGGAGAGGAACAAAAAGGTAATCCTTCAATAAAAGGTTACAATCATTGCTCAGCCCAGAACACCCAACATGGCCCTAACAAAAGCACTCCCAAACATAAAAAAGCAGGGACAGAGAGCATGTCAAAAAGGATCACCATAATAGCCTCTTAATAAGCGCAAAACCCGGCAAATCAAACACTACCAACATAAAAGGGCCAAAAACCCAAATCAGAAAACACAAAAGGGGGAGACTTAACTAGTAACATAAGGAAAGCAACTTTTGTCTAATCTCAAATAGGCCTTTTAAAAGAGTGGGAGCATTGGTTTCCACAAAATCCATGAAACAATCAATCCTTGACCCAAAATTAGCCAACCAAGTTACACAAGCATTGCCTTCCTTAAGCACATGAGAAACAAAAAAGGGATAAAAACCATCAACTGTTTAATGTCTCTAGCAATATAAAAAACCTCCGAGTTGCAAATAGAGATATCCTCATTAAGAATACACTGAAGGTCATAAGAAGGCTCAATCTAAATACCAATATTAGCAATATCGAGGGACATACAACTCCTTAAACCATAAAGAACAGTAGTAAGAAATGCCATAATAGGATTACCATTAAGCAACCACAAAAGAAAGAATAACATTACCTTGGCAGTCTCTTATGATGCCACCACAACCCATGTTATTAACCTCAATGGCAATACAAATGTTCAATTGAAACAACCAACAGTCAGTTTCACCCAAGCAATAAAACGAGGAAGAGAAGGTTGAAAAGAAGCCTCCAACCTGATACCCAAATCCTTAGCAACATCATAACAATCATTGAAACTTTGATAGAGAGTAAATTAATAGAAAACAAACAGAGTAGTTTATCAGTCACATTCTAAATAGCTCTTTGTGAATCCATTTTGATACTAAAAAGCCAATTGTTTCTTTCCATCCAAAGAAACCACAAAATCAAGTAAGAGGTATCATTTCTAATATGCCATTTGGAATTGATAAACTAAGCATTAAGAAGAGCATAGATGGATAAGTTCGCATTGAAAATATTTAATTTGAAAATATCATGAAAGTAACACCAAGTTTAACGGCAAGAGGACCCGAAACAAAAACATGATGCATACTTTCCAAATGGAAACAACATTGACATTTAGAAGGAAGAATAAAACCCCTCTTGATTAAATTATCATCCGTAGGAATGAATTTATGAATAATATGCCAGATAAAAGTAGCAACAGTAGAGGGGATACTTTTATGCCAAATCATCATAAAATGGTATTAACCTCATTCATAGGTCTGAAATCATGCCAAGTATCTTTTAATCTAAAATTTTCATCACTAGTCAACTTACATAATAACATATCCTTTAAATCTAGGTTTAGAGGAAGATTAAGAATTTTTTGAATGATAGAATTTGGGTAACATTGGCAAGCTTATCATAATCCCAACAATTATCATTAATAAAGTAATTTACCTTAACCGCAACCGTAGAGTTGGAGTAAATAAGGGAGTCAATAGAGCAAGAGTTTAACCATTGATCCTGCCAGAAAAAAATGTTACCTTCCCCAAGACCCCAAGAGAGATGAGGCTCCACATCCCACTTAACTTTGCACATCCTTTGCCAAACTTTAGAATCACCAAGATTGAAAAAACAAGTAGTAGGATATTTCCCAACACAATATTTGGAAGATATAAATTTAGCCCAAAGAGAAAGCTTGACACAAAAATTAAACTATAATTTAAAGGAAAAAGCATCGGCAAAGTCAGCCATGCTTTTGCAACCAAGGCCACCTTCTTTTAACACACCCCAAACATTTATCCCAAGAGGACCAAACAATTTTGTTGTTACTACTAGTACCTTTCCAAAAAAATTGTTAATGATTTTATCAATTATATTACAAACCATTTTAGTAGGAAGCAAAGTCTAGAAAGAATAGATATGGAGAGAACAAAGAACACTTTTAATAAGAGTAAGCCTACCACCAAAGCTCAAGAAATTAGAATCCCAAGACTGAAGTTTATTTTTCACAGAGGTAATTAAGTTATCAAACAAAAAGGATTTCTTACGACCTTTAAAAAGAGAAATACCAAGATACTTTATAGGAAGCTGGCCATGCATAAACCCAGTAAGGTCTTTCAAATCCAAAATATGATCCATATTCATATTGTTAGAAAGGAGGAAACAACATTTCTAATTGTTAAAAGAAAAACCACTCATAGTTTGAAAATAGCGAAAGAAATCCATAAGGTTATTCATCTTATTAAAGGAGGAATTCATAAAAATGAAAAATCATCAACAAAACATAAGTGAGATATAGGAAAGCCTCCCCTAGTCCTGAAATAAAAATTAGGGTGATTTTTAAACAGGTGAGCAAGACTTCTAGAAAGATAATCAATAGCAATGATAAAAAGAGCAGGTGACATAGGGTCACCCTGCTTAAACCATGAGAGGAATTAAAGAAACCAGAACTTTTACCATTAATAATAATAGAGAAGCAAGATCCTTCAATACAATTTCTAATAAGGTTAATAAACGACAAGTTAAAACCAACAAGCTGCAAAATATTATAAATGAATTGCCAACTAATGTTGTCATATGCTTTAGAAATATCAAGCTTGAGGATAGAGTTACCACCCCTCACCTTAACATCTAAATCATGAAAAAATTCATGGGCCAGCAAAATATTATCAAAACTAGCACGACCTTTAATGAAACCCATTTGATAAGGAGAGATAATTTTTGGAAGAATAATAGTTAAATGATTCATAAAAATTTTGGAAAGAAATTTACTGAAAAAAATGCAAAGACTAATCGGTCTAAAATCATTCCAAGTTTTAACATCATTACTCTTAGGAATAAAAATAATATAAGTAGAAGAGAAAAATTTAGGCATAGTATGACCAGCAAAAAAATCCAGAACAACAGCATAAAGATCATCTTTAATGATAGCCCAAGATTTTTGAAAAAATTTGGTAGTAAACCCATCAGGACCAGCAACAGAGTTACCATTCATATCAAAATAGTATCTTTTAATTCATCTAAAGAAGGAATTTTAGAAAGTAAATTATTATCTTCCACAAAAATGAGATTGGGGATAATAGCCGGGTTGTCAATAGTACTGGGAAAAAAATCTTGTTAAGTCTATCCTTAAAATGTTGAACAGCCAGCAAGGCAATTTCTTCAGTGTTCTTAGAAACAGAACCATCCTCATGCTTGATTTTATAAATGGAACCGGAGGCATGTTTCCTTTTAACCAAAGCATGAAAATACTTGGTATTGTTATCACCTTCCTACAAATGCTTAGCCTCCACTTTTTGTTTCCAAAAAGTTTTCTCTTGAGCATGAAGTTTAAAGAGGCTAATCTTGGCCTCTCTAAGAAGAGAAAAATTGGCATCAGAAGTAGAACTATGACAGTTAAGCTCAACATTATTAACATCTTCGGCATTTAAAATATTAGTAAAAAGATTTTTGAAAACATTGCAGTTCCACAAATTTAAAGGTTGCTTAAGTCTTTTCAACTTGAACCAAAGTCTATTCATGCCCAAAATAGAGTTATCAGGATGCAAAGGAGCACTCCAATTGTTCTGAACAACATTGAGAAAAGAGTCATGCTGAAGCCACATATTTTGAAATCTAAATTGAGGAAAAGAGTTCACCTGTCTAGTATTAAGGCTAAGCAGTAAAGGCGAATGATAAGAAAGAGCATGACTAAGATGCTTAACGAAAATATTACTAAAGAGTTAAGCCAGTTATCATTAACTAAAATATGATCCAACCTTTTCCATAATTAACCCCAATTCCAAGTAAACTTGTTACTAATAAAACCAATGTGAATAAGATTACAATCCATAATCTTATTATTAAAATCCTCCATATAGTGCAAAATAGGAGAAGACCCCCCAATGCGCTTGGAATGGTTAGAAATGGAATTAAAATTACCACCCACCAACCAAGGAGATTTACAAATGCTATGAAAAGCAGATAACTGCTCCCAAAGAAGTTTTCTATTCCCACAAGAAGAAGCCGCATAAATAAAGGAAGCACAACAATGAATATTTAAAACTTAAATTTTATAATGCAGCACTTGAGTAAAATTACCAAGGATATCAATATTAACCAGTTCTCTCCAAAAAACCCAAATTTTATTAGCACAATTAGCAAAGCATGCTTAAAACAAAGAAATCAAGCAGTATTAAGTAAACTAGAAATATTAATAAGCGGCTCAAGTAAGATAAGAATAGAAATATTATGAATGTGACAAAGATTCTTCACCCGCAAGTGAGAAGAAAAACACCCAATACCCCTAACATTCCAAATAATCGATTTAAACATAAAAAATAGTGCTAACGACTAGTATGTGAACGGGTATTTCTACCCAATTGTAAAACTAGATTCTTGCTCGTCCTACCACGCTTACTTTGAGTTTTAATGAAGCTAATATCATTGTCATCTTTAGCAAAACATTTAGCAGCAAATCCTAATTTATCAATATCTATAAGGGTATCATAATTAGGATGAGAAGTAGAAGGAGAGTTATATTTATTACTCAATAACTTTGCCTTACCCCCCTTTGGGGAAACTTCACCTTCCTCCAAAACTTCTTTAGCCTCACAAGCAGTACTGTTGAGACCCAGTTTAACATTTTCTTTTTTAACAAATGCCTGTTCATTCAACCCCAAATAGTGATATGAACTATTTTTCTCAATACAAATAACTTCTCCATGTTTGTGAATAATAAATAGAGAAGTATCAACATTATATGTTTTATTAGTATTCAATAAATAATCCATAGCTGACAAAATAGGGTTGGTAATATTGAGTGGAAGATCATCAGAAGTTACTTTGTTAACCGTCTTATCTCAATCATTAAAATTACAAACCAATGTATGAATTCACAATCAAAGTTAAATTAAGAAATTAAAAACTATCGAAGTTGTTAAATTCAAAATATTAAGACAATAGCTAGAAGAAATTTGAAGCGAGTTTGAAAGCCTACGAGCTATCATTATCAAGTTAAATATTGTTTGAAAATTGATATGTCTTCAGAAATATCAAATCATTTGAATAACTAGATATTAATGGAATGCATTTTTTTAATATAATTTTGGTCAAGTTTATGAAAAGTCCCTCTAACATTGTATGAAAAGTCCCTCTAAACATAAAAAAGCTCATTTTTTTACATGAGTGATGTGAAAGAGTTGAGAGACCTTAAGAACTAAATTGCATTTCTCAAAGATCGCCACTAATGACTATTGTTAGCAATTGCAAACACCGTTGCCTCACTGCTAACATACAACCTAGTAATTTGACTTCAGATATCGACCATGGCTGCTAAAACTCTATTGCATTATCTTTGATTGACTAATATTGTATATTCATATTCATCAACTAACGTTGCATATTCATATTCTTCCTTAATCATTTATAATATGTACAATGAGAATCAAGCAATCATTCTTAATTGTAATCCCGTCTTCTTTATGGAGAAGAGTGAACACTTGTATATTTAATTATATAGAAGAGTATTGCAATTAGGCTAGCCCCCATAATTTTTTCCCTTTTTGAGTTTTTCATATAAAAATTTCTAGTCTTTTGTGACGCCCCAAGATATCAAATTAGAAGAATTGCCTATTTCATTTCTTAATTATCTACCAAAGTTTTCGTGAACTTATTAATATAAATAAGTCCAATGGAAACAACTATAAATTATATGAATCAAAATATTTCTATATTCATTCATTAAAAACATAATTTACGATATATAGGAGATTAATCAATCTGTCAGTATATTCCTCTAGGCTCTCAACTACAAAATAGTAAAATGAAAGTATAGAAAATAAAATAAAATCTAAATCCTGATCTCTATCTCTCTATTAGATCCTTACCCCTTCTTGAAAATATATGAAAATCACGGTCCGAGTTAACAACTCAGTATGTTACCACAACTTGCAACTGCAATTAATGCAAGATAATAGAAGCAATTTTAATGTAATCATTTGATCCATATCAGTCTAAACATGTGGAAATTAGTATGAACAATGACATTTCATAGGAGTAATGGAAATAAGCAATGTAAATCAATATAAGCAATGGTCAATGATTATATGAAGGATTAGTATATCTACCATTCTATACCCATGTTAAATTAGAACATAGTATTTATTTTCTAAATTTATGCATGTGAATCAATTATAATTCACTTCATTCTATAAACCTTTTTGATGTGTATGAGTAAGATTGTATATCTATTCTATGCATATCATACAATATGAAGGCATGTATGTTATGTTCTCTATCAAATGCAATACATTATATATATCATGTATTCCATATTTATCATATGCTATTGTATAAATATTATCAATCTTACATTCGTATTAATCATTTCCTATATCTTGTGTATCATATCATATCATGTTACATATGCAATTTATTTTCTATGTTGATGTCATACGTATATGTAAGCAAGATAGGAAATTTAGTGTCACAACCCAACAGGATGGGCCCTATAGTGTTGAACTATGAAAGGAAAATTCCAAGATCTAGTTTTAAAAATATTTTAGATTCTCTTTCAATTTTTATTTAAAAAAAAAAACATACTACAGAGTTACTAAAACATTTTGACTAATGAAAATAAACTCTTTTATAAATTTTTTTTATTTCATCAAAATATATATACATAATTTATACAACAATGCATGATTACAAATAAAGAGCAGAGTAAAATATAATCAAAATTAGTGAGGAATGTAAATCAAAATAGAAAATATTTATATAGACTCAAATCAGATCCTAAATTACTAATCAATAGATTCCCTTTCCTAGATCCTGAGAACAGAAAGCAAAATCATAGTGAGCTACATTTAAATAACTTAGTACATCACAAACACCAGTTTAATTTTTCATATTAATTATTTTATTAAATATTTTTAGAATATTAAAATGTAGTTAAATAAATCACTGTGTTGAGTAAAATAATAAGACGATATCAGTTATTCAAAGGTTCTAGTAATAATACTAAGCAATTAATTAAATTGAAATTCATGTTACAAAATAGTCCATATCACATATTTCTTCAGTCCTAGATATAATCTCAGAGGATTTTAGCCCCTTATAACCCCCAATAGAATTTTCACCTCTTTTAGATGGAATCTTAAAGAATTTTGATCCCTTATAACTCTCAACATATAGAATTTTAGACTCAGATTCCAGGACATAAATAGAATATAACATAATACTAACCTCTGCTCTCTCCCAACAGTCTTTTTTTTTTTTCATATCAAAACTCTTCAATAACATAATTCAATCAGATAAAAATATATTTCATCACATTGTAATAACCTAAGCATAATTAAACAAATTTCATAATTGCATAGTTTTTTATATGGTAGACAACATGAAATCTTATCAAATAAAAATACACTGTTTCAAAATATAACTAAATTATCATAATTTGGATAAAATATTAATTTAAGACTTTAATCATACTATAATACTATTTTTTATAGTTCGAATTATTTTCTATTTAATAAAAACTACCTAATTCCCAAAATCATCATTATAATATTTTTAGAAAATATTCAAATCCTTCAAAATCTCAATCTTTATAACCTATAAAAAGAAACATGGTAAAAGTTTTTCCAATGCAATGTTATCCTTATTTTTCAACAACAAAAATGTAAATGCAATCTAAAAATTCAGAAGTTTTTTTATATTTTTAAAAATTGAGATTGACATAATGTGACCAACCTCAATTTAGACAACTTTCACAATTATGCCGATAACGTAAAATGACCAAAAGTAGATCATAAATTCTTTGTTTTCTCTCAAAGCCCTTGCTTCTCTCTTCTTCGGCAGCCAAGATGCTCAAATTGAATGGAATAGTGGATTTAAAATATATAAAAATACATATAATGGCGTAGCACTACTGTACCACCATATATTACTATGGTGCTAGTTCAAAATAGAAAAATCTAAGACTACAACATTGCAATATCACTATTCAGCACCTAGGAACCATTGTAGTGCTACAACACTTGAGCACCCAACACCTAGGCACTCTTAGGAGAAACATTTCCAAATTCACCAATATATATATTCCAAATGCATTGGACTCATTCAAAACACATACAAATCTTTTTCATACATCAAATTACTTCCAAAGACATGCAAATGATTCAAAATATTAAATTTCAAATATTTTTTGTTGCAATCCAGGATCCCAGTCTTAAGATTTTTATGATAACAACTATTATTAGATTTCTACTTTGATTCTCTTGATATTATTATTAAATATTTGTCTTATTTACACTAACATTTAAGGTACGTCATACACCGTGTAAAAGGCTTGACTAAAAATTGGATATAATAGATTTGATATTTTTGTAAGAGTTTTTATTTTTGTTTATTTATTTTTATACTTCTTGAGTCAAAAGTCATGTAAAATGTGTATGCCAGCTTAGCAACCATGCACACGCATACTGAGGATAAAATTTAAATATTTTAATTTTTATGAAGATTGTACTATATGATCTGAGTAAAATATCTAATTAAGATTATATATATGTTTACTAATCGTACTGTATAATTCCAATCATACAAGACAATCAATAGAACTCAAAACCCCTACCTCAAATAAGACAATATTTTAAATTTTAAAGCTTAAACTATTCATACCATATGATCCCTACCATATTTTACGATGTAATTAAATATTTCCTAATCAATTTAATAATTAGGGAATTGAATCAAGATTAATTGTACTTTTAATCATATTATATGATAGTCTGCATCATACTATATGATCCGATTTACTCCGAGGATGATAATTAATATCTACCAATCATGCTTTACAAAAATCCTATTTGATTGAACCATTCAAGCTATACGAGCCTTCATATTGTACTGGACAATTAGTTCAAGAATTTAAACTAATCTTATGAACCATATTCATCTATAGTACTAATAGGATGAAATGTCCTAATTGTACAATGCTATCCCCAATAGTACTGCACAATAAAAAATTGCAGAATTAAAAATTTAAGTTTTTTTGAAGCCTCAAATTAAAACTTTTTTTATTAGACTTTGTAAAAGTCTTTGGTTGTTGCGAGATTTTTATGAGAGTGCTTAAGATGTCTTAGAGTTTGGAGAGAGAGAAGATGAAGTTTTCTGAGAGGGAGAGATAGTGCGAGGGGATTCAGTCGTTGCTCCAAGCAAGCTTCCACCATGGTTCCTCCATGCATTTTCATTAATCTTTTGGGTTGCTATGGGGAGAAATTCTTTAAGGATTAAGATCGTCAAGTTCTTTGCCTTAATAAGAGGGTGAAAAGTATTCCAGGTTCTCTGTCTCACCAAGAGGGTGAAAAGGATTCTATATTCTCTACCTCACTAGGAAGGTAGAAAGGATTCAGGCTCTCAGCCGCACCTGGAAGGGTGAAAATGACTTTATAAGTGCTTCTCTACCTTCTTATGGGAGCTAAGGAGAGTCACTAAATATTTTGTTTAAAACATGGAGAGGAGGACTTTGGAGAGTAGACATAACTCAAGATTGAGCGAACCACTATAAATTTATGATGTGCTCGTTCTTGTTTCTTTATAGCACTTTATTTTCTACATTTTTATTTCTTGCACATTTACTTTCATGCAAATCTAATTTGAGAATATTGAGATTATTTTTTATTTAACTATTGTTAGAAAAAAAGAAGTAAATTTGAAAATAAAAAGTGAAGAAAAATATATTTTCATATTTATTTTTTTATAAAATAAAAATAAAAATAGGCTATTTGATTTTTTATATCATTAGCTTCCATATTACAAAATCTAATTTTGAACTTAAGTTGTGAATTTGGTTTAAACTTTTAAAAAATGAATTTTAAAGAAAGAAAAATTTAAAACACCAATTCATCCCTCTTTTGGTGTCCCTTGGGCAATTTAAATATAGGTTTAACAACCCAAATTGAACTTTCAATTGGTATTAGAAAGGGTCTCATATTTTGTGATTTAAAAATCCCTGAGAAAAGTTCAAATGGCATATTTTGAAAATAAGAATACCGCTGAGGGTTATTTAATAACTCATCTTATTCAATAAATAGTTATTCGATAATATTCCATTTAATTTTTAGAAAAATAAGAATGTCAACCTTTTTATAGTCTATTGATTTTAGAATATGACATATGATGCAAGAAGGTTATTATGCACAATTTAGATTTATAAATGACATCAAAGTTGAAACACTTTTTAGTGATGGAGTAATGAGCATAGAAACCTTGTACATCTGAATGCTAAATATATGGACTATTTTTTTCGCACTTAAATCATATGACTATATGCGAGTCTCTTCCTATACTACTAGCTAGGATATCTGGGATAGGCTATGTATTACTTATAAGAGAACTAATAAAGTTAAGCATTCTTGATTAAACATTTTGCTACATGATTACAAACTCTTTTGCATGAAACTAAATAAAAATATCTCTAACATGTACACTAATTTTACTAAGATAGTGACATGTTTGCATGCTCTAGGAAGAGAAGTATCATACTTAGAAAAGGTAGGTAAAATTCTTCATTGTTTTGATAGATTTGATGTAAAAGTCACCACTATTTATGAATCTAAAATTTTGAATATTTACTATGTAAAAGTCACCACTATCTCTCATTGCTTATGAGCAAACTTTGAGTCAAAGACTTAGGAGGAAGGAGAAGACTGTGGCATTGAAGGCTGATGATTTTGATAGCAATAGCTCTACAGCTAGAGAAGAAGATGATATAACATTGATAACCTGATAATTCAAGAGCTTTCTAAAGCAAAAGCAAAGGCGTCATCAATAGTGGAATAAAGTAAAACCATGTAAAAGTACTAAAGTTTTCTCTTACACTATCAATTTTGAATGGAAAAAATTAGGACTTGTGAGATTTGGCTGCCCTAATGTAAAGACTCACCCAACCAAGGATAAGGATAAAGAAAAATTTAATTTCAAAAAGGAAAAGCGAGGATTCAAAAATCCTTTTGGGCACTCTACCTCAGATTCATCAGTACACAAAGTAGACAAGGAGGTAACAAATTTGTGCCTTATGGAAAATTATAATCTTGATCATTTTGATCAAGTGTGATAAGTAAACTATCCTATAATGAGCTGTTTAATATTTATGAAAAAATTTATGACTTATATAGGAATCTAAGGAAATTGCATGCAAATTAAAAAAAAAAATGAATTTTTAGATATAAAATGGGAGCATGACTTGTTAGTTATGAAATAACTAGATTGACAAGAGTGGGGATGAATTGTGAAAACTTTGTAGCAATAATTAAAACCTAAGCAGGAGTTCTAACTTTTTGGTGTTTTTAAATTTTTAATATGAAAATTTAAACTACTACAAAGGCAAACTAATTGAACTCAACGTGCAACAATAAAATCCTTTTCTTCCACAAATTTCACCAAGCCAATATTATGAAAATTAAGTGCAAACAAAAGTAAATAACGATAAGGAAAAATAACACCAGAATTTTATAGTGGTTTGGTCAAACCATGACCTACGTCCACTCCCCGAAGTCCTCCGCTATGAGAATTTTACTACAAATTATAGCTCTCCTTTTGCCCCCCTCAACAAGGTTGAGAAGCTCTTACGATACTCCCTTTCACCAATTTGGCGTGGCAGTGTGCCAAGCGCTGTTTTCACCCTCCTGGCAACGGCACAGTGCCTTCTTATTTTTCTCCCTTATGGAGAAGGCTTAGTACCTTCGAGGTCATGGATGTAGAAGAGTATCCTCCTTAGAGAGCCTCCCACAAGTTCTTCCCAGGCCACAGGAGGAGCAAAATGCAGCAAGAACGGAGCAACCGTGTGATCTCCCTCACACCTCTTCTCCCTCACTAAGCTCACCTTCTCCTTCCTCTCTCAAACCCTATAAACTTCTCAAGAGCTCTCTCCCAAGGATTGCCTCTCTAATTACGTTCCCCTCTTTTTGTCTCTCTCAAAAAGATTACTAATTTGACACATAAAGCAGGCTCCAAATTTTCTGAAATTTTTAAAATAGCCGTTACTATCATATAGTACACTTCGAATCGTACAGTATGATATGTATAACATGCCTCATCCTAGTACGAAGGTGTACGAATAGTTCAAAATATAATCATATAGTACGATAATAAATCATACGGTACTATCCTCAACACTACTGCTCGTATAAGACAATAGCCAGGACTATCAAATGTCATCTCTGTTCATCGTTTGGTACGATATACATCATACAATACAAATGGTCAAAATTAAGGCATCGTCGAGGATGAAGTCCAGGACAATCAAATGTCGTCTCTGTTAATTGTATGGTATGATAGACATCGTTTAGTACGATGGAACAAAAACAACGGATCGTCCAGGATGATCTCTAGGACGATCAGAATTCGTCTATGTTCATCGTATGGTACGAATGTGTTCATACAGTACAATTTTAAATTAGTAATTAATCCTTGATTTATTCCACAAATCACGGGTTAATTTAAGTAAGTATTTAAAATAAATCGTACAGTACGAAGTCCTTCGTACAGTACGAACGACTTAGAAAAACATACTTAAGTTAATTTGATGGCTAGGGTTTTGGATTTGGAACACATCATATAGTACGATAGTATTTGTATGATACGATCTATTCACATAAATCATTTAACAAGCTTAGATCATACAAGATGAAATAAAGTCGTACAGTACGATCACTAGAGAAAGAAAATATACATTTTTTACTTTTAAAGCCATCTCCCCCTGTGAGTGTGCATGGTTGCTCATACTTACATGTAGTTTGTGGCCAGACTCAAGAAAATACAAAATAAAATAAATAACAAATTACATTGTCAGACTCATACTCCTAATCTAACCAGTCTTGAGTCTTCCTGTTGTCCTGAGTAGCATGTGATCTTCTTGAAATGTTAGTACTCACAGACAATAGCAAACAATAAATGATATTCAATGAATAGTAGTTCAGGCGACATTATTTGTCATCATCAAAATCTCAAACTCGGGATCATGGGTCACAACAATCTCCCCCTTTTTGATGATGTCAAATAATATTTGTTGTAGGCAAGTTTGAAAGGCATATATTATTTATTTATTTTTTGTTAATAGAAAAATAAAATACAAACTAGACAAGACAAGAAAAGAGATGAAATGCATTCTATTGAAACGCAAAAGGAAACTACAACATAAGCAAACTACAACAACCTTCTCCCCCTTTTGACAGCACCAAAAAGAGGAGCAAACAACACTAAGAAAGAAAAATACAACACATACACTTCAAAGGGAAGGATCCTGATCACTTGGAGGTGGAGGTGGGTTTGGCTAAAAATAGTGAAGGATTGTGTCAAATCATTGAACAATCGCGGTGAAGCGTTCCCCAAACCATTGCATGTCGATCTCGTGTTGCTGATGTTGCTCTTGTATGTGTGTATCAAGATGAGTCTGAAGTTGGTCAAAATGTTCGACAAAATCATAGTGAGGATAGGCTGGTGTAGGTGTTCAGGGTGCTGCATGTCGTCGTGGTCGAGCTGGAGCTGTTGCGGGGGCATCTTCTCCTTCTTCTTCATCAAAGACGAGTTCTTCTAGCTCTTGTCCCGATGCAAAAGAATATGAAAGAGGCATCCGTATAAAATATTAGAAGATTATTGGGTTCACTAAGATAGGTTAGTTGATATTTATTTTGAAGGATGTATCCTATAAGGTGACCAAGAGCAAGATTTTATTTCCGGCGAGTAGTAGGGAGGCGAACTAAAGTCATATGATGAATGTAGTCAATAATCAGATCTGCTTCATCGAATTTGGTGTTAGTCATGATAAGATAGGTAGCGATAGATAAAGTCAGGGTCAGGTTGATCCGGTCGCCAGCTTTGGGTATTATAGAGGTTCTAAGGACATGTTGAATAATTCTGGCTTTTCGGTTGAGTGATTGGATGAGTGGCTGGTGTAGATAGAATGCGGTGTTCCTAAGGACATGATTAATATCACTCCAGTCAAATTCATTTGTTAGAAAGGAATGAACTCGAGATCCTTTAGTGGATAGCCTAATATATTGGGCGATGTCAGCTTTGGTAATCTCGATGTTTTGGCGACAAACAAAGGAGTGGAAAGTTGTATTGTCAACAGTGTATATTAGATTTGCTAGAAATTCCAATAGAAGTTCAGAGTTGTAGGGAAAGACCAGGGTGAGAAGGAACTGGAAGGTGGTGGAAGCAAAAAGGTTTAGTACCTCGAAATTCAGAGCAGCATGATTGAGCATTTTTGATGGTGTAAACTTGCAGGCTTTATACTTATGATAGGCTTCTTCATACTTAGCATTTAGAAAGCGAGCACTGTGACGGCTAGAGGAAGACGAACTTCCAGCTACCAAACGACCCCTCTTGCTGGAACTCGACATGATCAGGAAGGCAAGTAAAAGAAGAGATGTGAGTGAAGAGTTTGGAGTGAAGAGAACTGCCAAGCAAGGCAATTTATAGAATTTTTCCAACATCGTATACTACGATAGTGTTTCATACAGTACGAGTGGTAATAAATGTTATGATGGATCATTTTGGGAAAATGTGGTCAACTCGTACAGTACGATGGGTATCGTACAGTACAACCATAAGGATTTCGATCGTCCCGAGGGTCGTCAGTACGACCTTTGATGAAAAATTTTGTACTATATGAATAGGTGTATCGTACAATACAAATGATAATTATATCGTACTAGACATCTTTACTTCATTCTCATCCATTTTGCTGAAGTGGATCATCCATTTTGTTGAGGTGGATTGTACAGTACGAAGTGGAGGCATCGTACAGTACGAACACCAATTATATCGTACCAAACTGAGTTAATTTGTCTCAATCCATTCGCTGACGTGGATTATATACGAAGAGGAGATATCGTACTGTACGATGAGCAATAATGTCGTACCAGACGGATTGAATGCCAGCCAGTTGTATCGTATAGTATGATGGAAATCGTACATAATGATTAACAGAGGCGAAATTTTCCTATGGTTATGTTTTGTGTAGATTTAAATATATCGTACAGTAAGATAGAGGATCGTACAATATGATAATGAAATGTCAAATTTTGTGGTTTTGTGTAGTGAGTGTGTGATGATTAGGAACAACCTTAGAAGAGCTTTTTTTTTGTGTTTTTGTGTGTTTTTTTGAGTTTTATGCATTAATGTCTATGACACCTAATCTAGTCCTCAAGGTGCTAAATGTGTCGAATTCTAGTGGTTTTGTGAATATGTCAGTCAATTGATTTCCTGTAGCGATGTGATGCAATTCTATATCTCCCTTAGCAACACGATCTCTTATGAAATGGTGTCTAATGTCTATGTGTTTCGTTCGAGAGTGCTGAATTGGGTTCTTAGAGATGCAAATTGCACTTGTACTGTCACACATGATTGAGATGGTTCCTATAGGTAGGACAAGATCAAGAATTTGTTATTTTAATCATAGTACTTTTGCAACGCAACTTCCTACTGCAATATATTCTGCCTTGGCCATAAAAAGGGCTACTGAGTTTTGCTTCCTACAGAACCATGAAATTAATGATTGTCCTATGAATTAGCAGGTACCAGAGGCGCTTTTTCTATCTATCCTACATCCTGCAAAATCAGAATCTGAGTACCCTAAGATTTCAAAGGAAGTACTGTACCTAGGATACCGAATTCCTAAGTTCTGGGTGACTAGTAGATATCTAAGGGTTCTCTTGACCGCAGTTAAGTGAAACTCTTTAGAATCGGCTTGAAAACGGGCACCAAGGCACGCACTAAATATTATGTCCGGTTTACTGACAGTCAAGTAAAGAAGGGATCCAATCATCCCTCTATTCTTTTTCTGATCTACTGATTTTCCACTAGGATCTTTGTCTAATTGAATTGTTGAGCTCATTGGAGTGTTTATGGGTTTAGCACTATCCATTTCATAAATTTTCAAAATATTCTTAATATACTTTATTTGGTTAAGAAAAGTTCCGTTATCCATTTGTTTTACACTAAAGCCAAGAAAGTAATTAAGTTCTCCCATCATGCTCATTTCAAACTCTTTACTCATTATTTTTGAGAATTCATCACGCAAGTTTTTATCTGAAGATCCAAATAAGATGTCATCCACATAAATTTGAACAATAAGAATTTCATTTTTGATCTTTTGTAAAAAGAGTGTAGTATCTACACTACCCTTTTCAAATCCTCCATCCAATAGGAATGAGCTAAGTCTTCCGTACCATACTCTAGGTGCTTGCTTTAATCTATAAAGTGCCTTTTTTAATTTGAATACATGGTTTGGAAATTGTGAACTTTCAAATCCGGGGGGTTGCTGAACATAGACATCTTCCTTAATTACCCCATTTAGAAAAGCACTCTTTACATCCATTTGATATAGTTTGATGTTCTTAAAACAAGCAAAAGCTAAAAGCACTCTTATGGCTTCTAGTCTAGCAACAGGGGCAAAGGTTTCTTTAAAGTCTACTCCCTCAATATGGTTGTGTAGCTTTATTTCTTATTATTGTTCATGAATCATTCACCTTATTTTTGATGACCAATTTTGTTCCAACAATACTTTGTTCTTTAGGTCTCTTAACTAACTCCCAAACATCATTTTTAGTGAATTGGTTCAGTTCTTCTTGCATTGCTAGAATCTAGAATTCATCTCCTAAGGCTTGATCTATACTTATAGGTTCTATCATAGAGATGGATGCTGAATGACTAACCTCTTTCCTAAGTCCATGCCTAGTTCTTACACCTTCTGAAGGGTCTCCTAAAATTAAATCTTTAGGATGACTAGATAAATATATCTATTCTCTAGGTAAATCTTCCTGAGATTATACCCTTTCTCCTAAGGTCATAGTCTCTACTCCTTGAATTACCTCTATTTCATCATCTTCAAATTTATATTCAGAGGGCTTATCTGATTCATCAAATACTACATGGGTGGACTCTTCTACTACTAGGGTACTCTTAATAAAGATTCTATAGGCCTTACCTACAGATGAATAACCTAAGAAGACATCCTCATCAGACTTGGGATCCAATTTTCCTAAGGGATGTTTGCCAGTATTTAAGATGAAGCACTTGCACCCAAAGACATGTAAGTGTGAAATATTCGGTGTCCTACCCTTAAGGAGTTAATAAGGAGTTTTATTCAGCTTAGATCTAATGTTTACCCTATTTTAAACATAACACGCTGTGTTAACTGCTTCTGCTCAAAAGTATCTAGGAAGGGTGTACTCCGTTAACATTGCCCTAGCAGCTTCTACCAAAGTTCTATTCTTCCTTTCTGCTATACCATTTTGCTGAGGTGTTCTAGGGGATGAGAAATTATATTCTATTCCTATCTCTTGACAGAATGATTCAAATCTATCATTTTGAAACTCTCCACCATGATCGCTATGGATTGTTGAGATTTCATAACCTAATTTTCATCGAATCCATATGGAGAATACCTTAAGTTCCTCAAAAGATTCATTCTTATGTGCTATGAATCTTACCCAGGTGAACCTGGTGAAGTCATTTACAATCTCAAATCCAAAATTTTTTCCACCTAGGCTGGCTGTACTAACGGGTCCAAATAAGTCCATGTGTAGGATTTCTAATGGCCTAGAGGTGATCACATCTCTAATTGAATAAAAGGATGATTTGACTTATTTTCCTAGTTGACAAGCACCACATAAGTGATCCTTAGTAAAGTCTAACTTAGGTACGCCTCTAACTAGGTTTTTCTGATTGATATTTCTAAGTGTTTTCATACTAGCATGGCATAGTCTCCTATGCCATAGCCACGAGTCATCAACTATTATTTTCAAATAAAATGAATTTGAACTATTAATGCAATCAAGGTCTAACATGTAAATATTATTCATTCATTTTCCTTCTAAAACTAGTTTATAATTTAAACTAATCAGACATTTGTTAGACATAAATTTAATATCAAAACTTTTGTCACACAATTGACTAATGCTAAGTAAGTTATGCTTCCAACCATCAACTAATAAGACATTTTCAATTAAGAAATTCTTAACATTACCAACAATAGGCCTATCACTTTCATGGTAGTGTTGTCTCCCAATGTTACTTTGTCTCTGGTTCTGGTCTCTAGTAAGATGAACTTCTTCATATCTCCAGTCATATGTCGCGAGCAGCCACTATCCAGGTACCACATGCTCTCACTAGGTCTTTTGTGAGAGCATCCCTACAATTTCATTCAAGGGTTAGATTTGGAAACCCAAGTGAGTTTGGGTTCCTCCTTATGCTTGCATGAATGAGACCTAGCATGCTAAGTGTGTCCTACAGTGAATTGTACAAGTGCGGGCTATGTGACCTAGCATGCCACAAGAGAAGCACCTAATACTAGGAAATGGATTTACTAACCTATGTGGGTGGTGATGCCTCTTCCTAAAGTTGTATGATGCATGCTGTGTTGGGGGTTGACTAGGTTGGGCTAATGTGAGTGATGTAATATTTTTTTTCTAGTTCTTTGATTTTTTCTTTAAAAGTGTTGTTTTGATATGTCAATCCATGAACTTCTATTTTTAACAAATACTCACTGTGATCTACTTCTAATGCAAGTTTGTCTAGTCTATGAAAAGCCTCTTCTAGTTCAACATGAGTGGTTTTCAAGGTTTCATGCATTTCAGTTAGTTCAATATGCTTCTTATTTAATGCATCATACTCATCAAGAAGTAGCATATGATCTCTATCTAAATCATAATTTTCTTTGACTAAGCTAGCTTCCGCAGTTTGTAAATTACTAAACTCAATATTAAGACTAGTATGTATCTTTTTCAATTTCCTATACGAGTCATGAATTTTTTCAGAAATGAGTAATAAATTTTCATATGAAAGATGACATACCTCATCTTGTTCTGATTGATCAAGATTATCATTAGCCATTGGACACAAATTTGTTACCTCCTCCTTTGCTTCTTCTTCTGATGATTCTGAGGCAGAGTCGGCCCAAAAAGCTTTTTGTGTCTTCATTTTTCCTTTCTTATACTTGGCTTTGTCCTCGCTCTTTTTCTTGGTTGGCTCTTTAAGTTGGGGCAATCAGCTCGAAAGTGACCTGACTTCCTGCACTCAAAATAGATTGTATCAGATAAAACTTTATTAAACTTAGAGCTTTTACCTTTATTCTAGCCATTTTGATGACACATTTGTTTTCTCTTTAAGAAGTTCTTAAATTGTCGGGTCATCAAGGCTATATCATCTTCTTCCTCCCCTGCAGAGCTGTCACTTTTTGAATTATTTTCTTTTAATGCTACCATTCGCTCCTTCTTCTTT
Organism: Dendrobium nobile; assembly: GCA_022539455.1. NCBI lineage: Eukaryota > Viridiplantae > Streptophyta > Magnoliopsida > Asparagales > Orchidaceae > Dendrobium > Dendrobium nobile. Next base: position 28,356,396 of record CM039727.1, read on the forward strand.
TCACCTGCATCACTTTGTCTTTGACTCACTCCTTACTCATATACAATGAGTGACCCAAGGAGATTATCAATAGAATAAATGTTAAGGTCTTTAGATTCAGTGATAGCAGTTTTCTTAGCATCGTAGGAACTAGGTAAGCATCTTAGAATCATATTAACTTTATCAGAATTTGAAATCTCTCTACTTAATGCATGCAAGGATGTCACGATTTGGGTGAACCTAGTGTACATGTTAGATATTGTTTCGCTAGGTTTCATACGGAAGAGTTCATAATCATGCAATAGAATATTAAGCCTAGACTATTTTATTTCTCTTATTCATTCGTATGTAATGCACAGTCTATTCCAAATCTCCTTACCAGTAGCACAGGAAGAAACTCTCATATAATCCTCAGACTTTAATGCACAGAAAAAGCAATTTAAACACTTAGCATTCAATTGGGGTAAATCCCTATCCTCATTGCTCCATTCATTAAAAGGTATTGGAGTTTTCACTCCATTCACAGTTTTAAAAGTTGCAATATATCCATCATTGACTAACATCCACATGCGGTAATCAATAGATTGTAAAAAGGTAGACATTCTTTTTTTCCAGAAATCAAATGAGATGTTATCAAAAAGAGGTGGACGGGTTATTGAATAACCCTCCGCGATGTTACGATTACCAAAATGCGACATGATCATTTTTTCAAGGTTTTCTAAAATGCTATTTTTGAAAATAGGCTCTGATACCAATTAAAATAACTAGATTGACAAGAGGGTGGGGGGGGGTGAATTGTGAAAACTTTGTAGCAATAATTAAAACCTAAGCAAGAGTTCTAATTTTTTGGTGTTTTTAAATTTTTAACATAAAAATTTAAACTACTACGAAGGAAAACCAATTGAACTCAATGTGCAACAATAGAATCCTTTTCTTCCACAAATTTCACCAAGCAAATATTATGAAAATTAAGTGCAAGTAAAAGTAAATAGCCATAAGGAAAAAGCATATCAGAATTTTATAGTGGTTTGGTCAAACCATGACCTACGTCCACTCCCCGGAGTTCTCCGCTCTGAGAATTTCACTACAAACTATAGCTCTCCGCCTTGCCGACCCCACTCGGCAAGGCGGAGAAGCCCTTACAATACTCCCTTTCACCAACCCGACGTGGCAGAGTGCCAAGCACTATTTTCACCTTCCTAGCGACGGCAGAGTACCTTCTCCTTTTTCTTCCTCCTAGAGAAGGCAGAGTACCTTTGAGGTCACGGATGTAGAAGAGTCTCCTACTCAGAGAGCCTCCCACAAGTTCTTCTCGGGCCATAGGAAGAGCAAGATGCAGCAAGAACGGAGGAACCGTGTGGTCTCCCTCACACCTCTTCTCCCTCACCAAGCTCACCTTCTCCTTCCTCTCTCAAATCCTAAAAACTTCTCAAGAGCTCTCTCCCAAGGATTCCCTCTCTAATCACATTCCCCTCTTTCTATCTCTCTCAAAAAGATTACTAATTTGATACATAAAGCAGGCTCCAAATTTCCTAAAATTTTTAAAGTAGGCGTTACTATCATACATTACGATTTTGAATCGTATAGTACGATATGCATAAAGTGCCTCATCCTGGTACGAAGGTGTACGAACAGTTCAAAATATAATCGTACAGTACGATAATAAATCGTATGGTACGATCCTTAACACTACTGCTCGTATAGGATAATAGCCGGGACAATCAAATGTCATCTCTGTTTATCGTATGGTATGATATACAACCTACAGTATGAATGGTCAAAATCAAGGCATCATCCATGATGAATTCCGGGACGATCAAATGTCGTCTCTGTTCATCGTATGGTACGATAGACATCGTACAATATGATGAGACAAAAATAAGGGATCATCCAGGACGATTCAAATTTGTCTCTGTTCATTGTATGGTACGAATGTGTTCATATAGTACAATTTTCAATTAGTAATTAAGCCTTGATCTATTTCACTAATCATGAGTTAATTTAAGTAAGTATTTAAAATAAATCGTATAATACGAAGTCCTTCATACAGTACGAACAACTGAGAAAACTTACTTAAGTTAGTTTGATGGCTAGAGTTTTGGATTTGGAACACATCGTACAGTACGATAGTATTTGTACGGTACGATCTATTCACAGAAATTATTTTACAAGCTCAGATCGTACAGTACGAAATAAAGTCGTACTGTACGATCACCAGAGAAAGAAAATCTACATTTTTTATTTTTAAAATCCTCTCCCCCTGTGTGTGTGCATGGTCGCTCAGACTTACAAGCAGTGTGTGGTCAGACTCAAGAAAATAAAAAATAAAATAAATAACAAATTACATTGTCAGACTCATACTCCTAATCTAACCAGTCTTGAGTCTTTCTGTTGTCCTGAGTAGCTTGTGATCTTTCTGAAATGTTAGTACTCACGGACAATAGCAAACAATAAATGATATTAAATGAATAGTAGTTTAGGCGACATTATTTGTTATCATCAAAATCTCAAACTCGGGGTCATGGGTCGCAATAATTTAGATAGCTTGCATATCTTAAGTTTGAGTATATTTCATTAGACAAAGAACATGCATCTTTGTAACACGAATTTGATGATTTGAATTAAAAAACATACTAAATTAAGCAAGTTGCATGAATCCTTGAAATTCAAACATATTGAATTAGAAGAAGCATTCATTAAAAACTATACCTAGTGAGCATGCATTAAAAATTAAAGTTGACATCTATGAGAAGGCAACTAGTTTTTGAAAGAGAAAATTAATGCACTTCAAAACAATAAACCACCGCCCACACTAGCATAATAGTATAAGCCTAAGTATAGCATACATCTCTTATCCCTAGAAGGAGGGCACTACCATTCACATAGATCAGTGAATCCATTTGTAGGTGTTAGGTGCTATTCTTGTGGCATGGTAGGACACATAACTTGCACTTGCACTATACAATGTAGAACACATATAGTGTGGAGGAAAAAGTCATATGCATCACATCATAATATATTTCTAACTCATCCATTAAAGTATAAGGTGGAACCCAAATTCACTTGTTCTTAAATCTAAACCTTGATTAACATTGTAGGTATGCTTTTACAAAATACCTAGTGAGAGCATGTGGTACCTAGACATCAAATATTCATGGCACATGAATGGAGATATTAAGAAATTCATCATTCTAGAGGCCATGGCTGGAGACAAGGTTATATTTGGAGATAATATCACGTGGAAAGTGATGGGCTCAGGTATGATTGGTAACTCTAAACATTTTTTTTATTAAAAATATTTTACTATTAGATGGATTAAAATATAATTTGCTTAGTATTATCAATTGTGTGACAAAAGATTTGACATAAAATTTTTATCTACTAAATATTTGATTAGTTTAAATGGAAAATTTTTTTTAGAAGGAAAAATAATAAATAATATTTACTTGTTTGATTTGAATTGTGTTGATTATTTAAAATTTTTATGTTTGAAATTTGTTGTTAATGAATCATGGCTATATCATAAGAGACTATGTCATGCAAGCATGAAGGCACTTAAAAAAATAACTCACAAAGACATAATTAGAGGATACCCATGTGATACTTGCTAATTAGGAAAATAATTTAAATCATTATTTCAATCCATTAAGGACATCACCACCTCAAGACTACTAGAAATCCTACATATGGACTTGTTTGAACCTATTAGTAGAACCAACTTAGGTGGAAAAAACTTTTGGATTTGTAATAATTAATGATTACTATAGATTCACCTGTGTTAGATTCTTATCTCAAAAAAGTGAGTCATTTGAGAAATTTAGAATGTTCTCCACTTGGATTCAAAGAAAATAGGATGCAAATTATCTATTATCCATATTGATCATGATGGATTATTTAAGAATTATATGTTTGAATCCTTCTATAAGGTGTTAGGAATTGAACATAACATTTTTGCCCCTAGGACCTCTTAGTAGATTGGGATAGCTGAAAGAAGAATAGAACATTAATGGAAGCTACTTGGGCAATTTTAGCTGAATATTTTCTCCCTAGATATTTTTGGACATAAGTAATGAATACTGCTTATTATATTTTGATTAGGGTAATTAGATAAAAAATTAGTAAGATACCCTATGAGTTTCTTAATAGGGTAATTAGATAAAAAATTAATAAGATACCCTATGAGTTTCTTAATGATAGAACATCCAATCTTGCACATCTTCATGTCTTTGGTAGTAAATGCTTTACCCTTATAAATAGAAAATCTCCTCTAGAAAAATTTGATCCCAAATACAATGAAAGAGTCTTCTTAGGTTATTCCTGTGTAGGTAAAGCTTATAGGATCTTTAATAAGAGGACTTTAGTTATAGAGGAATAAACCCTTATGGTATTTGATGAATCTGATAAATTTGGTGAGCCTAAGTAAGAAGAAGAAGAAGCGGAGGCAGACGTTACCCAAGGAGTAAAATCTATTGACCTAGGAGATAGAGAAGAACCTTAGGAGTCATTGGTTAGAGAATAGAGATATTCATCTAGTCATCCTAGGGAGCTTATCATAAGAGATCCATTTATAAGAGTTAGAACTAGGCATGAACTTATGAAGGAGGTTAATTATTCAACATTCATATCTATGGTAGACTATACAAATATAAATCAAGCCTTATCCAATGAATTTTGGGTCCTATCTATGCAAGAAGAGTTAAACCAATTTATTAGGAATGATGTATGGGAGTTGGTTAGCATACCTAAGGACCGGAGTGTAGTAGGTACCAAGTGGGTATTCAATAATAAGATAAATTATTCTAGAGTACTTGTTAGGACGGATTAGTAGCTAAGAAATGCAATTACATTAAAGACCTTAATTTTGAGAAAATCTTTACCCCTGTAGCTAGATTAGAATCCATTAGAGTATTATTAGCGTTTGTATGTTTTAAAGGCTTCAAGTTATATCAAATGGATATAAAGAGTACTTTCTTTATGGGGTTATAAAAAAGATGTTTATGTAGAACAACTCACATGATTTAAAATTTCAACCTTTCCAAATAATGTATATAAATTAAAAAGACATTATAGAGGTTGAAGAAAGTACCTTGGGCATGGTATGAAAGGCTTAATACATTTCTCATAGATAGATAATTTGTTAAGGGTAGTATGGATTCCACACTATTCTTAAAGAAAGTAAGAGATGAGTTACTAATAATTTAAATATATGTGGATGATATACTATTTAGATTAATAAATGAAAATCTTTGAAATGATTTTTCAGAGACTAAGAGTCGAGAGTTTGAGATGAATATGATGGAAGAGCTTACATATTTTATTGGATTTACTATGAAATAAAGGGATAATGGTACCTTTCTTAGTCAAAGCAAGTACATGAAATAGATTCTAAAGAAGCATAAAATGAAAGGTGCTAAAGTAATTAATACAACCATGAGCTCTAACATTCAATTAAATAAGGAAACAAATAGAAAATCAGCATATCAAAAAAAGAATATGGGGATAATTGGATTACTCATCTACTTGACTACTAGCAAACCATCTATAATGTTTAGTGTATTTCTTTGTGTTAGATTCCAAGCCAATCCAAAAGAATCCCATATGACAATAGTTAAGAGAATCCTTAGATAGCTTTTAGGCACCCCAAACTTAGATATCTAGTATTCTAGACATAGATCCTCATTTGAAATCATATGATATTCAAACTCAGACTTTACAAGATATAGAGTAGCTAGAAAAATACTTTTAGAACCTATCAATACATAGGGTAATCATTAGTATCTTAGTCCAATAAAAAGAAAAACTCAATAGCCTTATCCATCGCCGAGATTGAATTCAAAATATTAAGAAGTTGTGTTGCTTAAGTCTTATGACTAAAGTAATAAATCATTGACCTTGGATACTATGAAGGTACTATATCAATCTTGTGTGACAATACTAGTGCCATATGTATTTCTAAAAATCTAATTCAATACTCCCGCACTAAGCATATAGATATTAGACATCATTTCATTAGAGATTATGTAGCCAAAGGAGATATAGAACTATATCATATAACAATTAGGGATCAAATGACATACTCTTTACCAAACCCTTAAATTATGACACCTTTAGCACACTGAGAATTAGATTAAGTGCCATTGACATTCATGATTAAAATTTAGGAAAAATGTGAAATCAATAATTTGTGTAGCCATATGGTTTGTGTGTTTTCATGTTTGTTATATTTTTTGATTTATTTTTGCTTTTAGTATTTATTTTGGTCTATTTGTTTAATATTAGTAGTTAGTAAAATTTCTCCAATAATAACACACCAAATAAATTTAAAATAAAAAGAAACTAAAAAAAAGATCTTAGAAAATAATTAAAAATATTATTCACATCATACTGTATGATTTGCACATTTCTACACATCCTCACTATTCATGAAATTAATGGCCTAGAATTGACTAATAATTGATGATTGTATTGTTTGAACACCTATTTCATACTCTATTGTTGAAGTCCATGACCCCTAGCCTGAGATTTTAATGATAACAAATAATATTGATTTGAATTACTTCACTATTCATTAAATATTTTGAATTTTACTCTTGTATGTGAGTATTAGAATTTCAGAGAGATCGCATATTACTCAAGATAATAAGAAGACTCAAGACTGGGTAGAGTAAAATGTAAAGTCTATAATGCTGTAATTTTCATTTATTTTCATGGTTATGTTTTTCTTGAGTCTAGCCACAATGTATATGCAAACAGAGCAACCATGCACACACATAGGGGTAGAGCTTTATTTTAAGTGAATTTTTTTAAACTCTGTGTAGATCGTACTGTACGATTTTAAATCATACTATACGAACTACTATGGCTCAACGACTACCTATGAACAAATCATATTGTATGATTATGATTATACTGTATGATATATTTCTAATTTAAAACACTAGCTGCTAGATTAATTTAAGGAAGTTTTTAAATCCTGAATTTTGAACTGATCATGCTGTATAATTAAATCGTATAGTACAAATATTTGAATTCTTACTTAAATTAACCCCTGTGATTAGTCAATTAAACCAAGGAGTAATTACTGATTGGTGATTGTATTATATGGTAGGGTTCATACTATATGATTAACTGAGGCTATTTTTTATCATTACAAACATCGTACTTGATGATCCCTTGATTTTTGAACTAATCGTACTAGATGATGTGAACATCATACTGGATGACCTAAAGCTTTTAAAAGATCATACAGTACGAAGTGGATAATACCAAATGATGAACAGAGGCAAGTTTTGGTCATCCCAGCGTTCATCCTGTATGAACAAAAGGAAAATAACATATCGTTTTGGATGATGTTGTAACGTACTGTATGATGTTGTTTAAAAAAAATGCTTGTTCGTACTCCTTTGTACCAGTGCAAATGTTATTTTGAACTGATCATACTATACGAACAAAAAACAACTAATTAAAAATTTAGAGTTTCTTGGAGCCTAGTTTATATATTGAAATTACTAAATGACAAGAGGGGGGGTGAATTGTGAAAAACTTTTTTTCAATAAAAAGTAACCCTAAACAGGAGTTCTAATCTTTTTGTTATTTTTGAAATTTTACAACAAAAACTTAAACAAATTTTCTTCCACAAATTTCACCACGCAATAATTATGAAAAATTAAGTGCAAGTAAAAGTAAATGACGATAAGGAAAAACACACCAAGGATTTTTATAGTGGTTCGGTCAGTATATGACCTACGTCCACTCCCCAGAGTCCTCCGCTCCGGGATTTTTGCTACCAAAAATAGTTCTCCTTTTGCCCCCTCGGCAAGGCGGAGAAGCCTTTACAAACCTCCCTTTCACCAACCTGGCGTGGCGGAGTGCCAAACTCTGTTTTCGCCCTCCTGGCGACGGCAGAGAACCTTCTCATTTTTCTCCCTCCTGGAGAAGGCAGAGAACCTCGAGGTCACGGATGTAGACGAGCCTTTCCCTTGGAGATCCTCCCTCAAATTCTTCTAGGGCCATAGGAGGAGCAAGATGCAGCAAGTTCGGAGCAACCGTGTGATCTCCCTCACACCTCTTCTCCCTCATAACGCTCACCTTCTCCTTCCTCTCTCAACCCTAAAGAACTTCTCTAGAGCTCTCTCCCTTGGAATCCCTCTCTAACCACGTTCTCCCCCTCTATGATTCTTACTAAAAAAGGACGAGATTAACTCCTAAAACGGGCTCCAAAAACCCTCTGATTTCAAAAGTAGCCGTTACTGTTCGTACAGTACGATTCAACATCGTACAGTATGATCTTCATAAACAGACTTCGTCCTGATATGAAGATGTACGAACAGTTAAAAAACAATTCGTACTGTACGATAACATATCGTACGGCACGATCCACAAAATACTATTCATACAGGACGATGGTCTGGACGATCAGATGTCGTCTCTGTTCATCGTATGGTACGATTACTATCATACAGTACGATGTTCAAAATATAATTAGGCCTAGATTTCATGCACTAATCACGGGTTAATTTAAGTAAGTATTTAAAATAAATCGTACAGTACGAAAATGTTCGTACAGTACGAACGGCGCAAAATCACTTACTTAAACTAAACAACGGCTAGGGTTTTGGATATGAACATATCGTACCGTACAAATATATTCGTACAGTACGATCTATTCACAGAATCGTCCACATATCTCGGATCGTACGGTACGAATTAAAATCGTACAGTACTATCTCCAGAGAAGAAATTCTATTACATTTTGCATTTAAAAACAAACTCTCCCCCTGTGTGTGTGCATGGTTGCTCTTACTCTTATGCATTTTTTGGCTAGACTCAAGAAAATACAATATCTGACTCATACTCCTAATCTACCCGTTCTTGAGTCTTCCTTTCGTCCTGAGTCACTTGTAATCTTCCTGAAATGTTAGTACTCAAGAACAATAGCAAATAAACTAATATTCATTGAAAAGTTGTTTCAAAACAATCATTATTTGGCATTATTAAAATCTCAAACTCGGGGTCATGGGTTGCAAAAATCTCCTCCTTTTTGATGATGTCAAATAATTTGTTGTAAGCAAGTACGAATGACATTTCTTTTGTTTTTTTTAAAAATTAAATTAAACACAAGAAAAAAGAAAGATACTAAATGCAAGTACAAAACAAAAGGAATGCATTTAACAAACTATAACAAGCACAACAACAAGTACAAAAAACTTCTCCCCCTTTTGACAGCACAAAAAGGAGGAGCAACTAAAGCAGAAAGCAAAAGAAAGAACCTACAATACAAAGACAAATAATCTAAACAGAAGGGTCCTGATCAGTTGGTGGTGGAGGTGGATTCGGTTGAAAATATTGAAAGAGAGCATCGAATCGGTGATCAATTGTAGTAAAGCGTTCTCCAAACCATTGCATATCTGTCTCGTGTTGTTGATGTTGTTCTTGAATATGCGTATGAAGACGAGTCTATAGTTGGTCGAAGCGTGCGACCAAATCATCGTTAGGGTGTGCTGGTGCAGGTGCTCGTGGTGCGACATGTCGTCGTGGTCGAGCTGGAGCTGCTGCTGGGGCATCTTCTCCTTCTTCTTCGTCAAAGACTGGTTCTTCAGACTCGTGTCCCCGATGAAAGAGAATATGGAAGGAGGCATCCGTATAAAAGATAGGAAGAATGTCGGGTTCACCAGGGCAGGTCAATTGATATTTATGTTGGAGGATATATCCTATTAGGTGACCAAGAGCTAGATTTTGTTTCCGTCGAGTGGTAGGCCGAAGAACAAAAGTCATGTGGCGAATGTAGTTACTAATTAAATCAACCTCATTGAATTTTATGTTGGACATAATAAGATAGGTAGCGATGGATAAGGTTGGGGTCAGATTGATACGGTCGCCACCTTTGGGTATTATTGAGGTTCGAAGGACATGTTGAATTATTCAGGCATTTCGAGTTAGGGATTGAACGAGAGGTTGGTGTTGATGGAAAGTAGCATTCCTAAGGACTCTATTAACATCGCTCCAATCGAATTCGTCAGTAAGAAATGAGCGAACCATAGGTCCTTCAGTGGATAACCCAATATATTGGGCAATGTCGGCTCTAGTGATCTCAATGTTTCGGCTACAAACAAAAAAGTGAAAGGTGGTGTTGTCGACAGTGTAGGTGAGATTAGTGAGAAATTCAAAGAGAAGTTCAGAATTGTAGGGAAATGTCAGGGTGAGTAGGAATTGGAAGGTGGTGGAAGCGAAGAGGCCCATTACCTCGAAATTAAGAGCAGCCTGATTAAGCATTTTGGAAGGAGAAATTTTACAGGCTTTATACCTGTGGTAGGCTTCCTCATTTTCAGTATTCAGAAAACGAGCAGGTGGGTGACTTGACGAGGATGAGCTTCCAGCAGTCAACCGACCTCGTTTAGACATTACAAGAGGGCACGAAACTAGGTGAAGAAGTGAGTGAGGAATGATTTGAGTGAAAGGAACGGCCTAGCAAAGGGTTCTTATAGAAAATTTTGACAATCGTACAGTACGATTTCAGATCGTACAGTACGATAGTCAATCAATGTCCTGACCGGTCATTTCGGGAAAAGGCAGTCAAATCGTACAGTACGATACATATCGTATAGTATGATCAGACGAATCCCGATCGTCAGTACGACTTTTGACCAAAAGTTTCGTACTATACGAACAGGTGTATCGTACAGTATGATCCATAATAAATATCGTACCAAACAGCTTTACCTTATATTTATTCGTTGTGCTGATGTGTATCATATCATACAAAATATAAGTATCGTACAGTACGATAATCAGTAATGTCGTACCAACCGGATTTAATTTGTCCCAATCCGTTGCTGACGTGTATCGTATCGTACGAAGAAGATATATCGTACAATATGATAGGTAATAATGTCGGATGCATATTGTACAGTACGATGTTGGTCGTATCGTACGATCAACAAAGCCGAAATCTGCTTGTTGGTGGGCGTTATGTAGATTGAGATGTATCGTACGGTACGATATGTGTATCGTACAATACGATGAACAGACAAGGTTAGAGTTGTTGTGTGGTGAGTGTGTGATGATCAGGAGCAGCCCAAAAAATTTTTTCTTCTTTTTTTGTTTATTTTTATTTTTATTTTTTTATGCAGTAATGTCAATGACACCTAATTTAGTCCTCAAGGTGCTAAAGGTGTCGAAAGGTAGTGGTTTTGTGAATATGTCCGCCAATTGATCTCCTGTAGCGATGTGATGTAATTCTATATCTCCTTTAGCAACGTGATCTCTAATGAAATGGTGTCTAATGTTTATGTGTTTCGTTTGAGAGTGTTGAATTGAGTTCTTAGAGATACAAATTGCACTTGTGTTGTCACACATGATCGAGATGGTTCCAACAGGTAGTCAAGATCAAGAATTTGTTATTTTAACCATAGTACCTGTGCAACACAACTTTCTACTGCAATATATTCTGCCTCTACTGTGGAAAGTACTACTGAGTTTTGCTTCCTACTGGACCAAGAAACTAATGATTGTCCTATGAATTGGCAAGTACCAGAGGTAGGTAGGTACCAGAGCAACACAACTTTCAACTGCAATATATTCTGCCTCTACTGTGGAAAGTACTACTGAGTTTTGCTTCCTATTGGACCAAGAAACTAATGATTGTCCTATGAATTGGCAGGTACCAGAGGTACTTTTTCTATCTATCCTACATCCTGTAAAGTCAGAATCTGAGTACCCTAGAATTTCAAAGGAAGTGCTGTGTCTAGGATACCAAATTCCTAAGTTTGGGGTGCCTAGTAGATATCTAAGAATTCTTTTGACTTCAGTTAAGTGAGACTCTTTAGGATCGGCTTGGAAACGGGCACAAAGGCACACACTAAACATTATGTCCGGTCTACTGGTAGTCAGGTAAAGAAGGGATCCAATCATTCCTCTATATTTTTTTCTGATCTGCTGATTTTCCACTAGGATCTTTATCTAATTGGATTGTAGAACTCATTGGGGTGTTCATGGGTTTTGCACTATCCATTTCATATTTCTTTAAAATATCCTTAATATACTTTGATTGGCTAAGAAAAGTTCCATTATTCATTTGTTTTACACTAAAGCCAAGAAAGTAATTAAGTTCTCCCATCATGCTCATTTTAAACTCATTACTCCTTGTTTTTGAAAATTCATCGCATAACATTTTATCTGAAGATCCAAATAAAATGTCATCCACGTATATCTAAACAATGAGAATTTCTTCTTTGACCTTTTGTAAAAAGAGTGTAGTGTATACACTACCCTTTTTAAATCCTCTATCCAAAAGAAATGAGCTAAGTCTTTCATACCATGCTCTAGGTGCTTGCTTTAATCCATACAGTGCCTTCTTTAATTTGAATACATGGTTTGGAAATTGTGAACTTTCAAATCCGGGGGGTTGCTCAACATAGACATCTTCCTTAATTACCCCGTTTAGAAATGCAGTCTTTACATCCATTTGATATAACTTAAAGTTCTTGAAGCAAGCAAAAGCTAAGAGCACTCTTATGGCTTCTAGTCTAGCAACCGGGGAAAAGGTTTCTTCAAAGTCTATCCCCTCAATTTGGTTGTACCCCTTAGCTATTAGTCTTGCTTTATTCCTTATTATTGTTCCTGAATCATTCACCTTATTCTTGAAGACCCATTTTATTCCAACAACACTTTGTTCTTTAAGTCTCTTGACTAACTCCCAAATATCATTCCTGGTGAATTGGTTCAGCTCTTCTTGCATTGCTAGAATCCAAAATTTATCTCCTAAGGCTTGATCTATACTTGTAGGTTCTATCATAGAGATGAATGCTGAATGACTAACCTCCTTCCTAAGTTCATGCCTAGTTCTTACACCTTCTGAAGGGTCTCCTAAAATTAACTCTTTAGGATGACTAGAAGAATATCTCCATTCTCTAGGCAAATCTTCCTGAGGTTCGACCCTTTCTCCTAAGGTCATAGTCTCTACTCCTTGAATTGCCTCTATTTCATCATCTTCAATTTTAGATTCTGAGGGCTTATCTGATTCATCAAATACCACATGGGTGGATTCTTCTACTACAAGGATTCTCTTATTAAAAATTCTATAGGCCTTACCTACATAAGAATAACCTAAGAAGACACCCTCCTCAGACTTGGGATCAAATTTTCCAAAGGGATGTTTACCATTATTCAAGATGAAGCACTTGCACCCAAAAACATGTAAATGTGAAAGGTTTGGTGTCCTACCCTTAAGGAGTTCATATGGAGTTTTATTCAGCTTCGATCTAATGTTTACTCTGTTTAAAACATAACAGGCTGTGTTGACTGCTTCTGCCCAAAAGTATATAGGAAGGGTATACTCCGCTAACATTGCACTAGCAGCTTCTACCAAAGTTCTATTCTTCCTTTTTGCTATACCATTTTATTGGGGTGTTCTAGGGGCTGAGAAATTGTGTTATATTCCTATCTCTTGACAGAATGACTCAAACCTATCATTTTGGAACTCTCCACCATGATGGCTATGGATTGTTGAAATTTCACAACCTAATTTTCATTGAATCCATGTGGAGAATACTTTAAATTCCTCAAAAGACTCATTTTTGTGTGCTAAGAATCTTACCCAAGTAAATCTAGTGAAGTCATCTACAATCACAGATCCATAATTCTTTCCACCTAGACTGGCTGTACTAACGGGTCCAAATAAGTCCATGTGTAGAATTTCTAGTGGCCTAGAGGTAATCACATCTCTAATTGAGTGAAAGGATGATTTGACTTGTTTTCCTAGTTGGCAAGCATCACATAAGTGATCCTTGGTAAAGTCTAACTCAGGTACACCTCTAACTAGGTTTTTCTGAGTGATGTTTCTAAGAGTTTTCATTCTAGCATGGCATAGTCTCCTATGCCATAGCCACGAGTCATCAACTATTATTTTCAAACAAAATGAATTTGAGCTATCAATGCAATCAAGGTCTAACATGTAAACATTGTTCATTCGTTTTTCTTCTAAAACTAGTTTATCAAATAAACTAATCAGGCATTTATCAGATAGAAATTTAACATCAAAACTTTTGTCACACAGTTGCTAATGCTAAGTAAATTATGTTTCAATCCATCAACTAGTAAGACATTTTCAATTAAAAAATTTTTAGCATTACCAACAATACCTGAGCCTATCACCTTCCTGGTAGTGTTGTCTCCCAACGTTACTTTGCCTCCAGTTTTGGTCTCCAGTAGGATGAACTTCTTCATATCTCCAGTCATGTGTCGCGAGCAGCCACTATCCAGGTACCACATGCTCTCACTAGGTCTTTTGTGAGAGCATCCCTACAATTTCATTCAAAGATTAGTTTTGGGAACCCAAGTGAGTTTGGGTTCCTCTTTTTGCTTGTATGAATGAGATGTATGCATGTTATGCTATGATGGATGCAGTTTAGGTCTCCACACTAAGTGTGTCATACGGTGAATTGTGCATGTGCGGGCTATGTGACCAGCATGCCACAAGAGAAGCATCTAACACCAGGAAATGGGTTTACTAATCTATGTGGGTGGTGGTGCCTCTTCCTAAAGTGGTGTGATGCATGCTGTGTTGGGGGTTGACTAGGTTGGGCTAATATGGGTGATGCAATTTTTTCTTCTAGTTCTTTGATTCTTTCTTTAAATGTATTATTTTGATATGTCAATCTATGAACTTCCCTTTCCAACAAATGCTCACTATGATCTATCTCCCATGCAAGTTTCTCTAGTTTTTCAAACTCAACTTTTAGTTCAATATGCGTTGTTTTCAAGGATTCATGCGCTTCTTTAATTTCAATATGCTTCTTATTTAATGCATCATACTCATCGAGAAGTAGCATATAATCTCTATCTAAATCAGAGTTCTCCTTAAACAGGTTAGCAGGCTCAGTTTGTAAAGAACTAAATTCAATATTAAGTTTAGCATGCATCTTTTTCAACTTCCTATACGAGTCATGAATATTCTCAGAAATAAGTAATAATTCTTCATAAGAAAGTTGACATACCTCATCCTGATCCAATTGATCAAGGTTATCATTAGCCATAAGACACAAATTTGTTACCTCCTCCTCTGCTTCTTCTTCTGATGATTCTGAGGCAGAATCAGCCAAAAAAGCTTTCTGTGTCTTTGTCTTTCCTTTCTTGTATTTTGCTTTGTCATCTCCTTTCACCTTAGCTGGTTGACTCTTCAGATTGGGGCAATCGGCTCAAAGGTGACCTGGCTTCCTGCATTCAAAATAGATTGTATCAGATGAAACCTTATTGGACCTTGAGCTCTTACCTTTGTTTCAGCTGTTCTGATGACGCTTCTGTTTTCTTTTCAGAAAATTTTTGAACTGTCGGGTCATCAGTGCTATCTCATCCTCTTCCTCCCCTGCAGAGCTTTCACTTTCTGAGTTGCTAGCTTTTAATGCCACCATTCGCTCCTTTTTCTTTTCACCTGCATCACTTTGCCTTTGGCTCACTCCTTGCTCGTATACAATGAGTGACCCAAGGAGGTTATCAATAGAATAAACATTAAGGTCTTTGGACTCAGTGATAGCAGTTATCTTAGCATCATAGGAACTAGGTAAGCATCTAAGAATTTTATTCACTTTCTTAGAATTTGAAATTTCTCTACCTAATGCATGCAAGGATGTCACGATTTGGGTGAACCTAGTGTACATGTCAGAAATTGTTTCGCTAGGTTTCATACGGAATAATTCATAATCATGCAGTAGAATGTTAAGCCTAGACTGTTTTACTTTATTTTTTCCTTCGTATGTAATGCACAGTCTATCCCAAATCTCCTTACCAGAAACACAGGTAAATACTCTCATATAGTCCTCAGATTTCAATGCACAAAAAAGCTGTTTAAGCACTTAGCATTCAGTTGGGCTAACTCCCTATCCTCATTGCTCCATTCATTAAAAGGTACAAGAGTTTTCAAACCCTTAACAGTTTTAAACGGTGCAACATATCCATCATTTACTAACATCCACATGCGGTAATCTATAGATTGCAAAAATGTAGACATTCTAATTTTCCAGAAATCAAACGGAATGTTATCAAAAAGTGGTGGACGAGTTATTGAATAACCCTCTACAGTGTTACGATTACCAAAATTCGACATGATCATTTTTTCAAGGTTTTCTAAAACACTATTTTTGAAAAATTAGCTCTGATACCAATTAAAATTACTAAATGACAAGAGGGGGGGGGGTGAATTGTGAAAAACTTTTTCTCAATAAAAAGTAACCCTAAACAGGAGTTCTAATCTTTATTATTTTGGAAATTTTACAACAAAAACTTAAACAAATTTTTTTCCACAAATTTCACCACGCAATAATTATGAAAAATTAAGTGCAAGTAAAAGTAAATGACGATAAGGAAAAATATACCAAGGATTTTTATAGTGGTTCGGTCAAAATATGACCTACGTCCACTCCCCAGAGTCCTCTGCTCCGGGATTTTCACTACAAAAAATAGTTCTCCTTTTTCCCCCCTCGGCAAGGCGGAGAAGCCTTTACAAACCTCCCTTTCACCAACCCAGCGTGGCGGAGTGCCAAACTCTGTTTTCGCCCTCCTGGAGACGGCAGAGAACCTTCTCATTTTTCTCCCTCCTGGAGAAGGCAGAGAACCTCGATGTCACGGATGTAGACAAGCTTTTCCCTTGGAGATCCTCCCTCAAATTCTTCTAGGGCCACAGAAGGAGCAAGATGCAGCAAGTTCGGATCAACCGTGTGATCTCCCTCACACCTCTTCTCCCTCACAACGCTCACCTTCTCCTTCCTCTCTCAACCCTAAAGAACTTCTCTAGAGCTCTCTCCCTTGGAATCCCTCTCTAACCACGTTCTCCCCCTCTATGATTCTTACTGAAAAAGGACGAGATTAACTCCTAAAACGGGCTCCAAAAACCCTCTGATTTCAAAAGTAGCCGCTACTGTTCGTATCGTACGATTCAACATCATACAGTACGATCTTCATAAACAGACTTCATCCTGGTACGAAAATGTACAAACAGTTAAAAAACAATTCGTACTGTACGATAACATATCGTACGGTACGATCCACAAAATACTATTCATACAGGACGATGGTCTGGACGATCAGATGTCATCTTTGTTCATAGTATGGTACGATTGCTATCGTACAGTACGATGTTCAAAATATAATTAGGCCTGGATTTCATGCACTAATCATGGGTTAATTTAAGTAAGTATTTAAAATAAACCGTACAGTACGAAAATGTTCGTACAGTACGAACGGCGCAAAATTACTTACTTAAACTAAATATTGACTAGGGTTTTGGATCTGAACATATCGTATCATACGAATATATTCGTACAGTACGATCTATTCACAGAATCATCCACATAGCTCGGATCGTACGGTACGAATTAAAATCGTACAGTACGATCTCTAGAGAAGAAATTCTATTACATTTTGCATTTAAAAACAAACTCTCCCCCTGTGTGTGTGCATGGTTGCTCTTACTCTTATGCATTTTGTGGCCAGACTCAAGAAAATAAAAATATAATAAATAGAAAAATACAATATCTGACTCATACTCCTAATCTACCCGTTCTTGAGTCTTCCTTTCGTCCTGAGTCACTTGTGATCTTTCTGAAATGTAAATACTCAAGGATAATAGAAAATAAACTAATATTCAATGAAAAGTTGTTTCAAAACAATCATTATTTGGCATCATCAAAATCTCAAACTCGGGGTCATGGGTTGCAACATATATGAAACTTTTATCTTTTTGAAAGATATGAGAGAGGAACATGATAAGAAGGGGACTTCTGAAAGTGCTCTGATGGCACTAGAAAGTTTGTTAGGGATGTTAAGCCCTATGAACTGGCCCAAGGCTAAATAAAAGAGAGGTGAATTAGATAACTTTAAAACCAAAGATAAAACTCAATCCAAAATCACCACAGAAATAAAGTGCGGAAGAAAATAATGCGGAAGCAATAATAAGAAAAGAACACACTGGATTTATAGTGGTTCGGTCAAACCTTGACCTACGTCCACTCCTTGGAGGCACCCTCCAAGTATTGTACTAAAATAAGTGTCTCTCCTTTAGCCCCCACAGCTAGGCGGAGAAGCCCTTACAAAATCACTACAACCTTCCCCGGTGCGGCAGAGTCGCCAGGTCCTTTGACACCAAAGAGAACTTCTTCTTTGGTGAACTTACCTCGAGACAAGCCTTGAATCCGATGGTACTAAGGTGCGAGTTCGCCGGAGCAACCGTGTAGAATCCCCTCCACACTCGCTTGAGTTCACCCCTCACAGGATCTTCTTCCTCTCAAACTCCACCCTTTCCTCTCTCCCTTTCAAGCTCTCTCTTCAAGTTTCCCCCATAAGAATGAAGCTACAATGGCTGCCAAAGACACTTACAGAGTGCCTTGTCATAACTTAAATAGAAGAGCTAAAAATGAGCTCATTAATGCAAGTTGCCGACATTATCGTCCAGGATGATAGGCATATCGTCCTGGCCGATTAGTTCAAATATGAGGAAAATCATCCTGAATATCACCCTGAAATGAAGCTGGACGATGTCTAATCGGCCCGAACGATCTTGTGATCGTCCAGGACGATTTGACCATGTAATTGCTTTCCTTAAATTCCAGAGAAATTATGGAAAATTTGTCCTGGATCGGCCGGGACGATATTTTAGAGTCCAGGCCGATCCTCTGGACGATGCCCAAAAATAGGTTCTTTCTAAATAGATTTGGCGGTAGATTCTTGCTGAATTGAGCCTATAGTCCTGGCCGATACAAAATCGTCCAGGACGATGTGTTTTGCATAATGATGGCTGCTTTAATGAGGATGCCCTAATTTGGGTTTCTGCTTTTGAACATATCATCCAAACCGATATAAATATCATCCTGGATGATGTTACCAAAAACATAAACTCTTAGGGAACTGTCAGAAATCTTTCAAGTTACAAAGTATCAGGAGCCATACCAAATATAATAGACTCAAGAAAGGAAAAAGGGTACAAACTGACTGTTGACCTCATTTTTGTATGAAGTCACTAAGGACTCACCCAGATTCTAGATCAACCCATACTTTAAATCAATTTTTGCAAAACTCAAATCAATCTAGATCTCAAGATAATTTCAGCTTATGATCAATTCAGACTTTAGTTCAATCTGAATCCAAGTTAATCCAAATCTCAAATCCATTTTAATTTCAAACCCATTCAAGCTTCAAACAATTTCAGTCCAACTCTTAACCAAATTCCAATCAATCTTCAATTGTTTCTTAATCATATTTCAATCACACACCAATCCAGTTTTAATTCAACTTTCAAATATCGAGTTTTCAATCAATCCTCAATCAAAATTCATTCAATTTTTATCGAACGAATTCAATCAAGCAACGTAGAATCGAGTAGACCGGTTCGCTTTCAATTTAAAATTCGATGGCTTTGATCGGCTCGACATGAATCAAAACGACATTATTTAACTTGAATACTTTCAATCAAATTAGTGCGAATCCAATACATAACTAATTTGGCTCACTTGATTCAACTATTTTCACCTTAGTTATGGCTTTAATATTTGCTTTTGGAGCCAAGATCAAAGAAGGGTAACAAGCCCCTTTCCAACCATTGGATCATGGTTGTCCAAGGGCAAAATTGTCAATTGATAGGAGTTCTCATTTCAGGTATTTGAGAAGGCTTTTAGGGCAAGCCGAGAGGGGGGATTTTGGGGATCCATGCTTTGAGGCTCCAGCCGCTCTTCTTCTTCTCCATCCGTCGAGGAAGAGCTACCAAATAAAAGAGATCTCTCTCTCACGCCTCCAGCCGCCCCTTCATTCTCCCCATCCGCTCAAGCAAAAGGAAAGAGGAAGAGGAACCTGCTCCATTCGGCTAAGCTGCAGCATTGAGCGGGGTTGGAAATCATAGTGAGAAGCAGCAGCAGCAACACTCACAAAATCAGGTTATGAAGGTTGATCTCACTCCATCTCAAGCCTTTGCAATGTCCTTTGCCTCCTTCGGCGGGGCTGCTGCTTCAGCTGCAGCTGGTGGAGCTGCTCCTTGGCCAAAGAATACAGGAGATGCATTGCTGTGAAGGCTCCCGAGATCGAACAGGGCATGTGCTCAAAAGAATTTCAGGCACTTAAAGCATGCATGCAGAAAACTATTAAAAAGAAGGCTTAAGAAAATCCTCTGTTTTTGGAAATCCATTAACGTGCAACAATCATGAAAGAGATTGGGAAAAGGGAATAGCAATCGAGCTTCTCATATCAAGCAAGAACAGCCGTTTCTCTTCCCTCTTGTCCAAGAACAGTGACAGTAAGAATCATTTCTTTCTCCAAGATCAAATGGTTACGACCTTTTGCTTACAAAATTGAGATAGCTGCATTATTAATCTTATCTCCTTATAGATTGAACATATGCGAATGTTATTGGAAGTTCATGAAGCTAGTGTATAAATTCTTTGAATCTTGCTATGTATACGTTCTTTGTTCTTTATTTTAATCTCCATTAATGTGCATATTTTTGGTCCTTCATGGTATGATACTGCAGTTGGTTCTATTTTTGAGCTTTGGCTATATAAAAGTTTGAGATCTATTGATTCTCTTTGAAGTTTTTGGTCTCTTTTTCTCACTCCAAATGGCTACGTGTTTCCTCTGTTATTTTGAGAATCCTATTGTTAATGTTGTTATTCAAAGAAGAGACCTCTTTGATTAAAGTCAGATAAATTTCACTTGATTAATCTTAATTGGGCGGACAGCATTAAGATCATTCGAACAAAGTTTTGTTCAGCCAAAGAAGAAATGGCTCAAGGGAAATAGCTTATTTATTTGATCCATAGAGGGAGAAAGTGGATTGCTAGGTACAGGGCATGTCCACGGCTTCATTAACTTGGGTTATTTCATATTTATTATGACTTTCTAGTACTTGTATAAAAAAAATTATAATATATTCTCTACAAGCTTATCTCCATCATTAATCTGAAATGCAGAAGAATCTTGAAAAACATGTGATGATTCTGTTTGAATGTTAAAGCTAGAGATCGCAATAGCATTTCTCTTTTGTTCCCTTGTTAAGTCTTTACTTTGAATTCTTATAATAAGATAAAGTAAAAAAGGAGTCACTACATGCCTTTTTTTTTTTAACGTTGAAATCTCCTTGTGATTGTTTACAATGTGATGAGATCCTTTCTTTCAAACCTGCTTCTATTACAAACATTTCATAGTTGAAGGCTTGACTATTCTTTATTGTAAATAATCTTTGGAAGGATGTTTATTCTTCTTAACATCAATATTTCTTGATGAGACATTAAACAAGGAGATGGCCGTGTGAAATTCTTGACAAAGTTGATTCATGATTTGATTCTTACACCATTTGTTAAATAAATTGTTTGCTGCCGGTGGTAGACGTGTTACCTACTTTAGCACCTTGTAAGGGGTATTGAGGAACACATTTTGTCCTAAAGGGTTATGGTTATAGTAAATATGGTCATACATATTCTTGAAATTGACTGTGTAAATATGGTTAATCTTGTGACATATAAGGCTGAATATTGATGTTAGAAAGCTCAGCACTCTTTATATTTTAATCTCTTTAACATTCATTGTTCGATGCAAGGTCGCTACATGTTTTTGAGAGGTATTTTTGAATTAATTGGAAGGCAATAGAACCGTTTTGAGTTATCTTTCTCTTAGTTGTATTGAATATAAATGTTTGATGAAAATAATCAAATGAGTTGAAAAAAAAAAGAAATTGGATAGATCTTGCATTTACTCAAAAATAATTTCGTGGTGTTGAAAGATGAGAGCGTGAAACAACCTGTATGTGGCAAAGTCAACCCCTTTGTCTCATGTACGAACTTTAAGTGAATCTGGATTTCACCTAAAGGTGTCTTGCCTGAATATAACCTGACATTTTGGAGGCCACAAGCTCCTTCAAATCATGCCATTTTAGGTGACTGTATGACATAAAAAAAAATGGTGCTTTATTGAGAAAGTGTACACACCTGAGCAATGAGAGCAGCTACTCTTTCTCTGAAGATGATGGTGTTGAGATTTCTTTCCTGGAAAAGGATGCTTTTGAAAGTAATGGAGAAGGATCAAAACCATGTCACGAGAGCTTAAGGGATACAAATACTTTTGATGTTGAATTAACAAGTAAAGCTAATCAATTATTTTATCTGTATGGAGAAGTCTACACCTTGATGGCCTTAAAGTTTGATGATGATATTTGATACTTTAAATTTGTAGTTGTTAGCATTTTATCCCTTCATACGTAATCTGTAGCTTGAATTGATATTTTAGAAGAATAAGCATTGGGTTTAATGAAGGATTGGTGGTTTATTCTACTTTGTCGAAACTTGATTTTCATTGTAACTGATGTGGAAATTATACTTTGCTGATGTCATGCGGGTCATGATTTATCGATTCTATTGTAATATAATTGATTTCTCATTCGAATATAAATGTGACCTATTCTATGATTATTTCAATGAGCTTCTCACCTATATATAATTATTCTTGTTGAATTGCTCTTGTAAGATTGTATATGAGCTGAAACTTTTCTTTACATACAAGTCTATATTTTAAAATTATTCTTGCAATATATCATATACATTGAAATTGATTATGGCAGAAATATATACACTTTGAAATTGTTTAAATAATTTGATTTGATTCATATTTTTACATATTCATTTACATGTCAATTCATAATGTCTTTTATATTTGCAAACACGATATTCTGACACCGCTTTCTCTCTTCGCCTTTTTTGCGAGGTGTTGGTGGAGCTGATTGGAGAATGAGCCAAGAGCTTCAGTCGCCCCGTTTCTTCCAAACGGAGTGCTATGGCCGGAGTCACCGTTGACTAGCTCCGGTGACCAGGTAAGTTTTTCTTAAGACTTAGAAAAGCATAGATCTTCTAGATTTATTTGTTGAGTTATTTCTGGCAGCATTAAATTCTTGCATTTAGTTAAAACCTGTTTTCTTCTTTTTACAAATTCAAAATCCATCGACATAGCTTTGTTTACATTCTTAGGCATGTCCAAAGGGTTAGTGACATTGATTCAAACCTATTAAACCTAGTGACATCTTTAAGGACAACAATTAAGGACACTTCTAGAGAACTTAGAAAATTTCTAGAGATTAGGAGATATCTCCTTTTAACTTAAGACTTGAACAATTTGAACCTAGTGACATCTTAAACCTTAAAAAAAAAATTATCTTTTCTTTTAATCATTAAACCAATTAATTGATCTAATTAAAGTTTAAATCATTAATTAAGCAAATCAAATTTGAACTCTTTAAGTTTAGTGATCTTCCCTACTCTAGGGAAAGTTATCACTAAAATTCAAACCCTTTGAACACCTTAAGTTTAAGCCTTAATTATATTTTAAAACCTTCAAAAAAAAAATTTCAATCTAACTTCAAAACCATTAATCAATCTTAAAATTAATTCTGAATCATTAAGACTTAAACCAAAATCTTCCCTTGAGCCTTTCGACCAACCAAAACATTAAGCAACTTTAACCAATTACCCGGTTTAGGATATATCCAAACCACACAGCTTGCTCACACACCTAGATTGGCCCATTAGGACACAGACTCTAGCTTTAGGTTAGGCCGATGTTTCTTTTTGGTTTTGAGATAGATTGATATGCATACGAAATGAGAGTGGCATCCTAGGTTAGATAACGTAGACATAGGTTCACTGTCCACAGACCTGTGCACTTCCCGTTTGTCAGCCTAGGATTAGGTCCCTAGCCCCTTGGCCTACGAGGTCCCCTTGAATGAGGTAACCCATGGTTGCTAACAAGGATCCTCTGGTCGGCACTCGACTAAGTAGGCTAAAAATATCGACGAACCTGGGACGATGGAAAACCATGGGATCTTGACCAGGGACGTCATACCCACTTGGTAGGTTAGTCTTCACCCTTACCTCCTGGGCATTCTCCCGATCTGGTGATCGAGAATATAAGTCCCAACTTTCTAATAAAATTGACCATTAAATTAAAAGTCACTTTCAATCAAATTCGAGCCCAACACTTAGGATAGACCGGGGCACTTCTGAATTGTTTCAGAATTCCAAGTGCCTCCTACTTCTCCTCCGTTGACTCCAGAAATAAGTGTTCAACCTTGATCCAATCCCGATTGAAAATTCCAACCCTTAATCTCCTTTGACATCTAGCTTTGAAAATCTAAATAAAATTTCTACCGCTATTTTAATCGAGAGTTTTCGTAGGAAATTTCGATTTCCTACGATGTAATTAACTACGAGGGCTTACGCTCGTAGGAGATTTAGAAACCCAGAACTTATTTTCAAAATCAATTTTTTTTAAAAAACCTTTAATTAATTATCTTTGGGAAATCTCAATTAAACGACCATTATCGTTATATTCAAAGGATTGATAATGAGTGATATCCTCTTTCCTTAGAAAGATATATCATTATATTATCCTGATTTTGATTATAAAATTAGTGATCCTTTGAAGTTTTAAAATTTGAACCAATTAGTAAATGATATTCTCTCCGTTTGAGATGATATATCGTTCCTAATGTTGTGTTCGCTTTCAAAACTAAAATTCAAAATTTAATCTTTCCCAAAAATAATTAAATATTTTTCAAAACTTATATATTTAAATCATAATTTTTTTAATCAAAACAAAAATGGCGACTCCACTGGGGATAAGTCTCACTCTCCATCTTTAATAGCGGTATGAATTTTATTGAATCGGTAGTCTTAACTACCCTTCTCTCCGTTGGTTCCTCTCCCATTTCTTCCTTGGGTGAGTGTGGCCAACTCAATTAAGACATGTGAAGCGAGAGGTGAGTGTAGGAAACCTCCCTTTAAGTCTGGCTTTGACATTTTGCCTCCAACTTGATTGGTAGAGCGAAAGAGTCAAGTCAAAATCTTTTTGTATATGTTGCAAACTTGCATGCGAGTAAATAACTGGCGTGCTAAGTTTCACAATTTACAGAAGACCCTTCAATTTCAAACTCAAGATTTCAATCCTTTAAGCTAAATTCAATCTCTTTCAAATCCTGATTGATCCCTATATTCTATCACTATATATAGAATTGTACCTCTTACAATTCATTATGTGTGAAAGAATATGAACACCTTCAAATCCAACTCAAAAGATCAATCTTTCTAGTAAAGTCAAATTTTGACATTTCATTCCTAAGCTTTCATTAGGATGAAAGAGTTAGATTGACTTTTAAGAATCTCCCCCTCTCTAAATTTTGTTAACCTTTATGTTGAACACGAGTTCTACATATTGAGTTTCAAAGTAAAGAGAGGGTTTGCTAGACTTTTGAACTTTCAAAATTTATCCAAAATCTTTCAAATCAATTTCAATCGTTGTTATCATGTGTCTTCTATAACATTCTGTTGTAGTTGAACACATACAACACAAACCAAAAAAATTTCAATCAATTTTTGACTTTGACATTTCATCCCCAAATCACTTGGAAGGGTGAAAGAGTCGAGCCTAGTTTTTTAGGATCTTCAGGTTATTTTGTAAACCAACATATTTGAATAAAATTTAATATGTTGAGTTTCTAAATCTGAAAAAGATCCATTCAGTTCTAACCTTGAATTCACTCTCAAGTCCAAATTCAATTTCAACATTCAAGTTTGACTTCAACCTTAGATTAAACTTCAATTTTGATTTTAAAGTCAAAATCCGGGCTTTGACATTTCATCCCAAGTCAATTGGTGAAATGAAAGAGTCGAGACCGATTTTCGGATTTTTCATATTAATTTTGTGAACCTACATGACTGAGTGAAACTCAGTGTGTTGAGTTATAGAATTTGAAAAAAGATCCATTCAACTTTAATCTCAAATCCAAACTTAAAAGTCAAACTTTGACATTTTGCCCCAAGTCAACTGGTGTAGCAAAAGAGTCAAGTTCAACTCGTCAATTTTATGAACCGTCGTGTTTAGTGTAAACTAAATACGATTGAGTTATAAAATTTTGAATAAGGCTAATCTAGTCCAAAACTTAAATTCAAATTCAAATCACTTTCTTAATTCCAAGAAATTGATCACTCAAATGGCTGGGAAAATCGTTCTCTCCTTAGATAGAAACTTGATAGTAGAAGAAATCATCTCTGGTAATTCAATCCAGTTTGGATTACAATTTCAAAACTTCAAGTTGTCAGTCAATGGAGTAGAACTAAATGATCTGTCTGCCGACACTGAAAAGGACTTCCCCTTAGTAGAAGTTACTTTAGGGTCAGGAGTTGACTCCCCCATCTCCAAGATGGAGGTTGTTGTCGCCTCTGTACCCACTATACTCTCTACTCAGGAGGATCAAAACCAGGAGTCAATAACGACAAAAGTGCTACCATCTCAGTCTGAGATCGGGTCAAGTTCTAGTACCCATGTCGTCTGTCATCGGTAGGAACAAAATGAAGAATTACCTTCGAAGAGCCAGAAAAAGGAATCTTAAGGCTAGAAAGACCTTTGAGTCGGAAGCCTTAGAGAGAGCCGATTTCAAGGCCAATCAAGAGTTCGTTGCTCCTTCTACGTACCCTCTCCTTGCACAAAGGAGGGAGGTTTTAGGTACAAGAGTGCGATCTTCAATACACCTACTTGACTACTACACGGAAAGACTCGAGCAATCTAGAATTGAGCAATTACCAACGATAGGCCATAGGCCCCAATTGAGGATTATGATCCGTCCACTCTACTAGAAGATGTTAGGGCTCGTTACTATACGTGTTCCACTACATTACTTATAGAGGAGGAGGAGTAGAAATCACTCGGGGTGCCACTCTCTTAACTACTACTTTAGTGGTAATTTGAGAGAGGGAATAATCTAAGATTGTGTCAGATAGTGATACCGTTGAAATCTAACTTTCGACGGGGTCCTATCGCGATAAATCTTTTGATTATAATAATGTCGTGCTTTCTAGGGACGTTGCAGACCCTATAACAGTCTCCCCTTTCAAAGAGATTGTAGGAATTCGATTCCACACTACTGGAGTCTTGCCACCTAGATTTGCAACCGTTAAGGAAAAAGCTTCTAATTTCTCAAGTGTACGGGTCCGGATGTTCAAGATAGTTGATTCCTTTTTTTTAATGAAAATTGACCTCTACCTTAAGTCTTAAGTAGGAGAGAGTTGTAGTTGACTCCATCAAATGTTTGAATACCCCTCCCTCCCACCGCTTTTGTGGGTTGATTTAATTTCTGAATTAAGGTCTACTTCAAATTTAGGTTGATTCTAGAAATGAATATTTTATCAATCTTCTAGCAATCTTCTATCTTAATAGGAGATTCAGGCATGTCTAAAATCTGTCTAATGATTTTCAAAGTCAAGCCGATACCCTTTTCAAAAAGATTGGATGTGCTTTGAGGATTATTCTTCCTTGTATAAGAGAACGAATTTTCTTCTCTAATATTTGAGATATAATCCCAACATTCAAAAAAAAAAAGATCAATCAATTTAAGGTATTCGAAGAAAGTGGAGCCTCTTCTCGAATTCAATTGAAGTTAAAAGATGCGTGAATGCGCTAAAAAATCAAAAGATGGACGAATGCGCCAAAAAATCAAGAAATGCACGAAGTGCACAAAAAGTCAAAAGATGCGCAATATGCGTCACCAGAAAAAGAGAAGAAGAGTAAGATGGCTTCCTTCCTCTAAGTCCTTAAATCTAAAAATACTTGATCACCTTCAAGCACTTGACTTTGAAAATCTTGAATTCAGATTCTTCAACATGCATGAATTTTCTATCAGATAGAAGAACATAGGCAAGAGAATTGAAAAGATTGAATTTCTCTCTTCAACTTAAACACTTTGAAATTAATTTTAATTCAAAATCTATACAAGGGAGACCCCAGTTCAGTTTCTACGAAACTTGGTCTGGGCCAACAAAACCTAAATCCTTAAGCCTTTTTAAGGGTAGTTGGAGTCAACACTACTTCTCACTGCACTTCTAAATTTGTTCCCATATGTCGTTCCGACAGGGTCCAAATGGTTAAGAGGAAATTTCTTAATAGAAAGAACGAATCTTCCACTCTTGAAAAGAATTCGAATCTTGTCCTTGAAGAATGTGTAAGTCCTTACGGGTAGGCATCTTTTCCTTTAAAGCTTTTTTTAACAAAACTACACTCTATACTGGGTCCAAAATCAACCCTACTAGAGGAGTATTTTGTAATGCTGGTAATTGACATTCAAAATTAAACTACGACTGAGTAGAGTGCCCGACTCCATTTTGAAGAGTTCGAGGCCTTGTAGAGCTTTGTCTTCAAGGCTCAATAAAACTTAAAATCGTACGAAGCCTGATTGGTTAAAGCTTGTGATAAGATAGAGCAACTTCGAACCTTCCAAGGAGGAGACTTGGTCTAGGTTCTTCGGATGCATATCTTAGCCCACCGAGAGATCGGTGGAGGAGTGTGAACCAACACAAGACAGTCCTCTTGTCGTAGAGACGATCTTTGAGAAAATTTTGAACATTAACTGATCAACCCTGGAGAATGCCACCTGATATTTTTTTTAAATGTTAGGGAGGCTCCTCAGGAAGTACCATGCCAGATGAGTGTCAAATTCAAAGTCAATGAAAACTCTTCAAATTTCCTAGATTAAAGAAATTTCTTAATTAAAAATCAAACATCAAAAGCTTTCAAAATTCACTTTTTAAAACTTTCAAATTTCAAATTTCAAAATTTAAATTCGATCCTCTATGTGGATCAAGTTTCCTCCACATATGATCATCCAGACCTGATTCTTTGTGCAGAGCAAGTTTCCTCTCCACAAGACCGCCTGTTAGTGGTGGAGTGTGCCCTTCATGGCGCCACCCTAACATTTGAGTTGAACGATTAGTGGTGGAGCGTGCCCTTTGTGGCGCCACCCTAATTCGTACCCGTTAGTGGTGGAGCGTGCCCTTCGTGGCGCCACCCTAACATTTGAGTTGAACGATTAGTGGTGGAGTACGCCCTTCGTGGCACCATCCTAATTCATACTCGCTAGTGGTGGAGTACGCCCTTCGTGGCACCACCCTAGTTTTCCAGATTCGATCCTCTGTGTGGAGCAAGTTTCCTCCACATATGATCATCCAGACCCGATTCTTTGTGTGGAGCAAGTTTCCTCCTCACATGACCATTCACTAGTGGTGGAGTACGCCCTTCGTGGCACCACCCTAGTTTGCCAATTTTGGTCCTCTTTGTGGAGCAAGTTTCCTCCCCACATGATCATTCGCTAGTGGTGGAGTACGCCCTTCGTGGCACCACCCTAGTTTTCCAGTTCCGATCCTCTGTGTAGAGCAAGTTTCCTCTACATACGATCATCCAGACTCGATCCTCTGTGTGAAGCAAGTTTCCTTCACATACGATCATTCCAGATCCGATCCGCTGTATGGAGCAAGTTTCCTCCATATACGATCATCCAGGCTCGGTCCTCTATGTGAAGCAAGTTTCCTTCACATACGATCAATCCAGATCTGATCTTTCGTGGGTAGCAATGCTTCCTTCCCACAAGATCTTTCTAGTCTTTTTTTCATTAAGGACAGATGTGAGTCATCGTGCTTTCTCTCCTTAGGACTAGATCTACTAGTGGTAGAGTACGTCCTCTGTGGCACTACCCTATTATCAATTCAAACCTCGATCCCCCAAGGATAGACCTTTTCTTTCCCTTAGGATCAAAACTCCAGACTTAACCTTTTTCGGTCAACGCCAATATGTGCAATAGAATTTTATTCTATTACACATATTGGGGGTCCATTTGTTGACCTCATTTTTGTATGAAGTCACTAAGGACTCACCCAGATTCTAGATCAACCCATACTTTAAATCAATTTTTGCAAAACTCAAATCAATCTAGATCTCAAGATAATTTCAGCTTATGATCAATTCAGACTTTAGTTCAATCTGAATCCAAGTTAATCCAAATCTCAAATCCATTTTAATTTCAAACCCATTCAAGCTTCAAACAATTTCAGTCCAACTCTTAACCAAATTCCAATCAATCTTCAATTGTTTCTTAATCATATTTCAATCACACACCAATCCAGTTTTAATTCAACTTTCAAATATCGAGTTTTCAATCAATCCTCAATCAAAATTCATTCAATTTTTATCGAACGAATTCAATCAAGCAACGTAGAATCGAGTAGACCGGTTCGCTTTCAATTTAAAATTCGATGGCTTTGATCGGCTCGACATGAATCAAAACGACATTATTTAACTTGAATACTTTCAATCAAATTAGTGCGAATCCAATACATAACTAATTTGGCTCACTTGATTCAACTATTTTCACCTTAGTTATGGCTTTAATATTTGCTTTTGGAGCCAAGATCAAAGAAGGGTAACAAGCCCCTTTCCAACCATTGGATCATGGTTGTCCAAGGGCAAAATTGTCAATTGATAGGAGTTCTCATTTCAGGTATTTGAGAAGGCTTTTAGGGCAAGCCGAGAGGGGGGATTTTGGGGGATCCATGCTTTGAGGCTCCAGCCGCTCTTCTTCTTCTCCATCCGTCGAGGAAGAGCTACCAAATAAAAGAGATCTCTCTCTCACGCCTCCAGCCGCCCCTTCATTCTCCCCATCCGCTCAAGCAAAAGGAAAGAGGAAGAGGAACCTGCTCCATTCGGCTAAGCTGCAGCATTGAGCGGGGTTGGAAATCATAGTGAGAAGCAGCAGCAGCAACACTCACAAAATCAGGTTATGAAGGTTGATCTCACTCCATCTCAAGCCTTTGCAATGTCCTTTGCCTCCTTCGGCGGGGCTGCTGCTTCAGCTGCAGCTGGTGGAGCTGCTCCTTGGCCAAAGAATACAGGAGATGCATTGCTGTGAAGGCTCCCGAGATCGAACAGGGCATGTGCTCAAAAGAATTTCAGGCACTTAAAGCATGCATGCAGAAAACTATTAAAAAGAAGGCTTAAGAAAATCCTCTGTTTTTGGAAATCCATTAACGTGCAACAATCATGAAAGAGATTGGGAAAAGGGAATAGCAATCGAGCTTCTCATATCAAGCAAGAACAGCCGTTTCTCTTCCCTCTTGTCCAAGAACAGTGACAGTAAGAATCATTTCTTTCTCCAAGATCAAATGGTTACGACCTTTTGCTTACAAAATTGAGATAGCTGCATTATTAATCTTATCTCCTTATAGATTGAACATATGCGAATGTTATTGGAAGTTCATGAAGCTAGTGTATAAATTCTTTGAATCTTGCTATGTATACGTTCTTTGTTCTTTATTTTAATCTCCATTAATGTGCATATTTTTGGTCCTTCATGGTATGATACTGCAGTTGGTTCTATTTTTGAGCTTTGGCTATATAAAAGTTTGAGATCTATTGATTCTCTTTGAAGTTTTTGGTCTCTTTTTCTCACTCCAAATGGCTACGTGTTTCCTCTGTTATTTTGAGAATCCTATTGTTAATGTTGTTATTCAAAGAAGAGACCTCTTTGATTAAAGTCAGATAAATTTCACTTGATTAATCTTAATTGGGCGGACAGCATTAAGATCATTCGAACAAAGTTTTGTTCAGCCAAAGAAGAAATGGCTCAAGGGAAATAGCTTATTTATTTGATCCATAGAGGGAGAAAGTGGATTGCTAGGTACAGGGCATGTCCACGGCTTCATTAACTTGGGTTATTTCATATTTATTATGACTTTCTAGTACTTGTATAAAAAAAATTATAATATATTCTCTACAAGCTTATCTCCATCATTAATCTGAAATGCAGAAGAATCTTGAAAAACATGTGATGATTCTGTTTGAATGTTAAAGCTAGAGATCGCAATAGCATTTCTCTTTTGTTCCCTTGTTAAGTCTTTACTTTGAATTCTTATAATAAGATAAAGTAAAAAAGGAGTCACTACATGCCTTTTTTTTTTTAACGTTGAAATCTCCTTGTGATTGTTTACAATGTGATGAGATCCTTTCTTTCAAACCTGCTTCTATTACAAACATTTCATAGTTGAAGGCTTGACTATTCTTTATTGTAAATAATCTTTGGAAGGATGTTTATTCTTCTTAACATCAATATTTCTTGATGAGACATTAAACAAGGAGATGGCCGTGTGAAATTCTTGACAAAGTTGATTCATGATTTGATTCTTACACCATTTGTTAAATAAATTGTTTGCTGCCGGTGGTAGACGTGTTACCTACTTTAGCACCTTGTAAGGGGTATTGAGGAACACATTTTGTCCTAAAGGGTTATGGTTATAGTAAATATGGTCATACATATTCTTGAAATTGACTGTGTAAATATGGTTAATCTTGTGACATATAAGGCTGAATATTGATGTTAGAAAGCTCAGCACTCTTTATATTTTAATCTCTTTAACATTCATTGTTCGATGCAAGGTCGCTACATGTTTTTGAGAGGTATTTTTGAATTAATTGGAAGGCAATAGAACCGTTTTGAGTTATCTTTCTCTTAGTTGTATTGAATATAAATGTTTGATGAAAATAATCAAATGAGTTGAAAAAAAAAAGAAATTGGATAGATCTTGCATTTACTCAAAAATAATTTCGTGGTGTTGAAAGATGAGAGCGTGAAACAACCTGTATGTGGCAAAGTCAACCCCTTTGTCTCATGTACGAACTTTAAGTGAATCTGGATTTCACCTAAAGGTGTCTTGCCTGAATATAACCTGACATTTTGGAGGCCACAAGCTCCTTCAAATCATGCCATTTTAGGTGACTGTATGACATAAAAAAAAATGGTGCTTTATTGAGAAAGTGTACACACCTGAGCAATGAGAGCAGCTACTCTTTCTCTGAAGATGATGGTGTTGAGATTTCTTTCCTGGAAAAGGATGCTTTTGAAAGTAATGGAGAAGGATCAAAACCATGTCACGAGAGCTTAAGGGATACAAATACTTTTGATGTTGAATTAACAAGTAAAGCTAATCAATTATTTTATCTGTATGGAGAAGTCTACACCTTGATGGCCTTAAAGTTTGATGATGATATTTGATACTTTAAATTTGTAGTTGTTAGCATTTTATCCCTTCATACGTAATCTGTAGCTTGAATTGATATTTTAGAAGAATAAGCATTGGGTTTAATGAAGGATTGGTGGTTTATTCTACTTTGTCGAAACTTGATTTTCATTGTAACTGATGTGGAAATTATACTTTGCTGATGTCATGCGGGTCATGATTTATCGATTCTATTGTAATATAATTGATTTCTCATTCGAATATAAATGTGACCTATTCTATGATTATTTCAATGAGCTTCTCACCTATATATAATTATTCTTGTTGAATTGCTCTTGTAAGATTGTATATGAGCTGAAACTTTTCTTTACATACAAGTCTATATTTTAAAATTATTCTTGCAATATATCATATACATTGAAATTGATTATGGCAGAAATATATACACTTTGAAATTGTTTAAATAATTTGATTTGATTCATATTTTTACATATTCATTTACATGTCAATTCATAATGTCTTTTATATTTGCAAACACGATATTCTGACACCGCTTTCTCTCTTCGCCTTTTTTGCGAGGTGTTGGTGGAGCTGATTGGAGAATGAGCCAAGAGCTTCAGTCGCCCCGTTTCTTCCAAACGGAGTGCTATGGCCGGAGTCACCGTTGACTAGCTCCGGTGACCAGGTAAGTTTTTCTTAAGACTTAGAAAAGCATAGATCTTCTAGATTTATTTGTTGAGTTATTTCTGGCAGCATTAAATTCTTGCATTTAGTTAAAACCTGTTTTCTTCTTTTTACAAATTCAAAATCCATCGACATAGCTTTGTTTACATTCTTAGGCATGTCCAAAGGGTTAGTGACATTGATTCAAACCTATTAAACCTAGTGACATCTTTAAGGACAACAATTAAGGACACTTCTAGAGAACTTAGAAAATTTCTAGAGATTAGGAGATATCTCCTTTTAACTTAAGACTTGAACAATTTGAACCTAGTGACATCTTAAACCTTAAAAAAAAAATTATCTTTTCTTTTAATCATTAAACCAATTAATTGATCTAATTAAAGTTTAAATCATTAATTAAGCAAATCAAATTTGAACTCTTTAAGTTTAGTGATCTTCCCTACTCTAGGGAAAGTTATCACTAAAATTCAAACCCTTTGAACACCTTAAGTTTAAGCCTTAATTATATTTTAAAACCTTCAAAAAAAAAATTTCAATCTAACTTCAAAACCATTAATCAATCTTAAAATTAATTCTGAATCATTAAGACTTAAACCAAAATCTTCCCTTGAGCCTTTCGACCAACCAAAACATTAAGCAACTTTAACCAATTACCCGGTTTAGGATATATCCAAACCACACAGCTTGCTCACACACCTAGATTGGCCCATTAGGACACAGACTCTAGCTTTAGGTTAGGCCGATGTTTCTTTTTGGTTTTGAGATAGATTGATATGCATACGAAATGAGAGTGGCATCCTAGGTTAGATAACGTAGACATAGGTTCACTGTCCACAGACCTGTGCACTTCCCGTTTGTCAGCCTAGGATTAGGTCCCTAGCCCCTTGGCCTACGAGGTCCCCTTGAATGAGGTAACCCATGGTTGCTAACAAGGATCCTCTGGTCGGCACTCGACTAAGTAGGCTAAAAATATCGACGAACCTGGGACGATGGAAAACCATGGGATCTTGACCAGGGACGTCATACCCACTTGGTAGGTTAGTCTTCACCCTTACCTCCTGGGCATTCTCCCGATCTGGTGATCGAGAATATAAGTCCCAACTTTCTAATAAAATTGACCATTAAATTAAAAGTCACTTTCAATCAAATTCGAGCCCAACACTTAGGATAGACCGGGGCACTTCTGAATTGTTTCAGAATTCCAAGTGCCTCCTACTTCTCCTCCGTTGACTCCAGAAATAAGTGTTCAACCTTGATCCAATCCCGATTGAAAATT
The DNA here is from genome assembly GCA_022539455.1 of Dendrobium nobile. Taxonomy (NCBI): domain Eukaryota; kingdom Viridiplantae; phylum Streptophyta; class Magnoliopsida; order Asparagales; family Orchidaceae; genus Dendrobium; species Dendrobium nobile. The sequence continues at coordinate 28,391,187 of CM039727.1, forward strand.
CCAACCCTTAATCTCCTTTGACATCTAGCTTTGAAAATCTAAATAAAATTTCTACCGCTATTTTAATCGAGAGTTTTCGTAGGAAATTTCGATTTCCTACGATGTAATTAACTACGAGGGCTTACGCTCGTAGGAGATTTAGAAACCCAGAACTTATTTTCAAAATCAATTTTTTTTAAAAAACCTTTAATTAATTATCTTTGGGAAATCTCAATTAAACGACCATTATCGTTATATTCAAAGGATTGATAATGAGTGATATCCTCTTTCCTTAGAAAGATATATCATTATATTATCCTGATTTTGATTATAAAATTAGTGATCCTTTGAAGTTTTAAAATTTGAACCAATTAGTAAATGATATTCTCTCCGTTTGAGATGATATATCGTTCCTAATGTTGTGTTCGCTTTCAAAACTAAAATTCAAAATTTAATCTTTCCCAAAAATAATTAAATATTTTTCAAAACTTATATATTTAAATCATAATTTTTTTAATCAAAACAAAAATGGCGACTCCACTGGGGATAAGTCTCACTCTCCATCTTTAATAGCGGTATGAATTTTATTGAATCGGTAGTCTTAACTACCCTTCTCTCCGTTGGTTCCTCTCCCATTTCTTCCTTGGGTGAGTGTGGCCAACTCAATTAAGACATGTGAAGCGAGAGGTGAGTGTAGGAAACCTCCCTTTAAGTCTGGCTTTGACATTTTGCCTCCAACTTGATTGGTAGAGCGAAAGAGTCAAGTCAAAATCTTTTTGTATATGTTGCAAACTTGCATGCGAGTAAATAACTGGCGTGCTAAGTTTCACAATTTACAGAAGACCCTTCAATTTCAAACTCAAGATTTCAATCCTTTAAGCTAAATTCAATCTCTTTCAAATCCTGATTGATCCCTATATTCTATCACTATATATAGAATTGTACCTCTTACAATTCATTATGTGTGAAAGAATATGAACACCTTCAAATCCAACTCAAAAGATCAATCTTTCTAGTAAAGTCAAATTTTGACATTTCATTCCTAAGCTTTCATTAGGATGAAAGAGTTAGATTGACTTTTAAGAATCTCCCCCTCTCTAAATTTTGTTAACCTTTATGTTGAACACGAGTTCTACATATTGAGTTTCAAAGTAAAGAGAGGGTTTGCTAGACTTTTGAACTTTCAAAATTTATCCAAAATCTTTCAAATCAATTTCAATCGTTGTTATCATGTGTCTTCTATAACATTCTGTTGTAGTTGAACACATACAACACAAACCAAAAAAATTTCAATCAATTTTTGACTTTGACATTTCATCCCCAAATCACTTGGAAGGGTGAAAGAGTCGAGCCTAGTTTTTTAGGATCTTCAGGTTATTTTGTAAACCAACATATTTGAATAAAATTTAATATGTTGAGTTTCTAAATCTGAAAAAGATCCATTCAGTTCTAACCTTGAATTCACTCTCAAGTCCAAATTCAATTTCAACATTCAAGTTTGACTTCAACCTTAGATTAAACTTCAATTTTGATTTTAAAGTCAAAATCCGGGCTTTGACATTTCATCCCAAGTCAATTGGTGAAATGAAAGAGTCGAGACCGATTTTCGGATTTTTCATATTAATTTTGTGAACCTACATGACTGAGTGAAACTCAGTGTGTTGAGTTATAGAATTTGAAAAAAGATCCATTCAACTTTAATCTCAAATCCAAACTTAAAAGTCAAACTTTGACATTTTGCCCCAAGTCAACTGGTGTAGCAAAAGAGTCAAGTTCAACTCGTCAATTTTATGAACCGTCGTGTTTAGTGTAAACTAAATACGATTGAGTTATAAAATTTTGAATAAGGCTAATCTAGTCCAAAACTTAAATTCAAATTCAAATCACTTTCTTAATTCCAAGAAATTGATCACTCAAATGGCTGGGAAAATCGTTCTCTCCTTAGATAGAAACTTGATAGTAGAAGAAATCATCTCTGGTAATTCAATCCAGTTTGGATTACAATTTCAAAACTTCAAGTTGTCAGTCAATGGAGTAGAACTAAATGATCTGTCTGCCGACACTGAAAAGGACTTCCCCTTAGTAGAAGTTACTTTAGGGTCAGGAGTTGACTCCCCCATCTCCAAGATGGAGGTTGTTGTCGCCTCTGTACCCACTATACTCTCTACTCAGGAGGATCAAAACCAGGAGTCAATAACGACAAAAGTGCTACCATCTCAGTCTGAGATCGGGTCAAGTTCTAGTACCCATGTCGTCTGTCATCGGTAGGAACAAAATGAAGAATTACCTTCGAAGAGCCAGAAAAAGGAATCTTAAGGCTAGAAAGACCTTTGAGTCGGAAGCCTTAGAGAGAGCCGATTTCAAGGCCAATCAAGAGTTCGTTGCTCCTTCTACGTACCCTCTCCTTGCACAAAGGAGGGAGGTTTTAGGTACAAGAGTGCGATCTTCAATACACCTACTTGACTACTACACGGAAAGACTCGAGCAATCTAGAATTGAGCAATTACCAACGATAGGCCATAGGCCCCCAATTGAGGATTATGATCCGTCCACTCTACTAGAAGATGTTAGGGCTCGTTACTATACGTGTTCCACTACATTACTTATAGAGGAGGAGGAGTAGAAATCACTCGGGGTGCCACTCTCTTAACTACTACTTTAGTGGTAATTTGAGAGAGGGAATAATCTAAGATTGTGTCAGATAGTGATACCGTTGAAATCTAACTTTCGACGGGGTCCTATCGCGATAAATCTTTTGATTATAATAATGTCGTGCTTTCTAGGGACGTTGCAGACCCTATAACAGTCTCCCCTTTCAAAGAGATTGTAGGAATTCGATTCCACACTACTGGAGTCTTGCCACCTAGATTTGCAACCGTTAAGGAAAAAGCTTCTAATTTCTCAAGTGTACGGGTCCGGATGTTCAAGATAGTTGATTCCTTTTTTTTAATGAAAATTGACCTCTACCTTAAGTCTTAAGTAGGAGAGAGTTGTAGTTGACTCCATCAAATGTTTGAATACCCCTCCCTCCCACCGCTTTTGTGGGTTGATTTAATTTCTGAATTAAGGTCTACTTCAAATTTAGGTTGATTCTAGAAATGAATATTTTATCAATCTTCTAGCAATCTTCTATCTTAATAGGAGATTCAGGCATGTCTAAAATCTGTCTAATGATTTTCAAAGTCAAGCCGATACCCTTTTCAAAAAGATTGGATGTGCTTTGAGGATTATTCTTCCTTGTATAAGAGAACGAATTTTCTTCTCTAATATTTGAGATATAATCCCAACATTCAAAAAAAAAAGATCAATCAATTTAAGGTATTCGAAGAAAGTGGAGCCTCTTCTCGAATTCAATTGAAGTTAAAAGATGCGTGAATGCGCTAAAAAATCAAAAGATGGACGAATGCGCCAAAAAATCAAGAAATGCACGAAGTGCACAAAAAGTCAAAAGATGCGCAATATGCGTCACCAGAAAAAGAGAAGAAGAGTAAGATGGCTTCCTTCCTCTAAGTCCTTAAATCTAAAAATACTTGATCACCTTCAAGCACTTGACTTTGAAAATCTTGAATTCAGATTCTTCAACATGCATGAATTTTCTATCAGATAGAAGAACATAGGCAAGAGAATTGAAAAGATTGAATTTCTCTCTTCAACTTAAACACTTTGAAATTAATTTTAATTCAAAATCTATACAAGGGAGACCCCAGTTCAGTTTCTACGAAACTTGGTCTGGGCCAACAAAACCTAAATCCTTAAGCCTTTTTAAGGGTAGTTGGAGTCAACACTACTTCTCACTGCACTTCTAAATTTGTTCCCATATGTCGTTCCGACAGGGTCCAAATGGTTAAGAGGAAATTTCTTAATAGAAAGAACGAATCTTCCACTCTTGAAAAGAATTCGAATCTTGTCCTTGAAGAATGTGTAAGTCCTTACGGGTAGGCATCTTTTCCTTTAAAGCTTTTTTTAACAAAACTACACTCTATACTGGGTCCAAAATCAACCCTACTAGAGGAGTATTTTGTAATGCTGGTAATTGACATTCAAAATTAAACTACGACTGAGTAGAGTGCCCGACTCCATTTTGAAGAGTTCGAGGCCTTGTAGAGCTTTGTCTTCAAGGCTCAATAAAACTTAAAATCGTACGAAGCCTGATTGGTTAAAGCTTGTGATAAGATAGAGCAACTTCGAACCTTCCAAGGAGGAGACTTGGTCTAGGTTCTTCGGATGCATATCTTAGCCCACCGAGAGATCGGTGGAGGAGTGTGAACCAACACAAGACAGTCCTCTTGTCGTAGAGACGATCTTTGAGAAAATTTTGAACATTAACTGATCAACCCTGGAGAATGCCACCTGATATTTTTTTTAAATGTTAGGGAGGCTCCTCAGGAAGTACCATGCCAGATGAGTGTCAAATTCAAAGTCAATGAAAACTCTTCAAATTTCCTAGATTAAAGAAATTTCTTAATTAAAAATCAAACATCAAAAGCTTTCAAAATTCACTTTTAAAACTTTCAAATTTCAAATTTCAAAATTTAAATTCGATCCTCTATGTGGATCAAGTTTCCTCCACATATGATCATCCAGACCTGATTCTTTGTGCAGAGCAAGTTTCCTCTCCACAAGACCGCCTGTTAGTGGTGGAGTGTGCCCTTCATGGCGCCACCCTAACATTTGAGTTGAACGATTAGTGGTGGAGCGTGCCCTTTGTGGCGCCACCCTAATTCGTACCCGTTAGTGGTGGAGCGTGCCCTTCGTGGCGCCACCCTAACATTTGAGTTGAACGATTAGTGGTGGAGTACGCCCTTCGTGGCACCATCCTAATTCATACTCGCTAGTGGTGGAGTACGCCCTTCGTGGCACCACCCTAGTTTTCCAGATTCGATCCTCTGTGTGGAGCAAGTTTCCTCCACATATGACCATCCAGACCCGATTCTTTGTGTGGAGCAAGTTTCCTCCTCACATGACCATTCACTAGTGGTGGAGTACGCCCTTCGTGGCACCACCCTAGTTTGCCAGTTTTGGTCCTCTTTGTGGAGCAAGTTTCCTCCCCACATGATCATTCGCTAGTGGTGGAGTACGCCCTTCGTGGCACCACCCTAGTTTTCCAGTTCCGATCCTCTGTGTAGAGCAAGTTTCCTCTACATACGATCATCCAGACTCGATCCTCTGTGTGAAGCAAGTTTCCTTCACATACGATCATTCCAGTTCCGATCCGCTGTATGGAGCAAGTTTCCTCCATATACGATCATCCAGGCTCGGTCCTCTATGTGAAGCAAGTTTCCTTCACATACGATCAATCCAGATCTGATCTTTCGTGGGTAGCAATGCTTCCTTCCCACAAGATCTTTCTAGTCTTTTTTTCATTAAGGACAGATGTGAGTCATCGTGCTTTCTCTCCTTAGGACTAGATCTACTAGTGGTAGAGTACGTCCTCTGTGGCACTACCCTATTATCAATTCAAACCTCGATCCCCCAAGGATAGACCTTTTCTTTCCCTTAGGATCAAAACTCCAGACTTAACCTTTTTCGGTCAACGCCAATATGTGCAATAGAATTTTATTCTATTACACATATTGGGGGTCCATTTGTTGACCTCATTTTTGTATGAAGTCACTAAGGACTCACCCAGATTCTAGATCAACCCATACTTTAAATCAATTTTTGCAAAACTCAAATCAATCTAGATCTCAAGATAATTTCAGCTTATGATCAATTCAGACTTTAGTTCAATCTGAATCCAAGTTAATCCAAATCTCAAATCCATTTTAATTTCAAACCCATTCAAGCTTCAAACAATTTCAGTCCAACTCTTAACCAAATTCCAATCAATCTTCAATTGTTTCTTAATCATATTTCAATCACACACCAATCCAGTTTTAATTCAACTTTCAAATATCGAGTTTTCAATCAATCCTCAATCAAAATTCATTCAATTTTTATCGAACGAATTCAATCAAGCAACGTAGAATCGAGTAGACCGGTTCGCTTTCAATTTAAAATTCGATGGCTTTGATCGGCTCGACATGAATCAAAACGACATTATTTAACTTGAATACTTTCAATCAAATTAGTGCGAATCCAATACATAACTAATTTGGCTCACTTGATTCAACTATTTTCACCTTAGTTATGGCTTTAATATTTGCTTTTGGAGCCAAGATCAAAGAAGGGTAACAAGCCCCTTTCCAACCATTGGATCATGGTTGTCCAAGGGCAAAATTGTCAATTGATAGGAGTTCTCATTTCAGGTATTTGAGAAGGCTTTTAGGGCAAGCCGAGAGGGGGGATTTTGGGGGATCCATGCTTTGAGGCTCCAGCCGCTCTTCTTCTTCTCCATCCGTCGAGGAAGAGCTACCAAATAAAAGAGATCTCTCTCTCACGCCTCCAGCCGCCCCTTCATTCTCCCCATCCGCTCAAGCAAAAGGAAAGAGGAAGAGGAACCTGCTCCATTCGGCTAAGCTGCAGCATTGAGCGGGGTTGGAAATCATAGTGAGAAGCAGCAGCAGCAACACTCACAAAATCAGGTTATGAAGGTTGATCTCACTCCATCTCAAGCCTTTGCAATGTCCTTTGCCTCCTTCGGCGGGGCTGCTGCTTCAGCTGCAGCTGGTGGAGCTGCTCCTTGGCCAAAGAATACAGGAGATGCATTGCTGTGAAGGCTCCCGAGATCGAACAGGGCATGTGCTCAAAAGAATTTCAGGCACTTAAAGCATGCATGCAGAAAACTATTAAAAAGAAGGCTTAAGAAAATCCTCTGTTTTTGGAAATCCATTAACGTGCAACAATCATGAAAGAGATTGGGAAAAGGGAATAGCAATCGAGCTTCTCATATCAAGCAAGAACAGCCGTTTCTCTTCCCTCTTGTCCAAGAACAGTGACAGTAAGAATCATTTCTTTCTCCAAGATCAAATGGTTACGACCTTTTGCTTACAAAATTGAGATAGCTGCATTATTAATCTTATCTCCTTATAGATTGAACATATGCGAATGTTATTGGAAGTTCATGAAGCTAGTGTATAAATTCTTTGAATCTTGCTATGTATACGTTCTTTGTTCTTTATTTTAATCTCCATTAATGTGCATATTTTTGGTCCTTCATGGTATGATACTGCAGTTGGTTCTATTTTTGAGCTTTGGCTATATAAAAGTTTGAGATCTATTGATTCTCTTTGAAGTTTTTGGTCTCTTTTTCTCACTCCAAATGGCTACGTGTTTCCTCTGTTATTTTGAGAATCCTATTGTTAATGTTGTTATTCAAAGAAGAGACCTCTTTGATTAAAGTCAGATAAATTTCACTTGATTAATCTTAATTGGGCGGACAGCATTAAGATCATTCGAACAAAGTTTTGTTCAGCCAAAGAAGAAATGGCCCAAGGGAAATAGCTTATTTATTTGATCCATAGAGGGAGAAAGTGGATTGCTAGGTACAGGGCATGTCCACGGCTTCATTAACTTGGGTTATTTCATATTTATTATGACTTTCTAGTACTTGTATAAAAAAAATTATAATATATTCTCTACAAGCTTATCTCCATCATTAATCTGAAATGCAGAAGAATCTTGAAAAACATGTGATGATTCTGTTTGAATGTTAAAGCTAGAGATCGCAATAGCATTTCTCTTTTGTTCCCTTGTTAAGTCTTTACTTTGAATTCTTATAATAAGATAAAGTAAAAAAGGAGTCACTACATGCCTTTTTTTTTTTAACGTTGAAATCTCCTTGTGATTGTTTACAATGTGATGAGATCCTTTCTTTCAAACCTGCTTCTATTACAAACATTTCATAGTTGAAGGCTTGACTATTCTTTATTGTAAATAATCTTTGGAAGGATGTTTATTCTTCTTAACATCAATATTTCTTGATGAGACATTAAACAAGGAGATGGCCGTGTGAAATTCTTGACAAAGTTGATTCATGATTTGATTCTTACACCATTTGTTAAATAAATTGTTTGCTGCCGGTGGTAGACGTGTTACCTACTTTAGCACCTTGTAAGGGGTATTGAGGAACACATTTTGTCCTAAAGGGTTATGGTTATAGTAAATATGGTCATACATATTCTTGAAATTGACTGTGTAAATATGGTTAATCTTGTGACATATAAGGCTGAATATTGATGTTAGAAAGCTCAGCACTCTTTATATTTTAATCTCTTTAACATTCATTGTTCGATGCAAGGTCGCTACATGTTTTTGAGAGGTATTTTTGAATTAATTGGAAGGCAATAGAACCGTTTTGAGTTATCTTTCTCTTAGTTGTATTGAATATAAATGTTTGATGAAAATAATCAAATGAGTTGAAAAAAAAAAAGAAATTGGATAGATCTTGCATTTACTCAAAAATAATTTCGTGGTGTTGAAAGATGAGAGCGTGAAACAACCTGTATGTGGCAAAGTCAACCCCTTTGTCTCATGTACGAACTTTAAGTGAATCTGGATTTCACCTAAAGGTGTCTTGCCTGAATATAACCTGACATTTTGGAGGCCACAAGCTCCTTCAAATCATGCCATTTTAGGTGACTGTATGACATAAAAAAAAATGGTGCTTTATTGAGAAAGTGTACACACCTGAGCAATGAGAGCAGCTACTCTTTCTCTGAAGATGATGGTGTTGAGATTTCTTTCCTGGAAAAGGATGCTTTTGAAAGTAATGGAGAAGGATCAAAACCATGTCACGAGAGCTTAAGGGATACAAATACTTTTGATGTTGAATTAACAAGTAAAGATAATCAATTATTTTATCTGTATGGAGAAGTCTACACCTTGATGGCCTTAAAGTTTGATGATGATATTTGATACTTTAAATTTGTAGTTGTTAGCATTTTATTCCTTCATACGTAATCTGTAGCTTGAATTGATATTTTAGAAGAATAAGCATTGGGTTTAATGAAGGATTGGTGGTTTATTCTACTTTGTCGAAACTTGATTTTCATTGTAACTGATGTGGAAATTATACTTTGCTGATGTCATGCGGGTCATGATTTATCGATTCTATTGTAATATAATTGATTTCTCATTCGAATATAAATGTGACCTATTCTATGATTATTTCAATGAGCTTCTCACCTATATATAATTATTCTTGTTGAATTGCTCTTGTAAGATTGTATATGAGCTGAAACTTTTCTTTACATACAAGTCTATATTTTAAAATTATTCTTGCAATATATCATATACATTGAAATTGATTATGGCAGAAATATATACACTTTGAAATTGTTTAAATAATTTGATTTGATTCATATTTTTACATATTCATTTACATGTCAATTCATAATGTCTTTTATATTTGCAAACACGATATTCTGACACCGCTTTCTCTCTTCGCCTTTTTTGCGAGGTGTTGGTGGAGCTGATTGGAGAATGAGCCAAGAGCTTCAGTCGCCCCGTTTCTTCCAAACGGAGTGCTATGGCCGGAGTCACCGTTGACTAGCTCCGGTGACCAGGTAAGTTTTTCTTAAGACTTAGAAAAGCATAGATCTTCTAGATTTATTTGTTGAGTTATTTCTAGCAGCATTAAATTCTTGCATTTAGTTAAAACCTGTTTTCTTCTTTTTACAAATTCAAAATCCATCGACATAGCTTTGTTTACATTCTTAGGCATGTCCAAAGGGTTAGTGACATTGATTCAAACCTATTAAACCTAGTGACATCTTTAAGGACAACAATTAAGGACACTTCTAGAGAACTTAGAAAATTTCTAGAGATTAGGAGATATCTCCTTTTAACTTAAGACTTGAACAATTTGAACCTAGTGACATCTTAAACCTTAAAAAAAAAATTATCTTTTCTTTTAATCATTAAACCAATTAATTGATCTAATTAAAGTTTAAATCATTAATTAAGCAAATCAAATTTGAACTCTTTAAGTTTAGTGATCTTCCCTACTCTAGGGAAAGTTATCACTAAAATTCAAACCCTTTGAACACCTTAAGTTTAAGCCTTAATTATATTTTAAAACCTTCAAAAAAAAAAATTTCAATCTAACTTCAAAACCATTAATCAATCTTAAAATTAATTCTGAATCATTAAGACTTAAACCAAAATCTTCCCTTGAGCCTTTCGACCAACCAAAACATTAAGCAACTTTAACCAATTACCCGGTTTAGGATATATCCAAACCACACAGCTTGCTCACACACCTAGATTGGCCCATTAGGACACAGACTCTAGCTTTAGGTTAGGCCGATGTTTCTTTTTGGTTTTGAGATAGATTGATATGCATACGAAATGAGAGTGGCATCCTAGGTTAGATAACGTAGACATAGGTTCACTGTCCACAGACCTGTGCACTTCCCGTTTGTCAGCCTAGGATTAGGTCCCTAGCCCCTTGGCCTACGAGGTCCCCTTGAATGAGGTAACCCATGGTTGCTAACAAGGATCCTCTGGTCGGCACTCGACTAAGTAGGCTAAAAATATCGACGAACCTGGGACGATGGAAAACCATGGGATCTTGACCAGGGACGTCATACCCACTTGGTAGGTTAGTCTTCACCCTTACCTCCTGGGCATTCTCCCGATCTGGTGATCGAGAATATAAGTCCCAACTTTCTAATAAAATTGACCATTAAATTAAAAGTCACTTTCAATCAAATTCGAGCCCAACACTTAGGATAGACTGGGGCACTTCTGAATTGTTTCAGAATTCCAAGTGCCTCATACTTCTCCTCCGTTGACTCCAGAAATAAGTGTTCAACCTTGATCCAATCCCGATTGAAAATTCCAACCCTTAATCTCCTTTGACATCTAGCTTTGAAAATCTAAATAAAATTTCTACCGCTATTTTAATCGAGAGTTTTCGTAGGAAATTTCGATTTCCTACGATGTAATTAACTACGAGGGCTTGCGCTCGTAGGAGATTTAGAAACCCAGAACTTATTTTCAAAATCAATTTTTTTTATAAAACCTTTAATTAATTATCTTTGGGAAATCTCAATTAAACGACCATTATCGTTATATTCAAAGGATTGATAATGAGTGATATCCTCTTTCCTTAGAAAGATATATCATTATATTATCCTGATTTTGATTATAAAATTAGTGATCCTTTGAAGTTTTAAAATTTGAACCAATTAGTAAATGATATTCTCTCCGTTTGAGATGATATATCGTTCCTAATGTTGTGTTCGCTTTCAAAACTAAAATTCAAAATTTAATCTTTCCCAAAAATAATTAAATATTTTTCAAAACTTATATATTTAAATCATAATTTTTTTAATCAAATTTTCAAAACTTATATATTTTCAAAACTTATATCATTACATAGGGTGAATCATGCAAGTGCAGGCTAGGTGCTTTTCTTATGGCATGCTAGGTCACATAGCCTGCACTTGCATGATTCACCCTAGGACACACCTTGTATGGAGATCAATATTGTATTCATCACAACATAGCATGCATATATCTCATTCATGCAAGCATAAGGAGGAACCCAAACTCACTTGGGTTCCCAAATCTAACCCTTGATTGACTTTGTAGGGGTGCTCTCATAAAAGACCTAGTGAGAGCATGTGATACTTGGATAGTGGCTACTCGAGAAATATGACTGGAGACATGAAGAAGTTCATTACACTGGAGACCAGGACTGGAGGCAAAGTGACATTAGGGGACAATGTTGAAACTCGTTCACTATGAATTAGGTTGTTAAACCTAAGCTTATGTCCTAGTGGCTAACCAACAGGGGGGGGGGTGAATTGGTAATTAAAAATTAATCCCTCTTTTTAATTTTTAAACCGAAAAATAAACTTTAATGAGTTTTGTAGAAATAGATTTTTCAACCACAAATTAGAAACAAAAATCAACAAAATAAAAATCAACGAAAAATAAAAGACACAAGATTTATAGTGGTTCGGTCAAACTTGACCTACATCCACTCCCCGGAGGCACCCTCCGAGTATTGCACTAATACCAATAGTGACTCTCCTTTTGCACCCACAGCAAGGCGGAGAAGCCTTTACAAACACTCTTTCCACCACTACCCAGTGCGGTAGAGAACCATCATCCTTTCACACTATCCCTAGTGTTGATAGAGAACCATCGTCCTTTTACACTATCCCCAGTGTTGGCAGAGAACCGTCGTCCTTTTACACTATCCCCAGTGTTGGCAGAGAACCCTTCGGTTGTTCACACTCTCCAAGTGTGGACAGAGAACTCTTTGGCTATTCACACTCTCCAAGTATGGGCAGAGAACTCTTCTATTGTTCACACTCTCTAAGTGTCGGTAGAGAACCGAATCTCCTTGACAGATCTTCTCAGAAGAAATCTAGAAGGAAGAAAGAAAAGAGTGAAGTAATCCCAAATCATAAGTAGAGATTCTTACCTTTGAATACCAAATGAAGCCTTCACACTCCAGAAGTAGGAATCCTCCTTCAAACACTCTCTTACACTCTCTCATTGACTCTTCTTTCAATAGGAATGAAGATCAGTAAGCAAAAAGATCAAGTGGCAGTTTAGTTTGGACTATTTATAGGAAAGACACAAAAAATCATCCAAAAACTGCAAATTTTCAAGTCAATATGCATTGGATTGTCCCGTACGATTGTGGATCGTCCTGGATGATTTTACTTAAATGCGTTGGAAACGAACCTAATGTATATGGGTACAAAATGACTTCGTACACACACATCGTCCTGTACGAACTAGGTTCGTCTGGTATGAACGATTATTCCATAGGTCGGTTCCCAAAAACTGCAGAACGTCACTTAATTTTCAGAGTCGGTTCACTTCATCCTGGGATGAATTATGGGTCCATCCGGATGAAATTTTTCCAGAGAGCAAATTGTCCCGGGACAAATACACTTCGTCCTGGACAATAGTACTTCAGAGAGCAACTCGTCCTAGAACGAATACACTTCATCTGAACAAAAATTTTCCAGAGAATATTTTGTCCTGGGACGAATACACTTCGTCTTGGACGATAAGGACATAGAAAAATTTTCTTCAATTCCTAGTCGTTCCATTGCTCTTATGAGGAGATAATTAACTTGATTGTCCCGTACGAGCTATGTTCGTCCCGTACGATCAGTACAAAACTTTCAAGATCTCCTTAAGTGTGTGTGTGTATTCACTCAATTACAATCACTCCCTCTCAAATTTAATTCAAAGAAAAAATACGAGTTTTAAATACACAAAGTATCTCATGCTAAATTTGATTTGAAGTCTTTGTAGTATGGAGTTTGATTTTCCTGAAATGTTAGAACACATAAGAGCAAAAACAACTCTTCCAAAAAGTGTTAGGAGATAACTATACATAAAATAATAATTTTTGAAATCATCAAAACTATACAAGTTGCAAGAATGTAAAACATGCAAATAGCAACTCTCTTAACAGACAACACCACCAGGAAAGTGGGGGGCTCAAGTATTGTTGAAAATGCTAAAAATTTCTTAATTGAAAAAATTTTATTAGTTGATGGTTTAAAACATAATTTGTTAAGCATTAGTCAATTGTGTGACAAAGGTTTTGACATAAAATTTCTTTTTAACAAATGCTTGATTAGTTTAAAAGATAAACTTGTATTAAAAGAAAAATGAATGAATGATGTTTACATATTAGATCTTGATTATATTGAGAATTTAAATTCACTATGTTTGAAAATAATAATAGATGAGTTATGGCTATGGCATAGGAGATTATACCATGCTAGTATGAAAATACTTAGAAATATCACCCAGAAAAATCTAGTTAGAGGCGTACCTAAGTTAGACTTCACTAAGGACCATCTATGTGATGCCTGCCAACTAGGAAAATAAATAAAATCATTATTTCATTCAATCAAGGATGTAAATACATCTAGGCCACTAGAAATCCTTCACATGGACCTATTTGGATCCGTTAGCATAGCTAGCCTAGTAAGGAAGAATTATGGATTTGTAATTATAGAAGACTTCACTAGATTCACTTGGGTAATATTCCTAACATATAAGAATGAGTCATTTGAGGAATTTAAGTCTTTCTTCACTTGGATTCAACAAAAATTAGGATGTAAAATCTTGACAATCCATAGTGATCATGGTGAAGAGTTTCAATATAAAAGATTTGAATCATTCTATCAAGAGATAGGAATAGAGCATAAATTCTTAGCCCCTAAAACTCCTCAGTAAAATAGAATAGCAGAAAGAAAGAATAGAAACCCTGGTAGAAGCTGCTAGGGCAATATTTGCTGAGTACACTCTTCATAGATATTTTTAAGTAGAATAGGTAAACATGATGTGTTATGCTTTAAATAGGATGAACATCAGGTCAAAGTTGAATAAAACTCCTTATGAACTCCTTAAGATCCTGATAGGCTCATTTTGGTTTCTTTTGTGCTTCTTGGATCTTCTCAACCCGACATGGGCTGATTTTATTTTAGTGTTTCTGCTAGCCTTGTATGGTCTTCATGATGGGAGCAATGGTGTTATTTTTTTGTTGTGCTATTTTTTTGGTTCAGATCAACTCTGGTAGTGAGTTTTTCCTGGACTTGGATTGTTTACCCTTCATCCGGCTGTATCCTTTTTTGGGCTATCCTCATATTTTGTTCAGGCCTTTTTACTGCCAAGGGGATTGGTTACAAGGAGCATATTGATTACTTTTTGTTAGCTCCTTTTTGCATGCTTTTTCTTAAGCACAGTAAAATATACTTAGGCATTAATTTGCTTTTTTCTAGTGGAAAACTTGAGCTCCTAGGTTTTTCTTTTCTTTATTTTTATAGCTCTTCGAGCAGTAGCGAGCTTGAGATCCTCTTAAGGATTTTGTATAATTTTACTTTAATTAATGCTTAAGCTCATTTGTGGGTTTCCCCTAAAAAAAAGTGTGTCTGTAAAGAGGATGTGAATCAAATCATCAAATTAATTTTCTCTAAATGAATTAGAAATTTAATTCAAATATTTCTGATTTTTATTATCATATTTAAAAATTATAAATTAATTATTGAATTTTTAATGAATTATTAATAAATTATTAATGAATTAATATTAAAGTTTACTAAAAAAAAATTATTTAAATTTTAATTATAAATATCTTATTTTTATTTAATTTTATTTGAATTTTTATGTATTTTTTAATTTTATTTAATTAATTATAAATGAAATTAATTGATTAATTAATTAGAAATTAATATTTTTATCAAAAATTTATTTAAGTTGAAGTTATAATTTTCTTTATTTTGTTTTATTTTTATTTGAATTTATTTTATATTTTTGAATTTTATTTTAATTTTGATGAATTTATTTAATTAATATTCAATTAAGGGTAATGAAGTGTTAATAAAAATCTAATGAGATTTACATTTTAATTTGAATTTTTAATGATTATATATTTGATTTTGAGTTAATTAGAATTAATTTTATTTTTTTAAAAGAGTTTTATTTGAGTTCTTATAATTTGTTCAAATTAAACCTTTAATAAAAAGTTAATTGAAATTAAATCATTGTTATATGGTCAATTAATGTCAAATCAAAGTGCATTTGATCAAGCGATATATAACACTAAGTTTTCTAAGTTCATATTTCACCCAAATATGATATGTGTAATGAATCCTAAATTTGGCTAAATTAGCTAAGACACAATCCTCTATATTATCCTTAATGTCACTAAAGTATGATAGGCTTGCAATCAATGTTCTCTAATCCTTTGACATACACATAAGTGTCCTAATACTTTATGGAATAATTTATAGTGAATTTATTGAAGTCATTGGTCACATAGCGACCTATGAATTTGAAAATTCAACTATAAGGAATTGAATAGATCAAATAGAATTTAAGGCATTTAAAGATGTGAGAAACATCCCCAAATTAAATTCTATCCAATTTGAGGTTATGACTATGCATAATTTGAGGTTGTATATGTAAATACATATACTATTAAAAGCAATTTTCTCTCAAATAATGTATGGTTATAACTTGAGTTTATTTTTCAATGAAAAGGAGCCTCTCACTGATTTCCATAGAGACCTAGCATGCATTTATTAGAGTTGAGTTGAATTAGTTATAAATTTTCAAAAATCTAGATCATCTTTGACCTAAATTTCTATATATTCATAAACTAATGATAATTGCATCAGGAAGCTTTGGAAAAAAATCAAGGATAGATAGAAATACATCCTAAAATACCTCTATCAAATTTAAGAACCAATGGATTTATATATAATTATTTTAAATTTAATTAAGTTTTTAATATTATTGAAATAACTACTAGAATATTAGCATAATAATTTTAATTTTATTTTATATTTAAAATAGATTAAATTATCTAGAGAATGAGTCCAAGAACTCAAAAAATAGTTGAGGCATGAATTTTTTACAAAATTTTGAAGTTTGTGACAATTTTATGAATTATTTTGAGAGTTTTAATGCACAGTTAGCTGGCGACATTGGCTGTGTAGGTGCTTTCCTCACATACGATTAGGGATTGGGCCTTATGGCAGTGCTCTAAGTTGTCCAATCACTTACAAAAAAGAGATCGACAGGTAGGATTGTTCCTACAGTTTTGATCAAACTACATGGACAATTGAGCCTCATATATGATGAAATCTCAACCATCCAAATCAAATGGATTAAAAGGACGGTCATAATTTCATCTTCCTCTCATAAACACTAAAAACCCTAAACTCATTTTTGTTTTCATTCCCTTAATACAATGAATCAAATGACTCTAAAATTTGAACAGAGGTAGAACAGGGCTCTGTAAAGAATGAGGAGGTGTTTTCTTATCTTTTGATGTGATCATATCATTTAAAAACCTAAACAGTTGCCTTGGGTTTAAGTTTTAGTTCAACATAGAAGATCTTAGAGGGTGTAAAAGGGCTTGTTTTCCTTATGGAAAGGTCCTCTATGACTTGTTAGAAGGATCTATACTCTGGGGACAACTAATTGATGAGTTTGACTACTTAAGATGGATAATGGCTTAATTCTCTATCATTCTTATCGCCGATGAGCTCCAAACACTAGGAAATCTCTTGGGGAATGTGTGGAGATCTCTAGAAGTGCAAAACAAAATCTCAGAGTGGTTGAAGAGTAAGTGTTTTTAAAATTTGGTTTACATGAATGAATCGAGTCCTTTAGCCCAAATCACCTGTTGGAGCTGAAGAAGATGGCTAGAATCATTAAGAAGTAATGCATGGATGCTAGCCATTTTTCCCTAAACATTCTAGTTTAGGTGAAAATGACTTGGAGTAATTATCAAATGGGAGGGGACCACTATTCATTTGAGCTAAGCTATGGTTCAAGCTCGGGTCAGGTGAAGTTTAGGAAGATTTTGGAACTCATTTGGATTACTGAATGGGCCTTGGTTTACCTAGGTAAGTCGGGATGTGTAGTTTGTCCATGAAAAGGAGTTTTAAGCTTTGCATTAACTTGTTTGACCAGTCAATGATTCCAAATTGATGAGGTGGAGTCCAAGGAGTCTATAGTTGCTGCTAAAGGTAATAATTAAGGGTTTGAGAGAATAGAGTTGATGTAATAAATGAATTAATGGGTAAGAGCATTTGACCACCCTCAGTGATTTGACTAAGTCATATTCACTCATGTTTACCTCAAGGGAATATTGGAAATGTTTAGAACATGCAATAGAATGGTTGTGAGGACTTTATAGCAATGAGATTGTTGTTTACATATAGTGTTGACCATGGAAGACTTCTTTTAAACTTGAGTTGAATAATGTGACTAGTTAATTATGTTGCGATGATTAGGATTGACCCTAACAAGCATTTGACGTGGTGTTGGAATGGCTTTAAAGTTATAAGATTGAAACTGAAGTGAAAGATCAAATATGTGTATGAATTTAATACTATACTAACTGGGTCAAGATGTTGAGTGAAGTTCAGTTCACTAGGAAAAGTGATCATAAGAGTTTGTTAAACATCAAAGATCATTTAGTGTTTGATTGAAGGTAGGTAATGTAAATGTTCAATTGAGTTAGCTTGAGTTAGCTTAAATGGACCAAATTGATCAATTAGTGGTTGCAATTTTCAATGATGATTATGTATTGGATGTTTATAAATGATGATTGATTGATTGCTGATTACAAAGTCTAGACTGGATGCTTGAAGGCTAAAATTAAGGCTTTTAGAATTATTCGGTTGATTGAATAACTTATCATGAGAAAGAAGACTGGAGGTTAACTAAAATTTTGATTGATTGAATGATTGCTTGATCGAATGAAGCTAGACATAGATCTGATTGATTGTGAGTTTGATTTGTTGAATATATGCAGGTTGTTGATTGATAGCTAGCTAGATGATTGATATTTGGCTGACTATCAACCATTATATGTATAATCAGGAGTGTGGATAGGTCCTAATGACCTCATATAAAGTGAGGTAACCACTTTAGAAATCAAAGCCATACCTAAAAATATAATAATACATGACTTTATTTCTTTTTGGAGGCAAATTGACCAACTCCTTAGAAAATACATTTTGAAAATCTTGTACTACTAGGACATCAAAAAGAGAACCAAAATATATACACCAATCTTAGACTGATACCATAAATACCATACAATCCTTCTTCCATAATCTATATGATATCACAACAGAAATTAGACAAGACAAAATACCTCTAACTCCTCAAAATGCATAACTCTCACTATCTAAAAATAATGTAACTCGCTTCTTCAAGCAATTAATTTGAGCTTTATACCAACTCAACCTATCCATATATAAAATAATATCAATTGAAAAAATGGGTAATAAAATCAAACTAAACATCCACTTCCTATCAAAAATAAAAATGTCATAGGAATACTCTACTAGCTATCATACCTTATCCAATTGATAAAGTAACATACATTAAAAATAGTCAATAAAATTGAAGAAAAGTGCAGCAAATTAAAAAAAAAAGTATTTGGAAATAAATAAATGAATAGCTCCAAAATCAAATACAATATGACATGAGTCCTCAAAAATATAAATCATACTTGTAACCATATTCACAACATCTCAAAGCTCTTGCCGAGTCAAATTATTCACATTTACTTAAACAGAGCTAGAGAAATAGAACTATTAGGCTCTCTATAACCACTGCCAGTCCACCTTTCTTGGAATCTCCAATTATATACCTATTCTTCTTCCTAGAAATCCACTACTAGAAGTCTCTCCACTAAATCTCTTCCTATTAGCAGTACACCACAACTAAGTAGTTATCACATTGTTCTCTATCAAATGAGCTCTCTAAAATTATCTCTAGGTCCTCTAAAACATTTGTAACACTTCTCTTTGGGAATGTTAACTAGCTGGGGCATATCTAGCCAAAGCAATAAACTTTACCTCATATTTTATAATAATTTTTCTTCCTTGAACCAGTCTTAAAAAGGTCCTTTCTATCTATTGACATGTAGTAGGTGGTATTAACCAAGCTTGAATACATCAGAGAGCTCATACCAACTAAACAAAAAGTTCAACCTCCCTAGAAACTTCTCCTCTTGTTGGCCCGTACACCAATGCTATATCTCACCATCTAATAGAAAGACTACTAATGATACTTCCCTCTCAGGAGGACATTGCATATGTTAAATGTCTTCTCTAGTCTTCTCAACCAGTCCTCTGCTGCCCTGAGATCAACAGTGCCCTTAAACCTTAAAGACATCAATTTCAAAAACATCTGTAGATGTCGATCTACCTCATTAGATCCAACTTCAATTTCAAAACCAGTCCTCTCCTTGGCTATGTGCCTCACTCTTCATCTAGGCTATCAAACTAGCAAATTATGAAACTATATTAGAATCCACTATCAGAGCCATACTATATATATAAGAGTAGCTTAACTGGAACTTTCCCATCTAGCATATTTGGGTCTGGTCTGGTAGATCCATAATCACAAAAAATATGTAATTAAATATACATACACATAAAAGAAATAATAATAAGCACCTTGATAGATCAAAACTGCCCCACTTTACTTATAAATTTATTATTATAGCTCTATTTATGATCAATTCCAAAACTATTACTTTAATACCACAAAATTTTATCATAATCCAACTCAACAAGACAAAATAGGGGAATAAATCTTATCATGTTGAGTTGTGATAAGAAAATCTCAATATCTAGTTTTGAAAACACTTTAAAATTTTTCTTATAATTTAAACTTTAAAAAAAGCTATATATTACGAAGCTGTTATAAACATCTAGAGTACTATAAATAAACTTATCCATAAGAATTCTTTTATTTCATCAAAAAGTATCTACTCTATAATATATGGCTACAAATAGAAGCTATGAAAAATTTAACCATGATTGTATAAAAATTAACAAAAGAAATACCTATTAACTCTGATGAGATACTGAATTGCTAATCAACAAGCTCCTTCCCTTTCTGAGATCCTGAAAACTAGAAGCAAAATAATAGTGAGCTATAATAGCTCAATAAGCCATATACACTGATATGCAATTCTAATTTTTTTTATTAAACATGTTTACCTTATTTAAAAAGCAATTAGATGGGGTATAGTAAATCATTGAGCTGTGCAAAGTATAAAGAGCATAACTATCATAAAAATTTTAAGCAATAAATTAAACAAACAATTAAACTAAAATTCTTATCACAAAATAACACAACAATTTTCTTTTCCATTCTAGATAGAATATCAAAGGATTCTAACCCCATATGACTCTTTTTATGCTAATAGCACTAGAACATGCCCATAGGCACCAGAACATGGCATTTAGCTACTAAAACATGCCCATAGACATGAGATTCTCGGTCACATATAGATTCCCAAAGAACTCTCACCCATCATATTTCCCAATAAATACGTTTCATATCAAAATGTTTCAATATCACCTGATTCAATCATATAAACACATATTTCATCATATTGCAACAATTAAAATATAATTGATCACATTTCATAATTATATATTTCCCATAATTATAGGTAACAAAAAATCTTATTAAGAAAAAATTCTCATTTCTAATAAATACCAAAATTACTTGATATTATGCAGAACACTATTTTAAGGCTTTAATTGTAATACAACATTATTTTTCAAAGTTTGAATTATTTTTTATTCAATAAAAGCTATATAAATTCATAAATCTTTTGGTATAAATTTCTAAAAATATTCAAAGTATTCAAAATTTCAATCTCTAAACCATATAAAAAGTTACTTAGAGAAAGTTTTACCAATGCAAAGTAATTCCTATTTTTTTGTTAACAAAAATAAAAATATACTAAAAAACAATAAAAATTTTAATAGTTTTGAAAATTGGGATAGACTTAGTGTGACCTATCTCAGGACGAACAAATTTCTCAATTGGGCCGATGGTAAAAAATGGCTCTACAACCTCCAAAACCTAGTTTTTATTTTCTTTCTCCACTCTTTTCGCTCATTTTCCCTTTTTCCCAATATTTTCTATTAATCTAAATGATTAAAATAAAATGGGAAGGCATTTAAGTGCTTAAATATTTTTTCAAAGGAAAAAGAGATAATTAGGATAATTGTTTAATTTTCAACCTAAAATTATTTTATATCTTCAAATTTAGGGATAAATAATTATAAAAAATATTCATAAATAAACTAAGTTATTCTAAAACACTTTGATAAAAATGGTTTGTAAAATAGGCATCTAAAAGTGCATAAATCCTAATTATACTAACAAGACCAATTTCTTAAGGAATTGCACCAAAGACAAAAAATTAGGAAAAAATAAAGAAATAAAAGCACAATAACATCTATGTTATGGTGAAGAAAGTTTATGATTTGGACATATAATGAGTCTTGAAATAAAGTTTTACTATTATATGAAAAAACAGTTATTTTAAATACAAGGGTTATCATAATAAAAAAATAACATAAGGGTACATAAAAAAATCTTAAGAGATTAAAAGTTTTAGAAGGTACAAATTTATCCACTTCATTTAATATCTCGGAAGATTAAAATTATGAGAAGATTTGGATTTCTTCAATTTTTCAAAACCTTATAAGGATATAAGTCTTAAAAGGTGTAGGTTTCTCTAGTTCTTCAAAAACCTTCATAGGTTAAAAGCCTTAGAAGGCAAAGGTTTAAAAAAAAAAAAAAACTCAGTGTGTTATAAGCCTTCAAAAGTGGATGTTTCTTCATATCTAAAAAAATCTCAAAATGTAAAGATTCTTAGAAGGCTTAAGAGGTTATTTGGTTAGCTGAAAAAATAATGCAATGTAAAAGGAATGCATTATAAAAGAAATGTAGTGTATTTAAAATGCTTTGGAGTTATTTGGACGAGTTTAAAATAAATGCATTATGAGTGTAAAATAAATGCAATATAAAATTTAAAGATGGTGGTGCTTAGTGGTTGTTAGCGAGGTGGTGGTGGCTGAAGGTGATGGAAAGTAGTTAGTTGGTAGTTGTTGGCGACAACAGTCAGTGGTGGTTGGGAATGACCAGTGGTAGGGCATTAGCTAGTGGTGGTGGGCGACTGTTAACCTCATATTTGGTGAGGTTGGGTACATCACCTAAAAAAATGATGATTCAAAGTCAAACACTTGTTTGTAATTAAACCCAAATCTAATACACTCAAGTGCACTCCACTACATGCCTTGTTTGAACTCAAGTTCAATGTGAGTCAATTCATGGTGAGTTCACTTGATCAACTCACCTAAGTTATTCAAAAATCTCACATACATTGTAACAAAATTTAAACTTCACACATATGAAATCAAGTCTGCTAAGACTCATACAAATAGTCTCTAGGAATTCCCAAAATTCCATCCAAGGTGACTTGACTAGTTAATATGACCAAAATACCCTTTAATTATTAAATTTGGTCTAGTTTATGCAAAGTTATCAAACCCCTCCACATTAGCCCATTGTATGCTTAATCCTATTTTAGGGGCATCACAAGCAGCCCAAGAACTAAACTAAGTCTTTGGCTTAACCAAATAAGGCACCCAAATGTTATGCCCCCCCCCCCCCCCCCCCCCCCCCCCCCCCCCCCGAAAAGTGGGCAATGGCTCCCTCTCCTTTCCAACTAGCCTCCTGCCGAAAAGGTTAGTTCTTTTCCACTTGGTAGCCATCTAAGAAGAAATAAAACTAGTCCTAGCCATTGCTTGGTGAATGGGAGCCTGAAGTTGAGCAAAAGAGGGGAAAAACTACCATTCCTCCTCTTTTTAAATCAAGTGGACCTCCACTACCGTACCAGAAGAGAAGTTGTTCTTGGAGCTCTAAGGAGAAGAACAAGCCATTATACATCATGTATGATTGATTTTATTGAGGTAAAATACAAACCCTAGCTTCTAGATCTAGGTTTTAGTTAGCCCTTGTGTGATGCATTTTGAAACCCAAACTAAATGTCATCTTTTTTAATGATGTTTTAAGTATTTATAAAGTTTTATTCCATCTTATTTATTCTATTTTGAGTTTGAAGCCACTTTAAGTTTAGGATATTGAGCTATTTCTATGAAGATGAAAATTTATCCATCCATTTCTTTCATTTTAGCTTAAATAACTATGATTTTGTTGCAGATCATGTGAAATTGTACTATACGATTGAAATTATGGATCCTGCCTAATCCATGCATGGCCATCCATAGACCAATAAGTTATGAAAAAACATGTTGTACCATCAAAATTATACATTATCATCTTGCGATTGTACAATATGATCTTGAGGTAAAAAAAGGCTGAAACTTAAAAAAATTATAAAAGATTCATTTCTCACCAAAATTTTATTTCTTAGGCTCATTGGAAAGGTCTTGATGAGCCCTGTATAAGCCATAAGGTTTCAAATTAAGATGCCTAATAAGATTAAAATTAATTTTAATATTACTCTTTGGGATAATTTTGAGATTATAAGCCATAAGGTATTGATGAGTCCTAAATTATTCACCTACGTTTGAAGTGTTTAAGGCTTCATTTAGCCAATTTAAACCCATAGGTCAAAAATTGACTCAATGATTCAATTCTCATTCCAATGAGTATTAGGTTCTGATGTTTTGTGGATTTATTGTACATGTTATAAGGGTTATAATGCCCTCGATATCATCCCAATTCTAGGACTAGTTAGCCTAAATTAAATCCCTAAGTACATATATGTATTTGCCTTAGGTGATCAAATTAACAACCTTAAGAGGTCCAGCATAAAGCCAATGTTAGTGGGCTTGAAGCATATTGTATAGTGAACCTATGTTTCAAGATTTATTACAATTGGGTATCATTTGGTCCATCAATTTTGAAAATTTGCTTCCATAACTAACATGGGATCTTAATTAGTTCATAAATAATTCAAATTAAATCAAAAAATTAAATGTTAAGACTAAAACTTCTTAGAATAATACACCAAACACAAGAAAAATAAAGTCCATCATAAACCCTCAAAACTAAAAGTAATTTAGGTATGCTACAGTATCTGCGCTTTTACTGTAGATAGAGAGAAATCCGAACGGATCTCTCTGTCAGGTGATCGGATGCAATAATTTTCCCACTATAAGGGAGTATTTATATTTAAAAGAGGGCAGTGAAAATTACAAAAATTATAATTCATAAAATAGAATATATATATATATATATATATATATATATATATATATATATATATATAAGATCATTGTCCCTTAATAGAGTCATCCCATGCCAAACCTAGTGTTAGGGCACACTTGTAGTTGCTGACCTAGCTTGCATGGCCTAGTTCAAGCCATATTAAGGGCTTGTATATGTCTCTTTTGCATGTTTTGACACCTTAGAACCATTTTTCGACATTATATACTTAATTTTAACATGATAAGAGTCCAAATAAGTATCTATGATTAAATTTGAGCATATTTGAAGAGTTCGGAGTAAAATCTTTTCAATAATTTGCACTCCAATATATTAATTGACTAAAAAAATTTAAAATATAATTTTAGTAGGTTTTACTTGTTCACAATCATGAGGAAAGGTGCATATAGACATCCATGGAGTGGTTGCGTTTTGTAATTTTTTACGTATTATAATTTTGAGACACAAATTTTATGGAAGTCTTATTATGTATTTTCGAATGACACAAGCCTTATTGCCAAAAATGGACAAAGATATTTCCAAAAAATTTCACTTGATCTTGATGTATTATTTCATATGGGAAACTTTCATAATCAAAATTTCGGCCATATGAACTCCGATTTATGCTAAGTTACATTTGAATCAAACATCTCGATAATTTGAATCCTTCGACACTGGAAACTATCTAATTAAATGTCAATTGATCTCAAATCAAACATTTGAAATATGGTTGAAAACTTCATGATATTAATTGGAGGACCAAATGATTAGTAAATTGTGTGTGCTTATAGTAATATCAATTGATCAATGAAAATAATACGAGTTCAAGATCATTTTTTTTGCAGTCATGAAGATACTTAAATTTTGAATAAAAAATTTCTTATTAAAAAGATCAATATAAGTCATTCAATAGAGTATTTTGGATTCTTACTAAATTTATCAAAATACACCCCTCAAAAAGCTATAAATACAATTTTAGTTTCTACGCAAGAGAAAAAAAATCTTTAAAACTCTACAGTATTGATCGATGATCATCGTTGATGATGATCTCTAGCAACCTTAACCACTATTACCTGATTACTAGTATCCAACCCCATTATTGACTTCTATTGTTTGATTAGGAAAACCTAGCCTCTATTATATTATTCTTAATTGACTAATATTATAATCTCCTCCCAAGCTTTAAAAATCGGAACGGACCGGCCAGTCTAATTGGTTCAACCTGAAAACCGGCATTGCTTCAAATCGGCTGATTCAACCAGTCTCGATTTTAAACCGGACTGTTCAAGTATTTTTAATATAAATAATTAAAAAATGATTTAATATTAAATAAATATTAAACTTAATCAATTAATAAAATATTAATATAAAACTCTTAAATTTATATTAAACACATGATTAAATATTAATTTTAATCTCATATATCTTTATGACTATATATGAACTATTGTCATTAGTGATAGCAAAAAGCCATATAAATCATACAAACCAAAACTTCTGAAGTGATGTAGAGCTAAACCATACAAAGAAAAAAGTTACATTAAGTTTCATTTATACAATATGCATCATATTTTTTTAACGATTTTTTAATTAATTTTTATTATATGGATAATAATTATTTTTTTAGTTGATACTATTTAATTTTATCTGTTTATTTTTTTTAATATTTTTTATTATACATATTGTAAAGTTTATGTGGATTCATTTTTGCTCGTCAAGCCACTCGAGTAAAAATTATATGATATCAATTATAATATAAATAAATAATTTTTATAATTTAAATAATATTTCTTTTTTTAGAAAATTTTTATTTTATTTTTTTAGTTAATAATATTTAATTTTTATCAAATGAAATACTTTTATTTTAAAAAATTTACAAAGTTTAAATTTTTCATCTCTAAAAAAATTTTATAATACCAAATAAAATACTTTTACATTAAAATATTTAATTATTTTTAGTTTATAATTTTATATTGTGAGTTTTTAAATAATTTATATTTTTAAATTAAATCTAAATATTTAATATATTGCACTAATTTATATCAAATTATATGATTATTATGTTTGATTTTTTTTTTAATTTTATTGATTTTTTATAATAATATTATTATTTATTACGTCAATTATTCTCAATCGTATAATCTTATCTATTGTAGAGAACATATTATTGTATCTTTTTTTAAAAATATCTTATAATTCATATATGTACATGCTAAATTCTTATACAAAACAAACATTAAATACTTCATCATTATTGTTATAAATTTTCAAGAATGTACCAACGATATTCAACTAATATTCACAATTCAATTGGTTCGATAGGACCTATGAATTAGTTCAATCACCTACCATGTATAAATGATTTAAACTTTCTTTAGGTCAATTTTTCAAAAATTATTGTAGAAAAATTAAATTTTTAAAACTGTAAAAATTAATTTTTTAATACAAATTGTTTTTTAAACGCAGTTAAAAAATAATAATCAAACACCACAAACAAAGCCTCAGTTCTTTTCAAGAATATATATATATATATATATATATATATATATATATATATATATATTATATATATATATATATATATATATATATATGAGATCAATGAATAAAATAAACTGTAAGATTTCCATAGACTTCTCAATAGCATCAAAATATGAGCTTTAGGCTTCGTTTGGGACGACTTTTTTATTGCTTTTTAAAACGGAATTTTAGTACAAATTTTTTATTTTTATACTAAAACTTCGTTTTAGAAAGCAATAAAAAAGCCGTCCCAAACAAAGCCTTAATTAATCAAGTCTTAGGTTAGGATCCCATACTGCTTCAGCTAAAATCAAATATTTTATAGCATGACTGATGGAAAATTTGCTTCCTCGAGAAAATTAGTTAACAGCGATATGGGAAAAATAGTATTTCAGGCAGAAGAAGCAGAAGTAGAAGCACCGCCGGTGTTCTCTCGTGGCCGTGGGGGCACTCCTAGAATTGACTTCATCAAGTCGTATGCAGTAAAACCAATGGCCACTGAAGGAATCACCTGCAACATTTTAAAATACATCTTGAGACTATTATTTCACACTTTCTTTTTTAGATTGTTATTATATTTTATTTGATTATAATTTTCTTACTGCCTGCTAAAATATTATGTGGCGATAAGGAGCAATTTACAATCAGACTAATTAGACTTGGTGGTTGAGAGAATTTTTTTTTTTAATTTCTGAGAAGATAAAAAGGTTCATAACAATCACAATAATTTTTAAGATTAATACTAATCTTAAAACAAATTCAAACAATAATTTGAAGTGCATCCTAAATAAATTTGTATAAGGTACCCTGAAACAAATTTTATTCTTTTCAAAAAAATTGTTTTTTTGAAGGTTTTTCTTCTTTAAATTTATATGATGAGAAAATTTTCACAAATAAATATATTAGAATATGATAGATGCAAGTAAATTAATTTCTGACATTTAGGGAATGGAACAGCAAGAAGCCCGCAATGTTAACATTATCTTTTAAAAATTAGTATTTTTCTAGCATTTTAGTGACTACTTAAGGGCTTTAGTGAAGTTTTGCTTTGCTAAAAGTATATGATTGTTGGGCAAAAATGGTAAGTTGTACCTGAAACTTTATCCAAACTCAATTAAAACCGATATGAAACCACCGAAACTTAAAACGATGAAGAGCTTATGGGATTAGAGAAGATCATAAAGATTTGAAGATAAGATTTTGTAGAATCTCTTCAAAATTTAGATGCTATAAAGATTTGAGAATTGAACAATAAAGACGTCACTAAGATACTTAATTAAAATGTTTTGATGGATGCATGTCTAAACTAAGATAAACTTAGAAATGATGATATCTAGGCATGGCGAGAATATCACGGCATTAGAGATAAAACTTGGTTTTTAGGGCATATATAATGGAATATAAAAGAAACACAAATAAGGTGAATAAACTGAATTAAGGTAAAAAAGAAAAAATATGCAGATAAATGTGCAAGGATAAACCTTTGGTCAAATGGTTAGAAATCATGCACGAAGCAGTTGCAAAAAAAATTAAAATTAAAATCTTATGTAACATTCAACATGAATAAAAGGAGAAAGGAAGATTCATGACATTCCCAAATAGTTGGGATAAGTCTAATTGTCATGATGATGATGTAATCAGCAAGGTTTGATGGCAAGAATATGTGAACGATGCCAGGTTAAGAATCAAGGAGGGAGAAGAAAAATAAGGAAAGAAACAATGCAAACAACAACTACGTGGTAGAAATTTCCTTCATATAATACAGCAAGTTACTGTTAAGTTGACATTCTTGTGGGCTCCGAAAATTTGGCCCCGGCCTCCTCGCCGCTTTTTCTTTTTATCCAGCGAGGGAGTTTTAACTGATAAGTTCCGAGGTAAATTTTGGAAGGCAGATGAGTTTGTAGATAAGACACTACCCAGAGATTTCACCCTCATTTTGTGAGGACTTTATGATCTGAGTTCTGGTTTCCTATAGTCGCAAGCCCCTATAGTTAATTACCCCTCCCGATCACGAGAGAGAACTTTCGATTAAGACTAGTCGTCAATCAGATACGTATAAAATACGTGTTATCTGGCATATAGTAGCAGCGTCAGTTAGGATTTGGGACTTTGGAATATTTGATATTTAAAATGGAAATTTCATCATCTTTCACTTAAAGCGGATGGTGGGGAAATGGATGATAGACCCGATCAAGATCCCATGGTTCCGTCGTCCCAGGCCATCATGGTCCCTGGTCTACTTAGTCAGAGGAGGTAGTCGACCCAACCTAACAGAAGGATCCTTGTCGGCAGCCAGGGGTTGCTTCGTCCAACGGGACCTTGTAGACCTGAGTTGAATGTTTGTTAAATGAGACAAATTTGAATCCACCTTAGCTAACAGAGGGCTTTATGCCCTATCAATCATATCCTATTGATACATATCTCAACGATTTGATGCTTTTAAAGAATGTATTGGCGCTGGCCATAACCGGTATTTCGTGGTGCCATTTGGCGGCAAACCACTCGGTTCAGAGGGCCCCGGGTCATAACCGTTTATCCTGCGGTGCCATTTGGAGGCAAAACCGTCGGTTAGAGGACACGTACCACGTCCTTATTGGCAGGAGATTGTTTGAGAATGGATCCTAGTGATATTTTTGCTAGGCATTTGGCTCTTTGTGAGCTGAAGTAAATTTGAATTTGTCCACCCCAGCAGACTATTGCGGATGGTGGATGGGCTTTGCTTTAAGTGTTTTGATGGATTTATTTCAATTTTAAATATTTTTTTAAATTTTTGGGATGGAATTCGGAAATTTTGAATTTTTGGGTGGACTTTTGGGAGTCATTTGGAAATGCCTAAAATTAACCCCTTTGGTTGAGATATACATTCAACACGGCCATCATCGGGGTGTTCGAGGTCATTTTCCTTTATTGATTGAATCCTGTCAACCCTGTCATCTTGACGATAGGGGATCAGGTTTCATAGGCTTTGGGCCTTCATTAGTGAATTCTTATTGTTATAGGCCTTGAAGACCTAATATGAATGTATTAAAACAAATACACTCGTCGTCATGATCGTGTATCTGTTTGAAGGTTTGAACCCTGTCGATTCCTATTGATCCGTATAGAAGGATCAGGTTCGAACTAGAATTCACTTATCAACCCGCATAGCATCCCTAGACGTCACATGTGTACCAATAACATGTTCGCCATGGCCCATGCGAGTGTTTGGAGGCATTTTGTAATTGAACCCTGTCAACTCCCTTTATCTACTTAGAAGGATCGGTTTCAAATTTAGTAACCCGCGCAGCATCCCTAGACATCACGTGTGTACCAATAATACGCTCGTCGGGGCCCATGCAGGTGTTAGATTGCTTTTATCCCTTTTAGTGTACCTATGTGTATACAAGCTACAGTGCATGTGTGGGGGTATTTTGAACATTCAACAGACCTTTTACGATGGCTCGTTATTATCCGTAGATGGAATGTTGTATGCATGATAATTTTTTTTTTACAACCACTTGTAGGCAAACTGTAGTTTCTTCTGGTTTTTATGATCCTTTCACCAATATTCTCATAGGAGTGTGGTAAGAATTACTACATCTTTGTGTACGACTGCTATAGAGGATATCACCAACTCTGACTTTGTTACTTTTTGGAATTGAATATTTCTACTTGTTCTTTAAAGTTTGATAGTAGAACTATTACACTTGTTGTATATCAACCTTGTATCGTAGAAGACTAAGACATTCATCTGTATTTTGATAAGTGTTGACTGTAGGATCCTTCTGTACCCACTTCCCCTTGCTACATAACTTGTAGATGCCTTCATTTGTCATAAATTCCTCTATGTTTTACTTGTGATCCTTCGTATTCATAGCAACTCATTAGTTATTACTTTCCAATAGATTATATCGGGTGTAGTTGCTTATAGATAGAGTACTGTGTATTTATTTGCAAATTAATCGTCATCGATTGAAAGGAAGTTATCTCTTTCACATTCTTCCTTCTTTGTTTGTAGACCTACTATATCATCATGTATGATAACTAGTAAATCACCATATTCATTATATTGTACTAAAGTTCTCTGCATCTTCTCTACAATCTTCTCAAGTTCTTCATAAGCAAGCTACACTTATTGCATGTTGCACTTCTCCCAGTCTTCTTGAATACTTTTATTGGAATCTCATTAAAGATACTCACAGGATGTTTGTCATCCTCGCTTGATTTTTTCTCATGTATAAGTATCGAATGCAAGGCATCATTACATTCGTTGCGAATCAATTCTTTTCAGTTGTAGGAGGTTTATGTGTTCGTTCTACCTTTAAAGAAAATTTGGCATATGCGTGATAAATCAGATATTCATTCCTTGTCTGGCATGAAGACTTTTAACACTTGTGGGAAGCTTCATGCTATTGGTTGTAGGTATGTCATTGCATTTATGCTCTTGCAATCATTACAATTATCCCAAATTACCCACATACTTGATTGGGATAGATGTATGAATCATTCATGAACATGCTAAATTGAAATACATGAATCCTTTATTTATCCATTTGATATTCATTTGAATATATGTTGGACTAAGTACTGGTTCATCACATGATATCTTGAGCTTAGTCTCTTATAATCCCTTCAAATTAGATCATTTATGATTCATTCAAATTCTTATGTTTCGACTTGAGTTCAAGCTCAAGTGTAGTTCTTTATGAGTTCTCTTACTCTTGGTCCAAACTCTAGTTCTCTGCGGTCCAAGAATGATTCAAGTCCCATGTAGTTCAATTCAAATTATTTTTCAATGTGCAAATTCAAGTCTCATGTTCATTTGAGTTCGTCATGGTTCAATTCTTTGAGTTCAAAATCTTCTGTTCAAATATTAGTCCGAGTTCACATTTAAGTCCATGAGTTCAGGTTCATTTGAATTCAAATTTGTGTTCAATTGAATCCAGGTTTTAGTCCAACTTGAGTCCAACTCAAGTCTTACACAAGTTCTCTGCTATCCATGTCTTGTTCAAGTGATCCTTGTAGTTGTCCCAAACTACAATCTTAAGTGCAAGTTCTTTGCATTCATTCTTTTGAGTTCAATCAAATTCTCTTATATTTTCAAATTCACTTGAATTTTAAGTTCATTTTGTTCAAATAAGTCCAAGTCCAAGCTCATTTTTTTTTCAAGTCATTGGATTTTCAATCCAAATTTCGGCAACCTCCCGACGTCTCCCCCGTTTAGGGGAAAAACAAAGAGGCAACCTTCCCCTCGACGCTACGTGAGCGCTTCAAGTAGGTGTCAAAAATGACACCGCGGTCGCATACATTTTTTTATCCCCGCCCACTACGTGAGCGTTTAAGGGTGTTTTTTGTTTTTTTTTTTATTATAAGAAGAAAGCATATGTTAGAAAAACACAGATTTCTCCCCTCTGCCCACGTGGGCGTTTGGGAGTACTTATATAAAAATAAAGAAAACATTTTTTTATCCCCTTTGCCGCAAGCGCCGCACCGGTTTCCCTCCCTACAACGCTACTTGAGCGCGTAGGGGGTTTGCCAGCTCGTTGCTAGCATTGAAGAGGGATTCTTAAATCGCCGCAAGCGCCGCGCCGGTTTTCCTCCCAACAATGCTACGTGAGCGCGTAGGGGGTTTGCCAGCCCATTGCAAGCCACGAGAAAAGAATCAACATTCATTATTTAAATTATAATTAATGATAATCAATTATAATTAAAAAACAATTAATTATAATTACAATAATTAATCATATTTAATTATAACTAATAATAATTAATTTAAATTAAAATAATTAATTATAATTAATTTTAATAATTTATAGTTAATTATTAGTGAAAATAATTAAACATAATAATTATAAATTAATTATAATTTATTATAATTAAAATTGATTATTATTATTATTAATTAAATATAATTAAAATATATAATTATAATAATTATAATTAATTATAATTAATTATAATTAACTTTTAATTATAATTTTAAAATAATTGATAATAATAATAATAATAACATAATTATTATAATTACAATAACTATAATTATTAATAATTATGATAACATAATTATTATAATTAGTAGTTATTATAGTTATAATAATTATAACAACATAATTATTAAGTTTATTAATAATTATAATAATTATGATAGCATAATTATTATAAGTATTAATAATAATAACAATTAACAGCAATTAGCAATTAAAAAAATAAAATAAAATAGAAATAAAATTTATACTTAAGACCTTATCGGGTAGGGAGTGAGTGAGCTGAGTTGAGCTGAGTGAGTTGGGCTATAGGTTTAAGTGGGCTGAGTTGGATTGAGTTGATTGAGTTAGGGCTAAGTGGCTGAGTTGGGAGAGTAGGTTAGGTTTTAAGTGGAGTTAGGGCTGTGAGAGGGAGGCGGCTTCGGCAAGCAGAGAGGAGTCGTGGATGGGGCGCCGAGTTGCACAGGTAAGGAGGATGATCTCTCCCTCTCTCTCTCTCTCTCTCTCTCTCTCTCTCTCTCTCTCTCTCTCTCTCTCTCTCTCTCGGCTTGTGCAAGAGATCGGCACATGGAGATTTGGCCGGGTAAGGGAATAGAGGTCGGGATTTGGTCGGAGAGCTCGAGAGATCCCGTCAGGGTCGGGACTGGGGAAGGCAGGGCAAGGCTTTGGCTTGACGGGAGGAGGAAGGCTACGAGAGGTGGAGCTGAGCATGGAAGCAGAGGGAGAATCGGTGTTGGAGTCGTGTGGGAGGAGCGAATGGAAGAAGCTCAGTATGTGGAGAGTGTCGCGGGAGAAGAAAGGTCGAAGGCTTTGGGTTGTGATGGAGTCGAGCGTCGAGAGCAGCCGAAGAAGTGAGACCTCGCTCCCATTTTAACGACCCAAATGAGCAGGAGTTTCGCATACGGGAGAAAGGACGTGAGTTCGGCGCCGCTGCAGAGGGATGGGCGACTGTAGCAAAGCGGGATTTGCGATCGTTTTGCCAGGATATCCGACATAGGTAATGATTTATGCATTTTTTTTATTTCTTTTGTTTGTTTCTGTTTGGCAGTAGATTATAGGTCAACAATTCTAAAATACCTTAGCATAAAAATTCTACTCCTAAGCATGCATGGTGGAATATTTCAATTTTTTTACTTACCTTCAAGTAGTTAATACTTAGACCAGCAAATAATTGTCTCCACCCTTGTTCATGAATGATTGTGGAGATCCCTTGCATTGTGCTTGTGATGCGAGGAGCACTAATTTGATTCAATTGTTGTTGACTCTGAACCTGAAAATTTGATGAATAAAAAATAATGGTTATCTGTAATTCACCTAAATAATTAAAGATCAGATGAACTCCCCACCAAGGGTTATAAAAAAACTTCTTATCATTGAGCTACAGATATTGGATCATCCGAACAGAAATGTACCTGCATCTGTCTCCTGACAACATCTAATGGATATGTAAGAGTTTGTCCAAATAAGCCTGCTAAAGCACCACAACAGAGGCGCAAAGCAACTGAGTTCTTATAATCTTCAGGAACGCGGGACTTGAGTTCTTCATATATGTAAAATTTTAGTCCAGCATAGGGCAAGATGCCAGTAAGGGTTGGACCTGCATGTGACGGTAGGTTAAGAAGCAAACACCTTTACTAAGTTATTTGAGGTCAATTACACAACTCTCCTATTCTGATTGCCAGTATAAAATCCAAAATATTTTAAATTAAAAAATATCATGAAATCACCCCCTTAACAAATGGTCATACAATAAAAATAAAAAAAGAAGCCATCCATAACAAAATATAGAACAAAACAGAGAACATCTCCATTATTTCACACATGGTATATAAAATTGGCACAGGTATATAAAGCATGATGACTTACCAACACCACGGTATAGGGACCGCATTCCACCTTCCTTGTAGACGCTCCAGAAGACATCTTTTATTCCAGTATAATATGGCAGGGGAGGCAGACGCCTCAAACCGTGGCCAAATTGTCCATTGTTTGCGACCTAAATAGAAAGAGTAAGTTAAGGTAACAGCAAGCACAAGTTTGAACAATGCTACAAAACCGCACCAAAGTGGTTGATGTTTGAATAGACATGGTGTGATCATAAAGATGGCATTTCCATTTTGGTAGTAAATGTCACATGTATATAAGAGCAAGTATAGACTAGATGACATGAATTACCTAGAGTGCACGACAGAATTTCAAGTAGCCTAGTATACTATTATCAAAGATAAGAGTACCAGCTAGAACTTGAATAAAACAAACGCCTAAAATTTAATGACACGTGCGGTATGATAATGGCAGAGATGAAATCATAAGGTCTTTTAATCAAATGATTAAAAAAGCTGAGAAAGCTCCAAACAGTTTTATTGAAGTTCAAAGATCATGAAGACAACATAGCAGCAAACACACCAAAAAAAACATATTAGAACAAAACTTATAAAAAGTATTGAATTCTTGTTTAAGCCTAATGAGAAGAAATTTTCTATTTCATTCTAAAGAACAAAATTTCTGATTACAACGTACATTCTATTTGTGGGCTCCGAAAATTCGGCCCCGGCCTCCGCTCGTTCTTCTTTTTTTTTTTTATTTGAGCGAGGGAGTTTTATCGGAATTAAGTTCCGGGGTAAATTTTGGAAGGCAGATGGGTTTGTAGATAAGACACTACCCAGAGATTTCGCCCTCATTTTGCGAGGACTTTATGATCTGAGTTCTGGTTTCCTATAGGCGCAAGCCCCTATAGTTAATTACCCCTCCCAATAATGAGAGAGAACTTTCGATTAAGGCTAGTCGTCAACCAGATACGTATAGAATACGTGTTATCTGGCATATAGTAGTAGCATTGGGCATGGATTTGAAAATTGGGTTTGGATTTGGAATTTGAGAGATTTGATATTTAAAACAGAAATTGCACCATCTTGCACTTAAAGCGGATGATGGGGGAATGGATGATGGACCCGATCAAGATCCCATGGTTCCGTCATCCCGGGCCATCGTGGTCCCTGGTCTACTTAGTCAGAGGAGGTAGTCGACCCAACCTGACAGAAGGATCCTTGTCAGCAGCCATGGGTTGCTTCGTCCAAGGGGACCTTGTAGACCTAGGTTGGATTTTTGTCTAAGGGGACAAATTTGAATCTACCTTAGCTGACAGAGGGCTTTGTGCCCTATCGATCATATCCTATTGATTCATTTCTCAAGGATTTGATGCCAATAAGGAGCGTATTGGCTCTGGCCATAACCGGTATTTCATGGTGCCATTTGGCGGCAAAACCACTCGGTTCAGAGGGCCCCGGGTCGTCATAACCGTTTATCTTGCGGTGCCATTTGGCGGCAAACCGCCGGTTAGAGGACACGTACCACGTCCTTACTAGCAGGAGATTGTTTGAGAATGGATCCTAGTTATATTCTCGACTAGGCATTTTGCTCTTTGTGAGCTGAAGTAAATTTTGATTTGTCCGCCCCGGCAATCTGTTGCGAAGGGTGGATGGATTTTGCTTTAAGTATGGATGGATAGATTTCAATTTTAAACATATGGAATTTGGAATAATTTTTTGGATTTTTGGAGTATTTGTGTGGCATTTGAAAATATGTGTGAACCCCTCCGGTTGAGATAAACAATCAACACGGCCATCATCGGGGTGTACTTGAGGTCATTTCCATTTGATTGAACCTTGTCGACCCTATCAACTTAACGATAGGGGATCGAGTTTCATAGGCTTTGTGCCTTTGTTCATGAATTTTCTTTGTTGAAAGCCTTGAAGGCCGAATATGAATGTACAAAATAAATATTCCGGTCAACTTCGTGACCGCATATTTATCCGATATCTCGAACACTGTCTACTCCTATTTATCTACTTAGGAGGATCGGGTTTCGTAGGCTTCATGCCTTTTGTTTAGTGAATCGTTTGATTATAGGCCTGGAATGCCTAATACGAATGTATTGAAACAAATACACTGGTCGCCACAGCCATGTATTCGTTTAAAGGTTCGAACCTGTCGACTCTTATTGATTCGTATAGAAGGATCGGGTTTGAACTAGAATTCACTTATCGACCCGCGCAACATCCCTAGGCGTCACGTGTGTACCAATAACACGCTCGTCGGGGCCCAAGAAGGTTACGATTGAATTTACCCCTTGTGTACCTATGTGTATACAAACTACGGTGCACTTGTGTGGGGGTACTTTGAAATATTTTGTAGTTGTGCAGGTAACAGCCATTTGAGTGCGCACAACATTTCATTTGAGGGCGTGTACACGCCTTCTGTCCGCTAGCACGAGTGTTGCGGATCCGGTGGTGTTGCGTTGTAGATTGTAGACGCCTTCTGTCTGTTTGTATGAATGTTGCAGATTCGGTGGCATTGGATTTTGCTGTTGACTCCCCCTTTCTCAATCACCGGGGAGGTCTTTCTGAACTTTGGAGTCAATGACTACTAATTTGGGGAGAACTCCTTTTAGGATCTTTGGCGTAGCGGACTCGTTATTTTCGGTGTTTGTAGACACCAGAACAGTTTTCTTCTCAATTATAGAACCAAAAAGAGATTTTGGAACACCAGGAAGTTTGGTTCTAATTTGTTCAAATATTTCCTCCCTTCCACCAGGGGTGTCCTTTTTCATACATCGGGTTGCCTTTGTACCCGGTGTACTGACAGCACTTTGATCACCACTGTCGTAGGTGATATCTGTACTTGTGCCCATAGTGGTTCATCGTGCCTACGATATATCCACTGTTGTTATCCATAAGTGGTTTGTAGTCATTTGCAGGAACCCGTTGCAGCCACTACGAGCTCCTGGAACTGTTCGTAGGAGACCCATTGTTGCCTACATCATGCCCACCTATCACCAATCTCAGGTGGTTAATGATTTCATTTGCTGCAGGGACCGATCTTTGATTGCTCGTATGCTTTGCAACTATCTGTTGTTGCTTGCAAGCATAGTACATTGACCTTATAGGGATTGTTGTAGGAATTCGTGCATCAAGAGCTTGTAGTTTGAGTTTCCCGTGTGTAATCCAAATTTTGATCTTTGCATATGTTTGGATCCAAATTCAGTTTCATTCAGACTTGAATTCATCAAGTTTATAAGTCCCCACTTGATGTCGTATAGCCCAAGTTCAAGTGCGAGTTCAACTGCCTTATTCGGATCCGGATCCAGTCCAAATCAAAATCTTTGTTTGATGTTCAGTCTTGTTCAAGTCCCCTGTAGTCCTTTGAATTTAATTGCATGCTCACATTTTGTTCAAAGTCCTCTAGAGTTCTTGTAAGTTCATTTTCATGTTCAAATTGATTTGAATTGGGCTTCAGTTTGATTTTATTTCATTTTGATTTGATCTTTAGAAGTCATTTGAATTTGTTCCAATTTAGGTCCACGAGTCCACTGTTCATCGTACAGGTCCTCTGCTCATTTTAGTTCAAGTTCTGTGCATTTTTGTTCAAGTACAGGTCTTCTATATTGTTGCTCAAGAAGGTCTTCAAATTGTTCAAGTCTTTGTATATTTCAGTGAAAATTTCGGCAGCACCCCGACATATCCCCCGTTTGGGGGAAAATAGGGGAGTTGGGCCTTCCCACCACGCTACTCGAGCATGTATGGTAGGTGTCCTTAGACACCGCGGCCGTACAAATTTTCATCCCACCACGCTACAAGAGCGTGTATGGGGCCTTCACCAGTATCCGTACCAGAACAGCAGTGACTCCGCTACAAGAGCGTGTATAGGGTTTACCCACCTCGTCATATGCTTCACACCGAGCTCCCTCCTACCGTGCTACAAGGCGCGTATAGGTGGTTCTTCGGTCCGCTACAAACGTCGAGAATGGGATTTTGGAACATCATACCTTTCGTAGCAGTGTCGGCGGTCTCGGTGTCGAGGTCGAGGTCGAAGACCATTCCCACCACGCTACAAGAGCGTGTATAGGGCTTACCCGCCTCGTCGTATACTTCGCACCGGGCTCCCTCCTACCGTGCTACAAGAGCGCGTATAGGTGGTTCCCGGTCCGCTGCAAACGTCGAGAACGGGATTGGAGTTAGAAATTATACCTTGGAGTCCGGCGGTGGATGTCGACTGTGTCGGGTATGGAAATCGAGACAAGGAAGGAAGCAAAGGGATTTTTCTTCTCTTTTTCTCTCCTTTTTTTTGAATTAATTATAATTAATTAATATTAATTATAATTAATTACTAAATTATTTTTAATTAATTACTTTTAATTAATTATAATTAATTAAACTAATTAATTAAAGTTTATTAAATTTAATTAAGATTATTAATTATAATTAATCCATGATTAATTATAACTAATTAATTTTAATAAATTTTAATAAATTAAAATTAATTGATATTAATTAATAATAATTAATCTTATAAATTACAAGGTTTAAAATTGCATAACTACGCCTCGAGGCGGTTTTCGTCCGTGAGGCGAGCCGTAAGCCTCGAGGCGGTCTGAGGCGTAAGCTTCACGAACACAGAATTGCGTAAATGAAAAATTAAGGGTTTTAGCAGGAAAATAATAGCAATATTGTACCTTACAATAAAAACATCTAAATGATATATGAAAATAGTGGAAAATAAGAAAGTAGATGCAATAAAATCATGTCCCAAAGTACAAAATCACAAAATATTAGTTTAACAAAACTTCCAAAATACAAAAAACATATAAAATGAAATCATATCCCATCACTAAATGGGTCTTCAAGTGAATCTTCTTCTCCAATTGTATCTATGAATGCCATGTCATCATCATCTTCAACATGACTCACTTTTCTCTTCCTTGTTCATTAAGAGAAAAGATCATTATCATATATTCATGTTCATTGCTCACTTGACATAAATGTAATGTAATAGCATATAAGAAGTTGTGGAATACCTTTACTTGATTGTTGTGCTGCAGAGCTAGTGGATGTGTGTGGTGTAGTACTAGTGGATGTGCCAATTTGATCTGCTTCACCCCTTAAGACATCCACACTTAGATCTTCTAACTGTAAGTCTGATAATGGCAAATCTGTCTCATCATCTATGAACCACTCATTATCAGACGACACATCATCACACACTAATGGGTCCTCATCAACCTTCAACCCCTTATTCCTTAACCTCCTCTCTTTCAACCTCTTGTTGTGCATAATATATACGAGAGAATTCATTCTGAGTGTTGATAGCCGATTTCTTCTCTTTGTTTGCACTTGGCTATATGTACTCCAGTTTCGCTCACACCCAGAATAAGAACAAGTGAGGCCCAACACTCTTACAGCAAAACTCTGTAACTCAGGGGTGGAATCACCAAATTGGATCTACCATTCAACTGTTTAAAAGAAAAAATATAATCAAAATTCAGAACTGAATAAAGTGTCTTGCATTTACCAAAATAATTATACCTGGAGATCGTTTGGAAATGGTTGCTTTTGCTGCATTCAAACCAAAAAAACCCTCTTTATTCCGAAACAGAACAAGCTGTAAATCTGCAAGCTCCCTATCTGCCTGCTCCGGTATTAATCTTTCCATACAATGATATATACCAAGCTTCATCTCAGGATTTGAAGATTTTTTCTCTGAATATTGAAATTGAGGGTTAAGATAATATGCAGCTGCATGTAGATGTCGGTGTAACTGCACCTCCCACCGAGCATCAACGATGTCCCAAATCTCCCTATAACTTGCCTCCTCTCCTCCCAAGTTGTGTGCAATCAACTCCTTGGCCTCATCCATAGCATTATAAATAAAACCCATAGCTGGTTTCTTCTCTGCATCCACTAATCGTAGTACTTACACTAAGGGTCTCGTGCTCAAAATGGCATAGGTTACAGTAGCCCAAAATTTATCATTTAGAATTTATCTTTCTTATTTCCTTCCCCTCACTTTTCTTCCCCCAAGCAGAGTTAAGCCATTCAGTTGATGTAAACATGGCTTCCAAAGGTTGCCTCACCTCCATCAAGCTCTGCAGTGTCAAATAGGAGGTGGCAAACCTATAGATTTACAGTGCACAAATGTAAGAACTACGAACATACAGTAGGAATGATTTGCAATGTACAAAATTAAGAACATACCTAGTGGTTGCAGGGCGAATGATTTCTTTCTTTGAAAACTTTCTCATCAAGCTTAAGACCCAAGAGTGATTGTAGATGAACTTTGTAATCTTCTTCGCCCTAGAAAGAGCACTCTTGTGCTGAGGTAAGTCACCAAGATCCTCCAAAATGAGATCAATACAATGTGCTGCGCAGGGTGTCCAATATAGGTGTGTCCTCTTCTCCATCAACATCTGACCAGCTGCTTTGTATGCACTGGCATTATCAGTCACTACCTGGACAACCAATTGCTCCCCAATCTCCTCAATAACACCATCAAGTAAATTGAAAATGAATGTGGCATTTTTCACCTCCTCTGAAGCATCAACTGATCGTAAGAACACCGTGCCGTAGGGATTGTTAACAAGGATGTTAATCAAACTCCTGCTCTTCATGTCAGACCATCCATCTGACATAATAGTCACACCAGTCTCAATCCATGTCCTTTTAATCTCCTGAATGCTCCACTCTGTGTTTTGTAGCTCCTCTTTTAAAATCCATGTTCGCAACTCATACATGGAAGGTGCCTTCAACCCTCTTCCATACAATCCTACAGACCGCAACATACTGAAGTAGGCAGGCGATGTAGCAACATTAAATGGTATTGCATTCTCAAAAAAAAAACCTCCCAATGTCCATGCAAACCTGTCGCCGACCCTCTCTAGTACCAGCTGCAGGCATCATCTCTGCTTCTCCTCTATCCACTCCTGGAGTAGTCATATACTGATTCATAGGACCCCGTGCACCTCTACTATGTATAGTGGAGGAAGAGCCCTTTCCACTCTCGCTCCCAAAATAAGCACCATGCTCGACCCTTTCATCAAATTGCTCCTGTTGTAAGTGTTTAGCAGTGGTAGTTTTCTTCATGTAAGCACTTATTTCTTCCTTCATATTGTCCGGCACTTTTGCACAGGGTGCTACATTTTTGTGCGAGCACGATAGATGTTCCTTCAGGCGGGTAACACCTCCCTTCACCACTTTATCGCAAAAATTACATTTCAAATAAACATAGCTCTTCTCTCCGCCGCCAATGTCAACTTGTACACTATACTTCCAAGAAGGGTCCCTCCGCAATGACGTATTCGTCTTTTCTTTACCTCTAACCATATCTCCTAAAGCAAAAAACCAAATACACTAAAAAAAATCAAGAAAACCTAAACCCTAGTTTGTCTTAAACTTGAAAAATATATCCCTAAACTTAATAAAAATACCTAATATTCAATGTGGACTACTCCTAGAGGGCGGCCGGAAGATTCCACTTCGCCGGAGAGAGGCGGCGCCGGCGGGAGGAGCGGCGGGATTGGAGGCCGACCGTGCGGGCTCCTCTGTTTTCCGCGAACAGGAGCTTACGGGCGGCAGTTTTCGGGAATGAGCTGGGCCGAACGGGTGTGGGGGAAAAGAGGTGTTCATTTTAAGTGGGTGGGGCCTCTTGGCTGAGGCGTACGCCTCCTTCAAAATTGCGCAATTACGCAACTGAGGCCGCCTTAGCCAATGTGAGGCGTACGCCTCAACAAGTCCACGAATTGCGTACGCCTCAGGGCGTTTTTGGACAAAATTGCGCAGAGGCGCGCCTCTCGTTGCGCAATTTTAAACAGTGATAAATTATAATTAATTAACATTAATTCTAATTAAAATTAATTATAATTAATTAACTTAATTATAATAATTTAATTATAATTAAATATAATTAATTATAACATTTGTAATTAATTAAAAATAATATTTATAATTAAATAACATTAATTAATATAATTATAATTAAATATATATTTAATCTATATATATATATATTTTTTAAATCCCTCGGGACGGTGGATTTACGGGATTTTGGCCGGAGAAGCACGGAAGGGATCAAGTTACCTTCACTAGCGGCGTGCTCCCGTCGTTGCTTTGGATCAAACTGCCGTAACTTTCGGTCCAGCGGGAAGGAATGCCGCCGGAGGAAGGGGGGCCGAGCCGCAGCGAAGGAGTCGAAGCAGCGTCCGAACGGGAGGAAGTTGTCTTCACTGCCTCAAGCTCCAGTTGTTGCTTCCGATCAAAATGTAGTAACTTCCGATCCAATCGTTAGGGGCGGCGTCGAATGAGCAAAGTCGAACGGCAAAGAGGGAGGAGATGAAGAAGCGCACGGAAAGGGAGAAAGTTTCCTCACAGTGAGCGAGCTTCAGTTCTTGCTTCTGATCCTAATGTCGTAACTTCCGATCCAGCAGGTAGAGAAAGTCGTCGGAGCAGCAAGGCCGAGCGAGAGAGGGAGAGAGCGAGAGCTTGTAAAAAAAAAAGTGATCGTGAGCTCTCCATCTCTTTAACAACGCGAGAGTCGTGCGGTCTCGACGTGCGAGGATGTGACTTCGGCATGCGAGCGACGGGCCGAGGTCGTGGGATGGCAGAGGGCAGGTGAGAATTAAAAATTTCATTTCATTTTTTTTTTGTTTTGCTTTGCTTTGCTACGGGAAGGGTCAACACTATTCATGTATTTTCTCTTCTAGAATTTTGTAGTTCCATAACTTACTATACAAGTATTTATCCCAAGTATTTGTTGCTAGCTCCATCACTTTTTATTCTTCATTTATTCCTACTAAGTATTGCATGAAATGACAAACCCATTATGTACAAACCCTTTTTGTGGAAGCCCTTCTACGTGTTTCCTTTAGTCTAACTTTTTTCTTTCTAATTCTTCAACATCAAATTTATATATGTCATATTAATCAATCACTACTCTAATGTTATCTACCCATCATATTAATCAATCTCTACACTTTGTCGTACACATCCCAACCAAATGAAGTGATCTGAAAGGATCTCTGTCACATTTTTTAAGATCTAATCTCCAATACTTCCCACAGTGAACAAACAAGCCTAAGAATCTATGGAAGGCTATCATTCTTGAATATAAACACAGATTATGATGCATCAGTTGGTGCCATTAAGAGTTTTAGATGGAGGGGAACAAGCTAAATAACCCCTAAGTTAGGGGCCGTCAAAAATAAACGTACGGAAAGAGAATTATTCAAAACACTTTCCACAACTAGCTCCTAAAATTTTGGGAAAAAATTGCTAAATTAAATTTTAATGTTTGTTTAAGATTTAAAAATACAAATTGCTCTGTATGAAATTTTGTTTCATTGGAAAGTTAATCCCACATTCGTGCCAAGATTTTAGAATTAATTGCTTCTTTTTTTAGTATAAGACATTTTTTCAAGCATACTTATCCAATTAGATAATGTTTAAATTGAATTTAGTTATCCATATTCTTAATCCTATAAATTAGCATTTAAGAAACTACAATTAGCAACTCTCGATTTCAATTTTATGCATTAACCTAGTTTAGTTTCAGGGATCATTATATCTCTATAAAATTAAATCCCTTGTTATTTGATTTTGACATCTTCATTTTCTTAAAACTCTAGAAAATCCACTTGTAGAAACCTAAAGTTTGCGGGCACCCTTGTGTGACCCATTATCTTGGGTAATTGGTTCGAGAAGCCTATCCCTTAATCTCAATTAGTGATAAACAAGTAGCACACACATAAACACTAAAATACTTGTACCAACTTAGGAGCAAGTAAGATGAACAATAAAATCGCAAAAAAATATCAAGTATCATAAAAAGAGAACATCGAAATTTACATGATTTGGTTTAAACAAGCTTACATCCATAGGCGATGATTAGATCCTGTTAAATCTCAACCTTACGATCCCAAAGATATCCACGGTTGTGAACAGTAATCCGTGGGAAGACTACATGGATAGCATTAATTCCTCCCATTGATTTAGGAATAATTGTATTCATGTTAT
The DNA here is from genome assembly GCA_022539455.1 of Dendrobium nobile. Lineage (NCBI taxonomy): Eukaryota > Viridiplantae > Streptophyta > Magnoliopsida > Asparagales > Orchidaceae > Dendrobium > Dendrobium nobile. The sequence goes on from CM039727.1 coordinate 28,435,927, forward strand.
TATAAGAGTTATTTGTTTCCTTATCGATACACCTTTTATAGATCTATGAATAGGGAGTAGATTGCTTAATAAAATTCAAGCTTTTCCCTCTCAAATTCTCTGTTTCAACATGGTATCAGAGCCAACGGCCTTAATTGCCGTCGGAGAGTGATCCTAGATCGTCGGAGGAGGAAGAGAAAAGGAGAAGCTCAGACTTGATCGTTGCCGACCCGTGTACGCCGCGACGAAACAAGACTGAGCCGAAGCATTGCTTCGATCGGAACTTCACTTCCGATCCGAGAGGAAGGTCAAAGTCGTCGAAAAAAGAAAGCAGAACGTCCGGACGTGCCGAACGTCCGAACGTATCAGGAGGAGCGTCCGTCCACGCATCGTCTTCAACGACCTTCTCCCGAGCCGAGCGACCGTCTCTCGAGCCGACGGAAGGAGTGGACGGCAAGCTCCTACCGATCCGACCAAAAAGGGAAAGTCGACGAAGGAGCGAAGCCGCCTCCCGCTCGAGCGACCTTCTCCCGAGCTGACCAAAAGGGAAAGTGGACGAAGAACCTCCCGCTGGTGCGTGCCCTAGTTACTCAAAAACAAACCGAGTCTTTTTAAAGACTCGGCTTGACCCGATTAAATAATCGGAAGAGAAAAAAAAACTCTTATTTCGACCTTTATTGTCGATCAAGGAAAAATTTTGGGAAGCCTTCATTGCTAACCACAGACATACAGATAATCTTGATTACTATCATAATGTCAGAAATTAATTCCTCCGACAGTATTGAAGTAACTGAGGAGTCGATGGTGCACCAAGGGCGAGGTGACCTTCAAAGCATTCAATCTTCCTATCGTCTAAATGGGAAGAACTACCTTAAGTGGTCTCAATTTGTGAAGACCTACTTAAAGGGGAAAGGGAAAATACACCACCTTCTTGGAGGAGGACCAAAAGAAGGAGATCCTAAATTTGGGGCATGGGATGAAACAGACTCCATGATTATGTCATGGTTGTGGAATTCCATGACTCCAGAAATTAGCGATACGTTTATGTTCCTTTCGACTGCAAAGGACATATGGGATGCTGCTAGACAAACCTTCTCCAAAGCTCGTGATGCGGCTCAAATCTTTGAAGTTAAAGTCAAAGTTGGAAGCACGAAGCAGGGGAGTAAGACAGTGACGGAGAATGCTACCATTCTACAAAATCTGTGGCAAGAACTTGATTACTATAGGTGCATTGAAACCAGATGTCCGGAGTATGCTGCGATCCTAAAGAACTTTATTGAAAAAGATAGAGTTTATGATTTTCTTGCAGGACTCAATGCAGAATTTGATCAAGTTATAGTTCAGATCCTCGGCAAGGAGGAGACACCATCACTCAACGAAACTATTTCTCTCATCCGGGCAGAAGAAAGTCGACGAGGAGTGATGCTAGAACCAAAGGCCGTTGAAAGCTCAGCAATGGTGATGAACAAAGAATCATCATGGAAGGAGAAAGGTAAAGATTCTTCAAAATTCAAAGATAAAGACTCACTTTGGTGCAGCTATTGCAAAAAGTCAAGACACACAAAAGAAACATACTGGAAGATACATGGAAAACCCCCAAATAAGGAGTGGAATCAAAAGGGTGAAACAAGGAGTACATCACATGCCAAAAACACTACAAGTAAGCCAGAAGCTCAGTCCAGTCTTGGAGAATTCAATAAAGAAGATATTGATAAATTGAAACGACTCCTGGTATCTCTTGAAAAACCAAATGCTTCTTCTTCACTTGCACTCTTAGGTAAGACTCTAATTTCTATTAGTTTAAGTGCTTCTAGAAATCATTTAAAGGAATTATGGATCATTGATTCAGGAGCCACAGATCATATGACCCACTCACCAACCCACCTCATAAACTATACTCCTTGCCCAAACAACAAAAAAATCATCACTGCTGATGGTTCTCTTACCACGGTAGCTGGCCAAGGAGACATCATATTATCACCATCCCTCACCCTAAAAAATGTGCTCCACGTACCACAATTATCCACAAACCTGATATCTATACAAAAACTTACCAATAACCATAATTGTCAAGCATTATTTAACCCTACTTATTGCTTATTTCAGGACCGGAGATCGGGGAAGAAGATTGGACTTGCTAAGGAGAAAGCATGATTGTACTACCTGGAAGAACCAAACCAATCTAAAAGGAGTTGCTCTTTGTTATCCCTAGTCGATAGGAACTCCGCTATTTGGCTTCATCATTATAGACTAGGACACCCATCTTTTGATGTCCTAAAACATATGTATCCGCAACTTTTTCATAATTTAGACAATAAAATGTTTCATTGTGAAACCTGTGAGTTGGCTAAACATAAAAGAATCTCATTCCCAAACAAAAGTGAGAGATGTGCTACTCCTTTCTACCTTATTCATTGTGATATATGGGGACCCTCTAAAATTCCCAATATCTCTGGGGCACGTTGGTTTGTGTCATTCATTGATGATTGCACAAGAGTCTCTTGGATCTATCTCCTTAAACATAAATCCGATGTTAGCACCATTGTTCACATCTTTCATTCCATGATCAAAAATCAATTTGGGGAAAAAATAAAAAGTTTTCGCTCCGATAATGCCAAAGATTATTTCAACCAAACCCTTTCCTCCTACTTCCAGAGTGAAGGGATCATCCATGAGTCCTCCTGTGTTCACACCCCACAACAAAATGGGGTTGCAGAGAGGAAAAATGGTCACCTTCTAGCCTCTACCCGAGCTTTCCTATTTCACTACAATACACCCAAATCCTATTGGGGGGAAGCTCTTTTAACTGCAGCATATCTCATAAACTGACTACCTTCAACAGCCTTAGGCCTTAAAACTCCAATGGAGACCTTGTCCTCTTTTTACCCAGAATTTCGAACCCATTATAATCTTACACCCAAAATCTTTAGATGCACTGCCTATGTTTATATTCACAGCCAGGAGCGAGGAAAATTAGATCCAAGAGCACTCAAATGCATCTTTGTTGGCTACTCTGCTACCCAAAAAGGGTATAAGTGTTATCATCCACCTACAAGAAAAACCTTTGTCTCTATTGATGTTACCTTTGCTGAATGGAATTCCTATTTTTCAAAAACTCATCTTCAGGGGAAGACTGAACTTGAGGAAGATGAGGAAAATGAACTAGCACCTCTTGACCTTCCTCCACCACCTCAGAAAAATCCACCTGAAACCCAAGAAAGAGAAACAAATGACAACACTATCATTAGATTTGGAAAGGTTTACTCCAGACGTACAAGTCCAAGCTGTGCTCCAAAGCAGATCCAAGAATCGGAACCATCTCCTGGAAATAAGGTAAGTTCACCACCTCCCTTATACCTTATAAACAACTCTATATCCTTCAACAACTTCTCATCATCACACAAAAATTTTCTTGTCACATTAGAAGATATCCATATTCCTAAAGATGATTTTGAGGCCTTATCTGATAAAAATCGGAAAAATGCCATGAAGGATGAAATGCAGGCCCTGGAGAAGAACAAAACTTGGGAGATCGTCAATCTACCGATAGGGAAAAAATCGGTCGGTTGCAAATGGGTATTCTCAGTAAAATACAATGATGATGGCACACTAGAGAGATATAAGGCAAGACTAGTGGCAAAAGGGTTTACTCAAACGTATGGCATTGACTACCAAGAAACGTTTGCGCCTGTAGCCAAGATGAATATTGTCCGAATACTACTCTCACTAGCAGCCAAATACAATTGGCACCTGGAGCAATTGGATGTGAAAAATGCATTCTTGCATGGGGACTTAGAAGAAGAGATTTATGGAAATACCACCAGGGTTTAAAGAAAAATCTAAAAATAACAAGGTATGCAAACTAAAAAAGGCTCTATATGGGCTCAAACAATCACCAAGGGCCTGGTTCGGAAGATTCTCTAAATTCATGCTCCTGAATGGGTATCGACAGAGTCAAGGGGATCATACACTATTCTTAAAACACTCAGACTCAGAGGGAGTCACAATACTATTAGTGTATGTTAATGATATTATTTTGACAGGAAATAATGAAGAGGAGAAAGTCAGTTTAAGGAAAAGTCTTACTAAGGAATTTGACATCAAAGAACTTGGTAGACTAAAATATTTCCTCGGAATTGAAGTAGCTCACTCCAGCAAAGGAATCTTCATTTCACAACAGAAATACATCAAAGATCTTCTAAGAGAAACAGGTAAACTAGCCTGTAAATCAGCACCAACACCAGTAGAACCTAATCTTAAACTGGGAGAAGCTAAAGAAGATCCAGATGTAAATAAAGGGGCCTACCAGAGACTTGTAGGGAAATTGATCTACCTCTCCCACACTAGACCAGACATAGCATTTGCTGTAAGCATGATCAGTCAGTTTATGCAGAATCCAAAGCAGATTCACATGCAAGCAGTAGACAGGATATTGCACTACCTTAAAAGAAGACCAGGAAAAGGAGTTCTCTTTAAGAGAGATCGTGGAATGACCCTAGAAGTATACACGGATGCTGACTATGCAGGATCACCAGTTGATAGAAGATCTACTTCTGGGTATTGCACATTTCTTGGAGGAAACCTTATTACATGGAGAAGCAAGAAACAGAATGTGGTGGCAAGATCCAGTGCAGAAGCAGAATATCGAGCTATGGCCTTAGGAATATGTGAGCTACTGTGGATCAAAATAATCCTAGAAGATCTAAAAGTTAAGTGTGATGAGCCCATGAAGCTACATTGTGACAACAAATCAGCGATCAGCATAGCCCACAATCCAGTCCAGCATGATAGGACCAAGCACATAGAAGTGGACAGACATTTTATTAAAGAAAAACTAGACATTGGTCTAGTAAGTGTTGACCATGTATCATCAAAGGATCAACTTGCAGATTTCCTTACTAAAGGATTGGACAGTTCTGTCTTCCTCCGAATGATTGACAAGCTGGGAATGACGGATCCATATTTCCCAGCTTGAGGGGGAGTGTTAAATCTCAACCTTACGATCCCAAAGATATCCACGGTTGTGAACAGTAATCCGTGGGAAGACTACATGGATAGCATTAATTCCTCCCATTGATTTAGGAATAATTGTATTCATGTTATTATAAGAGTTATTTGTTTCCTTATCGATACACCTTGTATAGATCTATAAATAGGGAGTAGATTGCTTAATAAAATTCAAGCTTTTCCCTCTCAAATTCTCTGTTTCAACAGATCCAATCCACTAAAAAATCACAATCAAGGTATACAATTAAAGAATACGCACCAACTCCTCTTAAATCTGAGTACACCCTCACTCATACATGCTAATAGTGCCAAATACTGCACACCATGAAGCATGACGCGGTTCATTGCATTGTGCTATCCATGCACAATAGTGCAGGTCGCATTACACCTTAGCTTGAGATAATTTATTCAAGATTTAAATTAATTTTAATATTATCCATATATTATTTATTAATTTTATTGATTTAAATTAGAGCTTAGGGTTTAATTTTATTTTGATTTATGAATTGAACAGGATAAACATGAGAGCACTCGACCTCCTTCTCTTTGGTGTCATCATGGTCTGATTGAATGGTTCACTAATTTACTTTTAAATTCTCATATGAAGTTTAATTTTTTTATTCCCCTTTTTGTTCATAAAAACAATGGCTATGGAATTTGATATTGTTTTCTCTAAACTAGAATTAAGTACTATATGAACTATTGGGTATTAAATTTTCTAATGAATTTGAGGTGTTAAATGATTAGAAGTTGTAAATGATTACAAGTATTAATAAACTATATGATGTTGAAAATGCGCTTATCAAAATTTTTAATGACTTTGAGGCATGGCTTCTAAAAAATTAACTAAATCTTTTCTTATTTATGTCATCAATTTCAACTATTGGTTGAAGCGTTGAATACTTGAACCTAAGCATCATTTTGATTGTTTTCATTATCATGATGGTTTATCTTTCAATCTAGTAACCTTTTATATTTCGCTGCTTTTTTATTAATAAATTTTTATATTTACGTCATGTTTAATATTATGCGTGCTATACCATGTGCCATGTGCTACGACTCGACAGGGATGTTTGCACTACGATGCACTATTCACCATTAACAAGTATGTCTTACTCAACAAAGAAAAAGAGAAGTTCACATTTCACAAGATAAAATAGAATAACTTACAAAATATAACATAGAAAAAGTATTAAACAAATACAAAAAATAACGCACTACAAATATTCCTAAGAATTTATTAGTTCATTGAGATGATAGTTTGAACCCCTACGACTCGACAGGGATGTTTGCACTACGATGCACTATTCACCATTAACAAGTATGTCTTACAAAACAAAGAAAAAGAGAAGTTCACATTTCACAAGATAAAATAGAATAACTTACAAAATATAACATAGAAAAAGTATTAAACAAATACAAAAAATAACACACTACAAATATTCCTAAGAATTTATTAGTTCATTGAGATGATAGTTTGAACCCCAACAAAAGAACATTTAGTAATCTCCTACACTCTTTTTTAGTTGCCCGTCCTCTTTTTAAGACTCCTCCAAGCCACACACTCTAAACTCCAAAAGCAATGAAGGGCTTAGGACTGTGCAATATTATCAAGCTTAAATGTCGCTCCAGCTAAGTGCAATGAGAGACATGTAGCACAAATATTGTACTTTGAAGTGAGAGACAGGTAGCACAAATATTGTACTTTGAAGTGGTATCACTACATCTGATTGTACACATATCATCAATTTTTTGTGTTGTTGAAATAGTCATCTACTCACCTTAAAGACAATAATTATATGAATTGGTATTGTGACAAATCAAGAAACATAAGACTAATCTTTAAAAGCCACTCACCCAACTTGTACCACTCTTTATTCATAAACATTTTCTATAGTCCTAAAGCTAATTCTCCTTTGTTTCACCAAATTAGAGTGCTTCACTAAAGTTGTTGAATACAAGATATTAGAAATCATTGTTGCACTCAACAATTCCCAGTCACTAACTTCATTTGCCTTCAGAAAAACCAAAGCACCTTTATAGACCTTAAGAGCATTAACATCAGGGGACAACTATATCCAACAACATTGAGATCGACCGAGAATATTATGTTATTTCTTGAATATGGTACTTAACTCAAGCCAATAAAATAGTCACACTAACTTGTGTCATCAATATTAGAATGTTAAAATCTCTAGTCTCGCACAAAAGCACATTTTTCACATAAAATGCAACTGTAAAAACTTAGTTCAAGCATTGAAAACATCTCCAAAATAGAATACATGTGATTTGAAAATGTTAAGTCTATAATTCACTGCTTTTTGTACCTATCTCCATCAATCGCTAAAAGAGCATCAACAATATTAGAACAAAACCAATCTACAACTAAACTTGCTTCTACTAACTTCTCCTCCTTAAAGTCATCATTGCAAGTTGCTATGTCCTCTTCAAAGCATAACTATCTCTCTTTATGTGGCTTTTATTCTTCCAATAAAATCAAATAATATTCTTGAATTTAATATAAAACTTGCTTCTGCCAAGATTAGAGGGACCCATGCTAATAAGATCTCCGCTTGATTTGAAGTAAACTTTTAGCAAGTTTGTTTTCTCCATTGAGCTTAATAATTATCTCCATTAAAAGAAGTGAATTTTTGATATACTTTAAGCTCACTATATCACTTTATTGGATGATTCATAAATTTGATTCCTTTATAATTATAAATTATTCAATGCTAACACTAAACTTTTTTTCACATAGTATTTGTCGCTCTCTTAGTTTTCAAAATGTTATTGAAAGATTTATTAACCAAATGATAACACAATATCACCTATGCATTTCTAAATTTTAACAAATATTTCATATAGACCTAAAGCCTTACATTCATTGTCTATATAGATAAATTCACCACACCTTTTGGATTAGTCTTAGACATACTTCACTCTTCTATCCAATATACTTTTACAAAAATATTTCTTCCTTAAAAATTACCATTAAATAATTTCTTGAAGTACAATTTTCATCTTTCCTACATATTCTTTTCTAACTAAGATCTTATTTTGCCCACCACTAATGCATACATCTTGCTCAAAGGCATCAGACCTCTTATCTTGTATCTTTGGGAAAGAATGATTTAGAGATAAGGAAATAGTGGTATAGGATGATATTCTAATTCAACGTCACTTATTATAATCTTTAGGAAGGAAATTGATGTTCTCCTTTATTAGTGTATAGAATATTATATAAACATTCCAAAAGTTTTTGTTTTTGTTTTACTTTGCTACCCTCCCTGCAATAGTCTAGTTATTTATAATTATTATAAGCCTCATATATTTATTAGTGTTTAGATTATTATATAAACATTCCAAAAGTTTTGTTTTACTTTGCTACCCATATATATATATATATATATATATATATATATATATATATATATATATATATATATATATATATATATATATATATTCATGATAGTTATTTATATACCTATTTATGAATAACTTAACATTTACAAAAATAAAGAAAAAATTTATTCGTCTAATATCTCATTTTTTTACTCCTCTCTTCTCATTCTAATTTTCAAGCTATAAATTATTTTAATTACTATTTTGTTGTGTGCTAATTTCCTTTATTTGCTGACCATCATGATCTTAATCTCTTGATGTGTTAGCAAATTTCCTTGAAATATCGTGAAAGAATGCTTGTAAAAGACAATCAAGGAACATTTTGCAAGTTATTGGAGCATCATAGATGAACTGATAAATTACCTGATAAGCCAGTTTAGTCCGAGCCAAATCCAATGGATAAGTACATAACACAGCAGTCCCTCCGGCCGCTGAGCCAGCCAAAAGATCAATGAAAGGTCCAGTGCCCAATGATGAGAAATTATTTAGAATTAAACACCGGTACTGTTCGTAAGTCATGAAGTGTAATGCCGCATAAGGCACTATTCGTAGCACACTCGCTCCATTTCCTCTAGAACAAATTAAAATAAAAACCATCAAACAATAGAAAATTTATGGAAAGAGAAAAACTCCTCAGTCACTTATGACGCACTTGTAGAACCCGAATACACCCTCATGCTGCTTCAGTTTCTTCATAGATCGCAAAATCCCAAGAGATTTGAACTCCTCGGTTCTCGTCTATCAATTCAAATAAGAATTTAAAAAGACATCAAACAATGATCCAACCAACGTTATGCCAAACATGATGAAAAAAAATTGCAAGACAAAACATTCCAACCTGCAAGAGAATCTTAATCCGCTCAAGAGGAGCCACGGCCGTTTTCGAGAACGCTCCAGCGGCGCCTCCGGCAATAAGCTCCTTGACGTAGACCGGCAGCACATCTACCAAGCGGATGTCGACATCCGCCGCCGCCGCCGTCGCCGACGTTGTCGGCGTCAGCGTCGACCCCTGTGAAGGTCCCATATCTAACAAACGAGAAAAAAGCCCTGCCGAAAACAAACAACAGCAAAGGAAAGAGAGCCGGCAGAACCTAATCAACCGGCTTGTAATTTCGCAAACTCCTTATCCCATCGATCTCGGGAGAGACAGAAACGGAAAAGTCCCCTGTGGAAAGGTGGGAACACGGGAAGCTTGTGATTACCAAGAAAATCGCAAGGTTTCCTCGCATCCGAAACAGACCCGACGAGGATAAGATTCATCAACAGCGAAAGCACAGGAGATGATCCGGAAGGGGTTTACGATTCAAAATCTGGAAACGAAGAGAAACCCTATGGAATAGGAAGCAAAGGAAATCGGTGCAAGATGAGAGAACGTTGTCCAAATCGATATCTCAATGAACCAAATTGTTGAGGAGAGAAGATGAGGACAAAGCTAGACATAAAGATTCCTTTTTATTTTTGATCAGCAAAAATTCCAACCAATCTTGCCTCTCTGTTTCCCTGTTTCCCCTATATGTGTGGCTATTTCGATGCTGATTCCTTAGTTTCCTCCTAAGTTCTCGCTTCTGTGATTGGGAGAGATTGGGCTGCGGAACCCGGGGCGATGGAAAAAGTCGCGGTATAGATTAATTAATGGAATATCATATGATATTGGTAGGGCTTATTCTGGATTCAACTACTGCAAAAAAATTTATTTATTTATTTGAAAAACTATGGACAAATATGTCCATAAGTTTTAAAAAATGAACAGTTAAAAAAATTACAAAATGGATAAGTAAATTAGAAAAAACTTATAAATCCTGAAAAGAAATAAGGCAATAAAGCTAAAACAACAAAAGAGACAAGGCTTCGTTTGGGACGGCTTTTTTATTGCTTTCTAAAACGGAGTTTTAGTACAAATTTTTTTATTTTTAAACTAAAACTCCATTTTAGAAAGCAATAAAAAAGCTGTCCCAAACGAAGCCTAAGAATAAACAAAACCCTTGGACTCAGAATTATTATTGAAGCTTCGTTAAACTCTGTATCTAATATAACTCAAATAAGAGAATTCTTTTTTAAAAAGATAGCTACGCAAAAAAACAGGCAACATTGTCTTTAACCTTATAATAATCAAGTTCCTTAGGTGTTAAGGAATTAACATGAGGATAAGAACCAAAGCCCAGCTCAAATCTCAACCCGAATTCCTGAAAATTTGCAAGAAATCCTGCGTACCTGGCACTATTTAGCGCCGACAGCGTTCAGCTCACACGATTCCTGCGTAAATCCTGCTCAACTTCTCCATTTGTGTGGATAAAATGAGGACTGAAGTAGAGCATTGAGACATTTCTTCCCCTCCCATGCGAGAGCTCCAGACCGACGCCTCTCTTCCATTTCGGAAGGTCCCTCTCGATCCATCTCGTATTGTAGCCGAACATAACCTCCAGACCGAACTCCAGCATACATTGAACTCTTCCTCCCTGTCGGAACTCACTGAAGCCGCAGACCGCAAGCCATCTTATCCCTTCTTCCACTAACCTCCACCCTTGTGAAGCCTCCAAGCTGCCTCCAACCTAGTCCTCCTCTACCAAGGCCAACCATCCCTTATAACAAAACCAGGGCCGAAACCCTTTGCCAGACTGTAGCCTGACGCCCCCTTGCCAACCTTAACCACAAGCAACCAAGCCTTCTCCATCTCCTCCTTGTTCGATCTCCCCTTTGCCGAAGCCAACTCGAGACCTCATTCTATTTATGAACCATGATCAAGGCTGACCGTCCCTTATAGCAAAACAAGGGTCGAAACCCTTTGCCCGTCTGTAGCCCGATATCTCTCCGACCTCCCCTTCGTTCTAGCCGCAAAGCCTCATTCTCGCAAGACGAGAGCCCAAATCTTTTGCCGACCCTCATCTAGCCCTAGTCACAAGCAACACGGTAAGTTTAAGTAGGTGTTACTATTAGTAGTATTAGTTAATATTAGTAAGTCAATATTATTAGTATTGTAATTAGTTATATAATGTTATATATATATATATATATATATATATATATATTATGATTATTATTGTTATAAAAATGAGAAAACAAGAAAAAAAAACAAAGAAAAAAAAAAGAGAGAAAAGAAAAAAAGTTTTATTTTAAAAAGAAAAGAGAAAGAGAAAAAGGAAATGTATTTTGTCATCGTCGCCAAGTCAACATCGCACAAGTATAATTTTCTCTAACTCAGAACACCATTTTTGGCATTGGCGGTGCACTAGAAAACTAACTCATAGACGCTTTCTCTAGCATGGTGGGAAGGGAACCCGGTGTGATGTCTTCGATGAGGAGAGTAAAATTCATTTTTGGCGTTAGCAGTGCATCGTAAAATCACCCATGCACACTTTGTTGAAACTTGATCACTATGAATTAGGTTGTTAAACCTAAGGTTATATCCCAGCGGCTAACCAAGAGGGGGTGAATTGGTGATTAAAAATTAATTCCTCTTTTTAATTTTTTAAACCGAAAAATAAACTTTAATGAGTTTTATAAAAATCGTTTTTCAACCACAGTTTTAAAATTAAAAACACAAAAATAAAAAAGGCAGCGGAAAAATAAAGACACGAGGTTTATAGTGGTTCGATCAAAACCAGACCTACATCCACTCCCCGGAGGCAGCCTCCGAGTATTGCACTAATACTAATAGTGACTCTCCTTTTGCACCCACAGCAAGGCGGAGAAGCTTTTATAAACACTCTTTCCACCACTACTTGGTGCGGCAGAGAACCGTCGTCCTTTTACACTATCCCTAGTGCTGGCAGAGAACCATCATCCTTTTACACTATCCCCAGTGTTGGCAGAGAACCCTTCGTCCTTTCATACTCTCCAAGTGTGGGCAGAGAACCTTTCGGCTGTTCACACTCTCCAAGTGTCAGCAGAGAATCGGATCTCCTTGACAGATCTTCTCACAAGAAATCTAGAAGGAAGAAAGAAAAGAGTGAAGTAAACCCAAATCACAAGTAGAGATTCGTACATTTGAATACCAAGTGAAACCTTCACGCTCCAATGGCAAGAAATCTCCTTCAAACACTCTCTCACACTCTCTTCTTGACTCTTATTTCAATAGGCACGAAGATCAGTAGACAAAAAGATTATGTGGCAGTTTAGTTTGGACTATTTATAGGAAAGACACAAAAATCGTCCAAAAACTAGAAATATTCAATTCAATACGAATTGGATCGTCCTGTACGATCGTGGATTGTCCTGGACGATTTTACTTAAATGCATTGGAAATGAACCTAATATGTATGGGTACGAAATGACTTCGTACACATACTATGAACGATTATTCCATAGGTCGGTTTCCAAAAACTGCAGAACGTCACTTAATTTTTCAGAGTTGGTTCACTTCGTCCTGGGACGAATATTGGTTCATCCGGACGAAATCTTTCTAGAGAGCAAATCATCCTGGGACAAATACACTTCGTCCTGGACGAAAATGCTCCAGATAGCAACTCGTCCTGGAATGAATACTCTTTGTTCTTGAACGAAAATTTTTCAGAGAACATTTCATCCTGGGAAAAATACACTTCGTCCTGGACGATCAGGGCATAGGAAAATTTTTTTCAATTCCTGTTTGTTCCATTGCTCTTACGAGGGGATAACTAACTTGATCGTCCCGTACGAACTATGTTCGTCCCGTACGATCTGTACAAATTTCTCAAGATCTCCTAAAGTGTGTGTGTGTGTGTGTGTATTCACTCAATTACAATCACTCATTCTCAAATTTAATTTAAAGAAAAATACAAGTTTTTAAATACATAAAGTATCTCATGCTGAATTTGATTTGAAGTCTTTGTAGTCTGGAGTTTGATTTTCCTAAAATGTTAGCACTCACAAGAGCAAAAACAACTCTTCCAAAAGGTGTTAGGAGATAACTATACATAAAACAATAAGATTTGAAATCATCAAAACTATACAAGTTGCAAGAATATAAAACATGCAAATAGCAACTCTCTTAACACACTTTTTTCTAGCGTGGTGGGAAGGGAACCTGATGTGACGTCTACGGCGAGGTGGGGACAAATATAAAATTATGCATTTTAAACATGTGCCTGAAGATCCATGCACGCCTTTCTCTAGCGTGGTGGGGAATGAAGACTTTTGGTCTCGGTGGCATCCGACACTACCCGTACATGCTTTTCTCTAGCTTAACTGGAGGGCCAGACTTTTGAAATTTTCCCTAAACAGGGGAGACACTGGGAGGCTGCCAAAATTTTGTCTAAAGAAAGACAAGGACTTGAACTCTAGAGCTCTACAGGGGACTTGAATTTGGACTCCAACTTGAACAAACAAAAGGAACTCTAATTCAATTTGAACATCAATTGAACTTGTAAATTTTAAATTCAAATTTGAACTAAATGAGATAACAATGGCTCTGAACTTGAACGAATCATAAGGACTTAAATTAATTTTGAACTACATAAGACTTGAGTTTGCTTGTACTACAAAGAACTATGAATGAACTCAAACTCAAGTTGAATCACAGAAGAATTTGAATGAATCATAAAGGATCTAATTTGAAGGGATTATAAGAAAATAAGCTCAAGATATCATGTGATGAACCAATACTTAGTTTGACATGTATTCAAATGAATATCAAATAGATTGATAAGGGACTTATGTATTTCAACTTATCATGTTTATAATTGATTCATACATCTACCCCAATCATGTATGTGGGTGATTTGAAGTAATTGTAATGACTGCAAGGGAATGAATGTAATTATGTGTTTACACTCAACAATACAAAGCCTTCAATAAATGATAAGGAATTACTATTTGAGTTGTGAGACAAATGTAATTCAGTAATCTCATCATGCATGATTCAAATCATCTTCATTTGACAACAAATGACTTATACCAAGAATTCAAATGAATAGGATTTGCTTATGAGCAAATGAGACACTTGTGAAGAATAATTATGTATGTTACAAGCCACAATAAATGATAAAGAATTTGATTTGAAGAATAATCAAGATGTTAATAAAACCATCACACCAATCAGAATGCAAGTGCTAATCAATGAGTGTAATCCATTCAAATCTCATACATGCAAAATTCTTGGTGGGGTTAGAAAATCCCTACATCTCACCAAAACGTAATTACACATAATGAAGATTGAAAGGTCTCTTATGAATGGTGGATAATCAATAGCATGTTCATTAAATTCCCTAAAAGGGAGGATACTAAGAAGCATACGATAACCATGATGATGGGTCAACCGTCATGTACAACAAATATGGCAAGAGCATAAGCAAAGCAAGAGAGATATAGAAGAGGCAGCCTCCTCAATTTTGTCAATCCAGACTAGCATACAAATGAGCTCATAATAGTCTACTTACAAGTGAAGAGGATAGATATGTTGTGGGACTTTAGCAAATGCAAGTCCGATGGACATGGAGCGTCGGGCAAGTGAATTGGCCTTCTACTGATAAGAGCAAGTGATATGCGACAAAGGAGAATGCTTGCAAACTCTTGTGAAGGACCTAAAAAATACCTAATACACGGATTCCTTATAAGCGAGAGGTGGTTTAACTACATCAAGTGCAAGAATTTGTGATTCGTTAAAGAATGCCTACCATACAAGAAATATGCTACTTGCAAGAGAATACAGGCGAATTGTAATGAAGGTGTACGCCTACATACAACATTGATAGAAATGTCACAAACATATTAGTTGATAAATGTAGCACCTTAAGTATATATTAATCCCCCATAAATAGAAAGATTCAATGGTACTACAGGAGGCCCAGCATATATAAGCAAAGATATCTACTAATATATATAGGAGATGTCTCTTTCATATAGAAGTCCTATCAAAGGTGATGACAAACGATATGCAGTGGATGCTAAACCATCTCATAATAAGAAATCACTTAATATCAGCCAAAAGCATCGATTCCTTATAACCAGAGGATTCAATATACAGTAAAATTGACAAACCATTAGTACAAGGAAGTGACCACTAATTCTGAAGTATAAAGTGTTAGTAAAGATGCAGTCATCCAAAATGGAAATGATTGATTCTTTATTTAAGTCAATAATAGAAAATAGTGATGATGGCATAATCAAGGGGTCACTAATTCTTATATGAGTTATGGGAAGAGAAAGCCATATCAAATCATTATGAAGTGAATGAATCTCAGTTCAACCAGGTTCCGAATAATGAGTTGGATAAGATTATTGAGGCTTGCAAGTTTCTTGAGAAATAGTGGTTATACATCCAATATGTCATTTATAGGCAAAGGATAAGAGACTACGACAAATTCAAGTTTCCATAGGCTATCATAGTACATCCACTAAATACCTAAAAATGCCCCTGCACATACACTATAGTTTGTATACACATAGGTACATAAAAGGGATTAGTGCAATCCCAAACACCAGCATGGGTCCTAGCGAGTGTGTTTGGATGCATACATGATGTCTAGGGATGCTGCACGGGTTAACAAATGAATGTAGTTTAATCCCAATTCTTCTAGATGAATAGATAGGAGTCAACACGACTTGAATTATCAAATAAATATACGATCATAGTGTGAACTGGAATACCTATTTTATACATTCATATAAGGCCTTTAACAAAGAAAATTCATTAACAGAAGCATGAAGACTACCAAACTCGATCCTCTGTCGATAGCTTGATAGAGTCGACAAGGTTCAATTCACAAAGTGAAATAATCCCAAACACTCCGATAATGACTGTGTTGATTACAAATCACAATAAGAGGGGTTTCATTCTAACTATTTTCAAATGCCCTCAAATTTTAACAAAATTCAAGTATTTTCAAGTGATCTTAAAGTCACCGTTATAATGGTCGTGCTGAATGCAAATCTTTACAAGAGGTGTTAATTTCAAATATTTCAAATTCCACCCAAATACTTGAGAAAATAAAAAAATATTTAAAATTGAAATAATCCATCAAAATATTTAAGGCAAAATTCATCCACCCTCTGCAATAGTTTGTCGGGGATGGATAAATTGAAATTTAATCTAGCTAATACAAAGTTAATGCCTGGTAAAAAATATCAATAGGATCCATTCTCAAATAATCTCCTACTAGTAAGGACATGGTACATATCCTCTAACCAACAGTTTTGTAGCTAAATGGCACTGTAGGATAAACGGTTACAACCCAGGGCCCTCTGAACTGAGTGATTCTGCCACCAAATGGCACCACAAAATAGCGGTTATGGCCAGAGCCAATATATTCCTTTGTGGCATCAAATCTTTGAGACATAAATTAATAGGATATAATCGATAGGGCACAAAGCCCTATATTAATTAGCTAAGGTAGATTCAAATTTATACCCTTAGACAAACATCCACCCTAGAACTATAAGGTACCCTTGGACGAAGCAATCCATGGCTGCCGAAAAGGATTCTTTTATCAGGTTGGGTCGACTACCTCCTCTAACTAAGTAGATCAGGGACCATGATGGCCTGGAATGACTAAACCATGGGATCTTGATTGGGTCCATCATTCATTCCCCCACCATCCACTTTAAGTGTAAGAAGGTGAAAATTTCTATTTTAAATATCAATTCTTTAAATATCCAATCATGAATACCCATGCTACTAATGTATGTCAGATAACACATATCTCTACGTATCTAATTGATGAATAGCTTTAATCAAAAGTTCTCTCTTATTATCGGGAGAGGTAATTAACTATAGGTGCTTATACCTATAGGAAACTAGAACTCAGATCATACAATCCTTTCAAAATGAGAGCAAAATCTTTGGGTAGTGTTTTATCTTCAAACCCATTTACCTTCCAAAATTTACCTTGGAACTTAATTCTGTTAAAACTCCTCCGAAGAAAAGCAAGAGAGAAGAGGTCGGGGCTAAATTTTTGGAGCCCACATTAGGATGATGACCTCCCAAATTTTATGAATAATTTGTTGCAAATTAACCAATTAAAACCAATTCATCATGGTCAAAATTAAAAACCAGCTGAAAAGGGCGAAGATCGACAAGAATTCTGATTCCAAACTTAACAGCTACATGTTTAATAATATCAATTTATGCAAAACTATAGTACCAAATAAACTCTAACTCCATACTTTTAGCCTCCAAGTTATTTTGATAAAGATTGCCAAGCAACCAACAATAAACTAGATCATCAAAGACCTTAAACCCTAGGCCAAATTATATACTATATGAAGCAAACAAAAGCTAGTCAATACTTCCAGATTCCAATACAACTTCAAAAAAATATCATGAAATGCAATAATGCAACCTCAAATAAACTTCAACCAATAATTTAAGCTGAATAATCAAACATAAGCAACAACAAGTAATCCAATTATAGTCAAACAACAACATCAACAATATAAAGCCTTTGTCCCACAACGTGGGGTCGGTAAAATGAATTCTTTTTTGCCATTATGTCTTGTTAAAACTCAAATTCTCATTTAAATTTAATAAAGAGAGATCATTTCTAATATTTTCTAACCAAGACTTTTTAGGTCCACCTCTACCTTCCTTAACATGAATCAAATCTAATACCTAAAATTTCCTAATGGGGTCATCGGAAGGCCTCCATTTAATGTGACCAAACCATCTAAGGCAACTCTCTCTAATCTTATCTTTCACTGGAGTTACTCCAACCTTTACACATATATGCTCATTTCGTATCGTATCTCTAAGGTTAAAGCCACTCATCCACCTAAGCATCCTCATCTTTGCAACTCTTAACTTAGTGTTATGCTTTTGTTTTAATGGCCAACATTCGACACTATAAAGCATTGCAGGTCTCACCATAATCTTATATAATTTTCCCTTAAGTTTGAGGGGGAATTTTCTATCGCACAACAAGCCCGATGCATTCCTCGGCTTCAACCATCCAACTTGAATTCTGTTGATAATATCCTCATCTATTTCACCATTGCTATGAATAATAATCCAAGATATATAAACGTGTACTCTTATTAATGACTTGATCGCCAAAATTTACAACCCTCTCACTAGGTCTATTGCTACTAAAATTACACTCCATATATTCAATTTTAGATCTAGTTAAATGAGAACCTTTAGACTCTAAGGTTGACCTCCATAATTCAAGTTTACCTTCAACTCCCTCACTAGTCTTATCAAAAAGAAGAATATCATCAGCAAAAAGTATACACCAAGGTACATCCTCTTGCAAATGTCTAGTGAGAACATCCATGACTAAAGCAACAAAGATATGGGCTTAAGGCTACTCCTTGATGTAATCCAAACTGACTTGTGTTTGAACACAAGTAATAGCTCATGCATACATATCTTTAATGATTTGAATATAAGCCATTAACCCCTTTCTTTTCAAGAACTCTATATAGCACTTCTCTTGGAACTTTATTATATGATCTCTCTAAATATATAAATATTATATGTAGATCCTCCTCTCTATATTTATCCATCAAACCTCCCAATAAATGTATGGATTCCATAGTAGACCTACATGACATGAATCCAAATTGATTTTGAGAAACACCAGTATCACAGCGCAACCTACGTTCCATGACTCGCTCCCATAGTTTTAAATTATGGCACATTAACTTAATTCCTCTATAATTTGCACACTCCTGTGCATCACCTTTATTCTTAAAAGTAGGAATTAACACACTCATTCTCCACTCATCTATCATCTTTTTAGTCTTCAAAATAGTATTAAAAAGTTTAGTAAGCCAAGAAGTTCCTTCTTATCCTAAGCATTTTCATATCTCTAATGAAATATCATTAGGTCTAACAGCTTGTCCACACTTCATTTTCTTTAAAGCATCTCTAACTTTGGTTTTACTAATATGTCGATGAAAATAAAAATATTTATTTTCATTTAGGGTGCAAAAGTCACTAAAGTCAATTGTATTTTTACAATTTTCATGAAAAAGTTTAGTAAAATATCTCAACCACCTTTATTGAATATCATCTTCTAAGAAAAGTACTTTTTGATCTTCATCCTAATACATTTCACTTGAACTAAATCCCTACTACTCCTATCTCTTTTTTTTGCTAACTATATATATATATATATATATATATATATATATATATATATATATATATATATATAATCTATTATATAAATCATTAAAAGCTAAGCTCTTTGCAATACAAATAGCTTTCTTAGATTCCTTATGAGCCTCTTTATAGTTTTCCCAATTATCAGAATTTTTACATCCAAACTAATTTTTATAATAAATCTTCTTATTTTTTATCTTTTCTTGCTCATTTAGATTCCACCACCAATAGTTTTTTCTATTAGGAGTTTTTTCTTTTGAAACTTCAAGCACATCTTTTGTAATATTCTTAATTAATATCACTAGCCGCTTTTTCCCACATGATATTATCATCCTCTTGCACAGATAAATCTTAAGATCTAAAATCTTATTCTAAAAAATACTTTTATTTATATTCTTTAAATGCCCCCATCTAATCCTGGAAAAATGTTTTACTTTATTTTTTATTTTATGCCCCTTTATCTTAAAGTCTAAAACTAATAATTGCTATTGAGTACAAAAATTTTCACTAGAATAACTTTATAATTTATAATCTAAATGATCTAATTTTCTTATAATAAAATAATCAATTTGAATTTTATTATGTCCATTTTTATAAGTGATAAGATGCTCATATCTTTTCTTAAATAAGATATTAGCTATTAAAAATCATAAGCAAAAGAAAAATCTGATATGATCTTACCACCTTTATTTGTTGTTCCAAACCCATGGCAATCATGAATACTTTTAAAATCATCTACCTCTCTACCAACATGTCCATTTAAATCTCCTCTAATAAAAACTCTTTCTTCAAAAGGTATCTTTTATATTAATTCTTCTAAGTCAATCCAAAATTTTATTTTTGAACCCTTATCCAAACCTACTTGCAGAGCATAAGCACTTAGAATATTAATAATCTTAACATCAATAATAATATTTAAAGCTATAATTATATCTCTAATTCTATTAATTTTTATAATATTATCCTTCAAACTCTTATATGTAATCACACAATTATCCTAAGGATAACCTAGAGGGGGGGGGGGGGGGGGGTGTTGAAATGGTAATTTAAAAAATTCTCTTTTGGAATTTTAAGAAACCCGTTTAATAATTTTAACACAATTTGATTTTTTTCAAAATAAAATTTTCAAACACCAAAATAAAATTGCTGAAAATAAAAATGCAGAAATAAAAGAACACAAAGATTTATAGTGGTTCGGTCCAAGTAGACCTACGTCCGCTCCCTGAAGACTCCCTCTTCAGATATTATACTATTACTAATGTGACTCTCTTTTTTCTCCCACAGCAAGGTAGAGAAGCCTTTCTAATTTCCTCTTTTTTATCAATCCCTGGTGAGATAGAGTAATATCATCCTTTCACACCCTCTAAGTGTCAGTAGAGAACCGTCATCCTTTCACACTCTCAAAGTGTTGGCAGAGAACTAACATCCTTTCACACCCTTTTGGTGTCGATAGAGAACCGGCATCCTTTTACACCCTCCTGGTATTGGCAGAGAACCAGATCTTCTTCAAAGATCTTCTCTCGAGTGTCTTAAAAAAAGTAAGGAAGTGATTTGCAAAGAACACAAATAGATTCTCATCTTTGAGTAACCTTGTGAACCCTTCACACTCTCAATTTATAAGAACTCTCTCACAAACACTCTCCCAAATCACTCACACTTTTGCTCTTCAAGAAAAATGAAGAAGAATTTATCTAAGTTAGTTTCTAAGGACTTTAAATATGAAAGATACAAAAAACCATTTAAAATTTAAAAATTTCAATTTTGAGCTTACACGATCGTACAGTATGATCGATGTTCATACGTACGAACAGTTCAAAAAACGGTGCGTACAATCCTGTACTAACTAATTTTATACATTAATTATCATCTCTAAGAATGGACATCATATAATATGACTACTTTATTCAAATCATGTTTCGTATTGATGAAAATGTTTGCATTAATTTCATACCTAGATGTCATCTGTACGAACTCAAAATCAGCTCGGATGAATAGTTCAAAAAATTTACCTGTTCGTATGGATAAACATGTTCGCAACATTTTTGTACTTTGGACATCGTCTTTACGAATGCAAGATTGTTCCAGATGAAAAGTTCAAAAAATTTTCCTGTTCATATGGATGAAAATGTTCGCAACATTTTCATACTCTGTACGTCGTCTATATGAAGCCAACTTCATATAATATGAACATTACTTAAATTTTTTTCTCGTCCATGATTTGATTAACTGCTTGCTGGAGGAATTAATTGGACAAATCATCCTGTACGATTAGAAATTGTACATTATGATTAGTTTAAAAATTTATAAGTTTTAACTCTCCCCTAATGTGTGTGTGCACAGTTGACCAATTACAATAACACTCTCTCAGACTCAATAAAAGTATAAAATAAAGACTCCATTTATAATAAACACTAATAAAATCCGACTTGAAGTCTTCAACAATCTAGAGTATGATTTTCCTGAGATGTTAGTACACACAAACAACAAAAGTAATATATCAAATATATTTTAGGAGAAATGATAATCAAAATAATAATATTTGGAATCATTAAAAACAAATATGATATAAAAACATAGTTATGAAAACTAAGTTGCAACAATCTCCCCCCTTTTTTATGATGACCAAATAATTATTGTTTGAGTTAACCTTAGAAGAAAAAATTTCTCCTTAGCTCCCCGTAAATGAATGATCAATGTAAATCTAGAGATTCCCATGAAGATCAAAATTCCTAAACCCAAAAAAAAATAAAATTCACAAAAATCAAAAACAAATTTGAACAAAAATACAAACACAAAACATAAACACGACCAAATATAATACACGAACGAACACAAAACACATCCATTCATTAAAAAAAACATACACATAAAACATAAAATCATACACACATCACATATAAAACATCAATCAATCAAACAATATTATTACTCCCCCTTTTGATAATAATAAGAAGGGAAATTGAACTTGAAATGAATGATTTTATAAGACAAACGAAAAGAATTGATCTAGAAAATGAGTTTAAACCAATTGCAATTATAATATTAATTCCATAAGAATAAAAAAGGAAAAAAAATTAAATTTTAAATTAAAAAATAACTAAGATAAGAAAAGTTAATCAAAGTCATGAATTATGCTAAATAAATTAAATAAATATGATTATTGCAAAAATGATGAAATGAAGATTAGTTAATATTAAATTCAATATAGAATATAATTATTAATTAGATTGATTTGGATTAGAGATTAAATGATAGTGGAAATAACACAATTAAAAAAATTTCAATTGATGACATTGCACATTTTTTCAAATATTTATGGTACATTTTGTGCATCTTATTTATTTGGTCTAATTTTGTACCTCTTTTAACTTTACGACCATTGCACATTCTTTTAATTTTTGCACACATTGTGTATTTTCTTTTGATTTATTTTTTGGGTTTTTCCTAGATCAGTAATCTAAATTCAAATTTTACTAATAACAAAACTAAGCATATTGAAAAAGAAATAAAAAATAACAAGACATCAATATTATATCAATAATATTCTAGTTATGTTTGCCTAAAAGAATTTGAAATTGATCTCAATATATAAATCCAATTATAATCTAATTTAAATTTTTGAAAGATTAGATCTTCATAAGAAAATTAATTTCTAAAGCAAAATAATTTATAACCCTTTTCAATGATCAATTTCAAAAGGTTTTTCTTATTAAACATTACAACATTTCAAATAGCAAGAAACAAGAACATCACCACAACAAGTCATTTTTCATTGATACAAAAAGTTTTACATATATTCACTCCCAACGATACCATAAATAACAACACCCAACATCATCACTTAAAAACTTAACAACATATAATAAGCACTACAAACATGAAAGAAGAACATCATAACATCACTTTCAAAAGCTTGGTAGAAAGAACAATAATGAAGTACTTAGAACTCAGAGGGTCCCTGATCTGGAGGTGGAGGCTAATTGAACACAAAGAATAGCTATTCATCATGACTACATTGGTTTTGACTGTATCGAACTAACCCTAAATCAAAACCATGTCCTCTTGATATCGCACATCCTATTGATTTAAATGAGTCTCAATTTGATCAAAATGTTGATCAAACTGGGTTTACAAATGATCAAACTACTGAACCATTTCCTAAAAGTAATTTTTGTCGGGTCCAGGTGCAGGTGCTCACCCTTCTCCCTCAGTATCATCTAGGGGTGTAAACGAGTCGAGTTGAGTTGAGTTTAGGCCCTTATCAAGCTTGGCTTATTAGATGGAAAGTGAGCTCAAGCTTGAGCTCAAGCTCGACAGTTTAGCTCAAACTCAAGATCGTCTCATTATAAATGAGCTCGAGCCGCCTCACCAGCCATGGGCGGGAATTTTTAAATTTAGGTAGGATTTTTAAAACTTAAGCAGGATTTTTAAAACTTAGACAATTGTTTTTAAAATATGAAATGTTTAACATTTAAATAAATTTTAAGTGGTTATTATTATTTTTTTAATATTTAAATTTAATAAATAAACTAAAATTATTTTAAAAATATTAATATTTATTTGAGCTGGCTCATGAGGTCACGAGTGGAGCTGGCTCAAGCTCAAACTCGAGCTCGTTTACTAAATAAGCTGAAACTTAAGCTCGAGATCAACTCGCAAGCTCGATAAGCTTGGCTTGTGAGCCCATAAACAAGTTGAGCTCAAGCCTGCTTACGAGCCGGCATGGCTCACTAACACCCCTAGTATCATCACTAGAACTCTGATCTCTCCCAAATAGTGATAAAATAGAAGCATCAGTAAAATAGATTGGGAGTTTAGTGGGAGGATACAGATGAATAAGGTTGTACTTCTCGTGAAGGATATAAGCAACAAGATGGTCTAAAGCCACATTCTTTTTCCTCTTATGGTGTGGAAGTCTAATTTAAGAAAGGTTATACAGGTAATCCATAATGAGTTGGGCTTCATCTAATGGTTTTTCAATCATAATAAGATATGTGATAGTGGACAGAAGTGGAGTCATATTCACAAGATCACCATCCTTAGGAAAAATCGACGTTCTTAAGACATGCTGGATGATCTGGGCATTTTGGTTCAAGGTGTAAACTCAAGCTAAATGATTAACTTGGGAGACACCTTTAAGAACATTATTAATTTTAGACCATTCATAATTAGCTTTAGAGGTTAAGATGTGGGCATAAATCCCCTAGGTTCTTAGTCGAAGAAAGTTGCTTAAATTTTCTTTGGTTATCTCTACATGTTATTTTTGGACATAGGAACTTATCCTAGAGTGGTCCTCATTAACTCTCATGTTGGCCAAGAAATAATAAAAAGTTTCTTTGTGGTAGGCTTATATGAGTGTGAAGGATAGTTGTATAGAAGCAAACAAAGGCATTACAAAGAAGTGAAGATCATCCTGGATTAGAAGTTTAGAAGGAGAGATCTTGATAACAATGAACCTAAAATATGCATCCTCGTACTTCTTAGATAGGAATTTTGAATCCACAACACTTCCAGAAGATGAACCCTTAGAACCACGTGGACGTTTGCTAGAGCTGGCCATTTTTTAGATAAGGACTCTAGAGAGTTTTGAAAGGAATAGAATGTGAATGAAAATAATTTCAAAACCCTTATATATAAAGAAAAATGATTAATCGTACTATACAAAAAAATTTTCGTACGTATGATTTAGAATCGTACCAGATGAAACATTTTTCATACTTACAAACAAAAATAGCCAAAGATTAAATGATTTTTCATAAAACACCATTTCTGAGGCATCCTTTCATACATGCTTTTTGACCACTCGATCATACAGACGTATAGGTGTTCATCTAAGATGATCATAATATTAAAGATCATTTTTAAAGCGGCTATGTTCATCCCCTATAGAAATTGACATTTTGATTGTACAAATAAAAATTATTTTGTCTGGGATGATCAACAATAAATAACTAAACCTAACTAGTAAATCCGTCCCCACGCATATAGATGAATAAGTGCCAATTATATTGTATGATGACGTCATTATACAGTATGAAACCTATGAAAATCCAAGTTTTGCATGCTCAACTCTATAAACTATTATGTATATGCTATATAATTCATACATGATAAAAATATTCAAACAATACAAAAAGCACATTTTAAGAACAATACATGAGCTCAGAAAAATTTCTCAAAAATAATTATTTCAATCAAGTGACATGCTTCCAGTTTTTACACACATAAAAAGGAAAATGAAATAAAAATAAACACACATAAACAAAAAAAAAACAAACAAATAATAAAAAACTAAATAGACACAAAACATAGAACATATAAAGTTTGTCGAACATTTAATTTAAGCATTAAGATCAATCACACCTAAACTTGTTCTTAAGGTGCTAAAAGTTTCAAAGGCTAGTAGTTTTGTAAAAATATCTACAAGTTAATTTTCTGTAAAAATATGAGTCAATTCAATTTCTCCCTTGGCTACATGATCTCTAATGAAGTGATGCCTTATATCTATATGCTTAATTCTAGAACATTAAATAGGATTCTTTGAAATGTAAATGATAATTGTATTGTCAAAAAAATAAGAATTATGCTAATTATAAATCCTAAGTCAATCAATTATTATTTCAACCAAAGTACTTGTGTCACATAACTTCCTAAAGCAATATATCCAGTTTCAACAGTAAATAAGGCTACAAAATTTGTTTCCTACTAGACCAAGAAACTAAGGAATTTCCTATGAATTAACAAGTTTCAGATGTACTTTTTTCTTAATTCTACAACCTATAAAGTCTTAATCAGAATATCAAATAATTTCAAATAAATAGCTATACTTAGGATACCAATTCCCTAATTTTTGAGTTCCCAAAAGATATCTCAAAAATCTTTTTACTATTGTCAAATATGATTCTTTTGAATCATATTAAAATCTTGCACATAAATGAACACTAAACATTATATCTGATTTGCTAGCAATCAAATAAAGTAATGATCTAATTATTCCTCTAAATTTCTTTTGATTAACAGATTTTCTCTTTGGGTCCTTGTCTAACTACACTAAGGAACTCATTAGTGTAGTTACTAGTTTAGTATTATTCATATCATATTTCTTGAGATTATTCTTAATATATTTCGACTAACTAAGAAAATTTCTATCCTTATTTTGCTTAATGCTAAAACTAATAAAATAACTCATATCTCCCATTAAACTCACTGCAAATTAATTACTCATTATTTTTGAAAAATCATCACAAAATTTTTTATTAGTAGATCCAAAAATGATATCGTCAATATATATATCTAAATAATGAGTATGTCTTCTCTTAATTTCTTCAAAAAGAGAATGTTGTCCACACTTCCTTTTATAAATGATCTATCTAATAAAAAAGTGCTTATCCTCTCATACCAAGCCCTAGGTGCCTATTTCAATCCACACAATACCTTTTTCAATTTAAATATATTATTTAGGAATTTAGAATTTTTAAAACCTGTAGGTTACTGAACATAAATATTTTTTTGTATCACCCCCTTCAGAAAGGCACTCTTAACATCCATCAGATAAAATTAAATCCTTTAAAATAGGTAAAGGCTATCAAAACCCTAATTATTTCATGTCTTGCTACAGGGGCAAAAGTCTCTTTAAAATCAATCTCTTTTATATGATATACTCCTTAGCCACCAATATTGCCTTATTTTTAATCACAACTCCTGAATAATTCATTTTATTTTTTGCACCTACTTAGTTCCAACAACACTGATCTTTTTTGCCTTTCTATCAATTCCAAAACATAATTTCTTACAAATTGATTCAACTCTTCTTGCATGGCTAAAATTCAAAATTCATCCAAAAGTGCTTGATTAACATTTATGGGTTCAATCATTAATATAAAGGCAGAATGGTTAACCTCTTTGTTAAGTCTATCCCTAGACCTGAAACCCTTACTAGGTTCACCTAAAATCAATTCCTTAGGATGATTTCTTAAAAAATTTAATTCTCTAGGCAAAGGGTTTTCTATTTCCACATTCTCTTCCAAATCAATCTTTTATATTCTTTGAAAGTTATTTTTAATATGATCCTCTTCCAAATATGACTCTTTCAAAATGTCAAATTCATTAAACACAACATGTGTGGTCTCCTTAACTACCAAAGTTCTTTTGTTAAAAGCTCTATATGATTATCCAATACTAGAGTATCGAAGAAAAGTTCCTTCATCAGATTTTTGATCAAATTTTCTTAAAGGAGATTTTTTATTATTATGATTGAATACCTTACATCCAAAAATATACAAATGTGATAAATTTGGTGTTCTACCCTTAAGAAACTCATAGGATATTTTATTCAATTTTGATATAATATTTACCCTATTTAAGCCGACCCCACGTAGTGGGATAAAGGCTTGTTGTTGTTGTTGTTGTTGTTTACCCTATTTAGAATATAACAAGCTATACTAATTGCTTCAGCCCATACTTATTTTAAAAGTAAATACTCTGCCAACATGACTCTAGTGGCTTCAATTAATATTATGTTCATTCTTTTGACTACCCCATTCTGCTGAGGGGTCCTAAGTGCTGAAAAATTGTGATCAATTCATTTCTCTTTACAAAACTCAAATTTTTTATTTTCAAATTCACCTCCATGATCACTTTGAAATGATAAGATTTTACATCCTAGTTTTCTCTAAATCTTAGTAAAAAAGTTTTTAAATTCCTTAAATAAACTCTTTTGATATAAAAATTTAACTCAAGTGAATATAAAAAAATCATCAACAATCACAAATCTATATACCTTACCTCCTAGACTTACAGTGTTAACCGGTCCCAAAAGATCCATATGTATAATCTCTAATGGTTTGCTAGTTCTAAGATACTTAATGGAATGAAAAGAGGACTTCACCTATTTCCTAGTTGACATGCATCACATAGGATATCCTTAGTAAAGTCTAGTTTTTGTATACTTTTAATAAGTTCTTTTTGGGTAATTTTGTTAAGGTTTTTCATTCTAGTATGACAAAATCTCCTATGCCATAACCATGACTCATCAAAAATTATTTTCAAACAAAAAGCATTAGGAGATCTAATATAATTTAAATCTAGTATATACATATTACTTACCCTAGTGTCTTAAAGTATATCATTTCCATTTTAACTTAATATGCAGCTAGTGGAAAAAAATTTAACACTATAACCCTTATCACACAGTTGACTAATACTCAACAAATTATACTTTAAGCTTTCTACAAGTAAAATATTATCAATGAAAAAGTTGTTCAAGTTTCCAATCATACCTCTCTCTACCACTTTCCTAATGGTATTATCTCCCATTGTAACCTTGTCTCCATTCCTAGCTTCTAGTGATATGAATTATGTGGTGTCTCCAGTCATATGCTTCAAACATCTATTGTCCAGGTAGCAAATTCTCTCACGAGGTCTTGTATGAGAGTGTTTCTAAAAGATGATCAAATGTTAGTCTTGGAAACCCAAACAAGTTTGGATTCTCCTCTTAGCAAAATTAAACTAGATGCATGTATGATATGACTTATTTTATGCATCTTAGGTCTCTATACTAGATATAATTTTCTATTAATAGTGCAAGTGTGAGATATGTACCCAATCATACCACAAGAAAAACATTCAACTCCAAGAAAAGAATTTTTCAACTTATGTGTGTAAACTTGTCTTTTCATAAGCTTTAAAATTTTTGTCTTTTTTGTCAGGATTAAAAAATTATTCAGGTATGGGTGGAATCCTATTTTTTTTCCATATGTTTTCAATTGTACTTTAAAGAATGTGTTTGTTCTTTCTAACACAATATTGTCAACTTTTAAATAGTGCTCTCTACTATCAAGTTCATCCATAAAAGTTTTAAAATCTTTTTCCAGTTAAATATGGGATAACTTTAATTATTAATGTTGTTTATTCAATTCAACATACTCATCTAACAGTTTCATATTGTTGCTATCAATTAGAGCGTGAACGTTTCTACAGTTTTTATGCTCTTTTTCTAATTAAATGAAATCTAAATTTAGCTTAGCACGTATCTTTTTAAGTTTTCTATATGCCGTATGAATTCTTTCAGAAACTTTAAATAACTCATCATAAGTTAAGTGACATACCTCTTCTTGATTTGACTGATCAAGCTTGTCGGCCATCAAACATAGGTTGGTGACTTCTTCCTCCACTTCTATTTCTAACAAATCTGAAACTGAGTCTGCCCAAAATGCTTTTTGTAACATCTTCTTGTCCTTCCTGATATTTTTTTGCCTCCATATTCTCCTTGCTAGGATTGACTTTGAGATTAGGGCAATCAGATTTGATGTGTCTAGGCTTCCTACATTCATAGCAAATTACATCGTTAGAAGCCTTAATATTTTTATGGAACTTACCTTTATTCAACTACTGGTGTCTTCTTTACTTCCTCTTTAGAAAACTCCCAAATTTCCTTATCATTAAGGCAATGTCATCTTTATCCTCAAGCCGAGACTGATCACTCTCCGAGTTATCCACTTTCAAAGCTATATTATTCTCCTTTCACTTCTTACCCGAATTAATCTGTCTTTGAGTCACTCATTGCTCATATGCAATTAATGATCAAAGAAGATTTTCAATGAAATAAATAGTTAAATCTTTAGACTCTATAATAGCAGTTATTTTAGCATCATAAGCACTAGGCAAATAATGAAGTATTTTATTAACTTTTTCTGCATTCATTAATTCCCTACCTAAAGTATGCAAGGAGGTGACTATTTGAGTGAAATGTGTGTATATGTCAATTATCGATTCATTTGGTTTAATACAAAAAAGTTTATAATCATGCAACATAATATTTAATCTAAGTTATTTCACTTTGTTAATCCTTTCATATGTGATAGATAGTCTATTCCAAATTTCTTTTCTACTTTTACAGGTAGAAACATGCATGTAGTTTTCAAATTTAAGTGTATAAAAGAAACTATTTAAACATTTTACATTTAACTAAGCTAAGTCTAATTCTTCTACAGTCCAGTCAGCAATAGTGTTTTAGTTCTAATGCCATCTACATATCTAGTTGGCATAGTGTTTCCTTATTATTCTAAAATCCATATATGATAATCAAGCGATTAAAGAAAAGTTGACATTCTTGTTTTCCAAAAATCAAAGGGATGTTATCAAACAATGGGGGTCTAGTGATCGAATACCCTTCAGGTATGTTACAGTTTCCAAAAGTAGCCATAATTAATTTTTCCAAAAGTAATCTAAGCTTTAATTTTGAAATTAGCTTTGATATAACTTGAAAAGTTTGTGTAGGTTGTTAGACCTAACACAATTATTCCAAGGCTTACCAAGAGGGGAGATGAATTGGTAATTTAAAAAATTCCCTCTTGAAATTTTAATAAACCTATTTAATAATTTTAACACACTTTGATTTTTTCAAAATAAATTTTTTAACCACTAAAATAAAATTGCTGAAAATAAAAATGTAGAAAAAATAAAAAGAACACAATGATTTATAGCAGTTTGGTCTAACTAGACCTATGTTTACTCTATGAGGACTCTCTCTTCAGGTATTACACTATTACCAAAGTGACTCTCCTTTTTCTCCCATAGTAAGGCGGAGAAGCCTTTACAATTACCCTCTCTTCCACCAAACATCGATGAGGTAGAGTACCATCATCCTTTCACTCCCTCCAAGTGCCTGCAGAGAACCTTCATCCTTTCACACTCTCCAAGTTTTGGCAGATAACCAACATCCTTTTACTCCCTCCTAGTGTTGGCATAGAATCAGCATCCTTTCACACCCTCTTGGTGTTGACGGAGAATTGGATCTTCTTCAAAGATCTTCACTCGAGCTTCTTTAAAGAAGTAAGAAAGAGATTTGCAAAGAACACAAAGAGATTCTCACCTTTGAGTAACCTTGAGAATCCTTCACACTCTTAATTTGCAAGAACTCTCTCACAAACCCTCTCCCAAATCACTCTTACACTTTTGCTCTTCAATAAAAGTGAAGAAGAATTCGTCCTAGTTAGTTTCTAAGGACTTTAAATATGAAAGACACAAAAAAACCATAAAAAAACTGAAAATTTCAATTTTTAGCGTACACGATCATACAATATGATCAATGTTCATACATATAAATAGTTCAAAAAATTGTACATTCGATCCTGTATGAACTAATTTTGTACACAGATTATCATTTGTATGAATGGACTTTGTACAATACAAACTACTTTAATTAAATTATGTTTTTTAAGGAAAAAAATGTTCACATCAATTTTGTACTCTGAATGCCGTTTGTATGAACTCAAGATCGTCCCAGAAGAATAGTCCAAAAAATTTACCTATTCGAATGGATAAAAATGTTTGCAACTTTTTCATACTCTAGTCGTCATCTGTACAAATGTAAGATCGTCCTGGACAAATAGTTCAAAAAATTTTCTTATTCGTATGGACGAAAATGTTCACAACATTTATGTACTCTAGACATTTTCTATATGAAGCCAACTTCATACAGTACGAATAATACTTAAAATGTTTTTCTCGTTCCATGATTTGATTAACTGCTTGCTAGGGGAATTAACTAGGCAAATCATTATGTAAGATTATAAACCATATATTATGATTAGTTTAAAAATTTATAAGTTTTAACTCTCCTCTAGTATGTGTGTGCATAGTTACCCAATTATAATCACACTCTCTCAGACTAAATAAAAGTATAAAATACAAACTCCATTTACAATAAACCCTAATCTAATCTAACTTGAAGTCTTCAACAGTCTGGAGTATGATTTCTGTGAGATGTTAGTACACACAAACAAAAAAAGTAATATATTCAATGTATGATAGGAGAAATATTAATAAAAAATATAATATTTGGAATCATCAAAAACACATATGATATGAAAACGTAGTAATGAAAACTAAGTTGCAACAACTCCTACCTGAATACCCTAGTTTATTTCCTAAACTATCAATCTCCTTAGCCTTCTCTCCAACCAATTTAGTTTACTAAAAGTATAGAATATTTACCTTCCTATGAAACATAATATCTATTAATTCAATTAATTTTCCTATAAGGGAGCCAATATTTTTAGTTCCTATCCTAATTTTAGTTTCATGGACTAGCTTCTTTGCCCACATCCATCCTAGATGTGGGAACCCTTACCTATTTAACACTACACCCAGGCGCCAGTGCAATGGCCCTTGTACACTTGTAATTGTATTCAAGACTTATAATGTGCCATTTCCAAGGGATGCCCTAGCATTAACACAATTTTTCAAAGGATTCATATCATGATTATTCGATAAGTTTTATGCTAGCTATCAACAACCTAACGCAACCTTGCACTTTTCTCATTCAAGACTTTGGTTATATCAACGATAGTGTTAAATAGGCAACATAGTAAATAAAATAAATTGACATATTCCCTATGTTTATGAAATGATTTCCAAGAGACAATCTTAGTAAGAATAATATTCTTAATCAGCCTTCTAATAGTAACCACACATTTATGCTCCTCTCATCCTTATCCAAAGAGAATTCATAATAAAATCAAAAGTTTGAAGAAGATTTGGTCGAAGCCTGAAATGATTCAATTATGGAATCAACACTCAAAGAATAGATGATTATGATTTTCTTCTACTCATCAACAAAAAATACATGCTTGAGGAACCTTTAAATTTCTTTTGTAGAGAATGTCAATACCTTTTAAACCTTTCAACATATCTATCCATGAATAAAAATAGAATCTTATAACAAACCTTTTATGTCAAATAAAAGAATATCATTTTTCCTTAGATAAGCCATCATAAGAAGGAGCATGAAAATTTTTAAAAAGAGGTATATTCACCCATTCCCAAGGGACGCAACAATCCATTTGATTAGAGATAGGAATTTTATAAGTAAATGCTGATCTATTCACATAAAAAATATCAGGTAATTTCCACCTATAAAAAAATTAATAGATTTAACAATAGTAGAACAAAGAGCATAATAAGAATTAATATCAATTAACTCTTGAATCGCTTTACCTGCACACCAAGGATCCCAAAGCAAAGATAGAGTACTATTAGAATTGATACTATATGATAATTTAGGAGTGATACTCCTAGCAGTAGAGCACATAGTTTTTTAAAAAGCAGAAGCAGAGAGCGGAGGCGTCTTCCATGAAGATAATTATTAAGAAATAAACCAAACAAATAAAAGGAGTACCATTTAAATCCTCCAAAAAATGGGAATAAATATAAACAAAATATAAAGCAGAGATATCAAGAATACCCAAACCCCCAAAATGCTCAGGTTTACAAACATTTTTCCAAGATATAGTATGTATTTTCCTAACGAAAATATCATCATGAAATTAAATTTCAAGCAAATCTTTTTATGTACTTACAAAAAGATTTTGGAAGAAGAAGACCACTAATCTAATAAGATATTTAAGTAGTAATAGTGAATTTAAGATATTGCAATGAACTAGCAAAAGATAATAATTTTGCTTTCCATCCTACAAAAAGAGCATTGATTTCCCCAACAAAGACTGAAAATCAGAGTAAATAAGCCTTTTGGTAGAAATTGGTAATCCAATGTAATTCAAAGTGTTCTGAGCCAAACAAATATTCAAAATTTGGCAAATATTACTAGCCACATTGCAATCTTTGGAAAACAATAGCAAAGCTTTTTCTATGATTAACAAAAAAACTAGAACCAGCAGAAAAATAATCTAAGGTATCTTTGGGATTCTCAGCATTATTAATAGAAGCCTTACAAAAATAAGAACATCATCAACATATAAGAGTTGAGAAAAATAATTCTCACCAACTATCATACCCTCAAAGTTCACATTATTAGAATTATCATCAAGTAAATTAGATAAAACATCCATAACAATATAACATAGATAGGGAGAAAGAGGATAACCTTGTCGGAGCCACTAGAACAGCTAAAAAATCGCTCATGAGAATCATTAATAGCCACATAAAAGAAAACATCATCAATATGATTCTTAATCCACTTAATAAAAATACTAGGAAAACCTTTTTGGGACATTCTAAACAAATGAAAATATCTAAAAACAATTTTAAAAGCATTTTGAATTTGAAGTTTTGCATAAAAATACTTATCTTTTGCTTTAAGATTAAAATCTCTTTGAATTTCAGAAGCAAGTAAAATATCATAAGAAGAAATCCTCTTCTTAATAAAAACTGCCTTACTAGGATGAATAATAAAGGGTATAACATCTTGTATATGAGTAGCTAAAAGTTTAGAAATATTTTATTAAAAATATTGCATAATGAAATAGTCTATAATTAGAAATATAAGAGGTAGAAAAATTCTTAGGAATAAGAGTAATAGCTGAGGCTTTAGCAGCCCTAGGCATGAAACTAGAAGAAAAATAATAAAAATAGCCTTACGAAATGAAGAATCCATAATATCCCAAGTATTTTAAAAAATTTTAAAAGTAAAACCATTAGAACTCGGAACAAAAAAAAACAACTTTTTTAATTTCATCAAAAGAAAAATTAGTCGTAAGAGAAGATAACAAATCAACAGGAATGTTTTTACCCATAGGAATATAATTAGACAAAGTATAAACCGGCTTAGGGTAATTTAAAATTTTTTTAAAGATGTTGAACAAAAATATCTAAAACAAAAGAAGGGTCAGAAAGAAACCCTTCAGAAGTATTAATAACCTTAATACAACTCTTGTTATTCCTACAATAAATTTTTGAATAAATAAAACCTAAGTCCTCTTCACTACAAGAAAGCCATGTAGTCTTAGCTCTTTGAATAATCCAAGAAGACGACATATTATGATTAAGAATATTACTCACCTCTCTTAATGCAACATTAAGCTTAAGATCTAGAGGGAATTCTTGAACTCTTTCCAAAAGAAAAACCTTCTTTTTATGAAGATCCTCAATATCTTTAGAAGTTTAAGGAAGATCCTGTATATCTTTATAGTGGAAACCCAAGATTGATTCTTAATATAACTTTTAAGCTTGCAAAGCTTAAGGTATAAATCTTTAATGGGACTACCCGTGGGAGCTAAAGAAAAAGAATTAATAAGTAAATTCAAAAACTCAAGTTTTTACACTAAAATTGTTTGAAAAGAAACCTATAACTACAGGAAGCCATATGATTTTTTCTAATAATAAGTGGAGAGTGCTAAGAACATCTAGGTTGATCTACACAATAAAAGAAAGTAGGAAAATCATCCAAGCATAATTCATTAACCAAAATCTTATCAAACTTAATATGAATAGGGCCATCATGTCTTTGATTAAACTAAGTAAAGAAAAATCCAACAGAAGAAAGATCCTAAACGCCAATATTAAAAATGAAATTATTAGAATCACTTAACTTACTAATAGGAATTACATTATCTCTAGATTTTTCATTTGAGAACTTAAAACAATTAAAATCTCCCAACACCACCCATGGAGAAGAAATATTACTAGTAATATTTAGAATTTCTTTCCATAATAATAACTTTTCAGCTGGCAAAGTGGACACATATATAATGGTAATAAAAATATGAAAAGAAGAGAATCAATTAAGAGCTATGAATAAATTAACTAGAAGAAATATTAGGGTTAAAAGAAATTGAAATTAGTATAGCTACCTTCTTGTTGAAAAACCCTATGTTTTTCCAAAAACCTAGGGTCATCTATATTAACAGAATTAATCTTAGCTTGAAGAATACAAAGAAAATCAACATTAAACTGTTGAATAAGATCTTTACAAGTGGAGACCTTCTCCAAACTGTTAAACCCTCTAATATTCCAAGAAATAATATTAGGAAAAGACATTTAAAACTTACTTGAAGAATTAGAAGCATCCATGGATTTTTGAGCTCTAGTAACCTTTCTTGAAACCCAAGAAAAATCAGTCACTTTAATCTGAGATAAACTAGAAGGTTTATTAGATGCAACAATATCTACCTCCTACTGCTTCTCTAAAGAATCTAATTCAATAGATTGCAAAACATGAAATTTATTATTAATGCTAGTATCAACATAAACTTTTTTTAGGATAAGGTACAATTATAGAGTCTGAACATAAATCCTCTAAAGAAGAATTTAAATTAGGAATGTCAACCTTAACACCTGATAATGAAACATCTAAAGCAATGGGCACCAAAGAATCTAGCTAAACAACAATACTTTTAGTGTTGTTTTTTGTGTTTTTTAGGCCTTCTCTAATCATCTATATTCACCTCTTGAATTTCATTTTTGGTCCCATCATCCCGGACAATGCATTCAATCCACTCCTAACCTTTCATCTGACGGCTAATTATTTTTCTCTATTTATGATCGTTCTGGATGAAACTTTATCGTCCTGGACTATCTAATCGTATCCTACTTTGCTTACTGTGATCGGCTTGGACGATCCTCTTCATCCTAGATGATGTTCTTAAATCTTTGCTCAATTTTTTGAAATTGGCCTGTATGATCCACCTGTTCATCCAAGATGATACACATGGAAATATGTTTAAACCCTTTAAATTTGGTTGGTACGATCAATTATTGATGATCATCCTGGACGATTCACCCGTTCATCCCTGATGATACACATGATAATGCTTTAAATGTTTTTAAATTCGGCCGGTATGATCCTTTATTATGCATCGTCCTAGATGATCCACCTAATCGGCCAGGACAATCTTCTTTTTTAACGGTCATCTGGCTTGACTCCTTAGAATGATCACCTATGTCTTATCATCCTGGGCGATATCTGATCGTCCTAGACGACTTTATCACCTTTTTGATCAATCAACCCAGACGAAATTATTGCACCCGATCATCCTGGACAATTCTGTGATCTTCATGGATGAACAGATCATTTCTTTAAAAAATTAAGACTTTCACACAAATTTTTCTCACCTAAGCATTTTACCTTTATACTCACTCACAGTTTTCTCTATCTTGCTGATCATGGCTCATGGCAAAAGGTCTTGTATGCCTTCTGGAAGCTCCTCGAGGGCAAATCTGGACCCTCGATTCACTGAGGTAGCCGATCAAGCTGCCTATCAGAGGTATAAGATGGCCGAGATCACTGTATCCCGAAAAATCAACCCCCACATCCTTTTATATCCTATTTTTGATTTATTTTCTCACACTACTCTCATTTTTCTCCTTATGTCCCATTCAATTCGAAGTTACTTATTGAATTTTTCGCTAGCCTTTGCATCAATTCCACTTTCACTATTCTCCAATCCTATGTGAATAGATGTCCTGTCAAAATCACATATCAGGACTATTAAGAGCTTCTTCAACTATCCACCACAGGAGGCAAACTCCACATCCTGTGTCAAGATCCCGACTATGATTGGGCTCCTACCAACCACTTTCTAAGGAACTCTAATGATTCTTATCATGTTGGATATTCTAGTAGCTTACTCAAAGATGCTAGGATAATCTAACATGTCCTTCGCACCTCTGTTCTTCCAAGAGATTGTGATCGCATTCATATCACTCCATTCCTTTCAATCACCACTTTCTACATTATGGCCCATCGTGAATTTAATGCCTCTAATTTGATTTTTTGATACATTGAGCACTTGACCAGGATTCAAGATCCAGGACATAGGAGGAAGTCCAATCTTACCTTAGGAAACTTTATTACCTATGTCTAGAAATCAAATATAACCTCCAATATCCTGCTCCACCAAATTTTTAGCTTCCCTTCTACTCAAACATCTCCTTCCACGTTCTTCATAGTACTCGTCTCCACCCGAGGCACGAAGAAGCCGAGGGAGCTGAGGAGGAGGCAGCTCCTACACCTATTTATGCGCCTGCTCTGCTTTGCCAGCACTCATAGTTGGATCAGTTGGTAGAGCGATTCGACTAGTAGGAGACATACGTTGCTGCACAAGAGCAGCAACATGCTGAGGACGTTGCTTACTTTGACTCTTACATGGCTCATCAGTAGCACCAGCACGACCAGGACATGACCTAGTTTGGAAAACATTTTGCTACTTTTTTCAATTTCTTTCAGCCACCACCAACACCACCACCTCCTTTGAATTATCAGGGGCCATCCTTCTTTTAGTTTATTTTCATGATGTTGTTTTTTTTCTTCTTATTGTAGTTTGATTTTGTTTAGTAGTCTCTGCTTTATTTCTTTTTCTAGTTTTCCTCTTCCTTTTTGTGATGTCAAAAAGGGGAGTAGTTGTACTGTTTGTTCTGTTGTGTTTTATATTGGAAAGTTAAACTGTGTTTGTTTCTTCACACTGTTTCCATTAAACTACTTTGAAATGCTTTAATTATTTTTGTGTTTGCCATCATAAAAAAGGGATAGATTGTTACGAATCGAATTTTAGGGAATAGAATTATGATGATAGCAAACACTTTTATTTCTCTATGACTGTCTTGCCTACTAATATTCCAGGTCAACAAGATCAAACTACAAGTTGAATCAGCTCAAGATTGGATAGATTAGGACTGAGTTAGTTTGTAATGTATGAAATTATATCTTTTACCTTATCTTGAGTCCATTGTAATATTGTGGGTCCTGATGCTAAGTGACCTTGCACGCACATTGTGAGAGATTTTCTAACTATTTTTAGAGTTTTCTATTTTTGCACACATTGTTCGGGATGATCCAAAAAAATTAGCTTGGATAATTAGTTAAAAATAAAAATCCTAATTATGGCATCCTGGTTAAGGAAGCCATCATTAAGTGCATCATCCTGGATGACATTCATATCAATCAGGATGAAGGCTCAAATCAAAAAGAATCAACTGCTATATCTATTTAAGTAGCTTTTATTTTTGGACATCGTCCAGGACATTGTCCTATATTATGCAATACAATTATGCCTAAATTTATTTGGTAATTAAGAAAAGCAATTAAGGTTTGATTACTTGATCATATCATCCTATCTCAGGATTGATTGGGACGATCAGTTCAAAAATCTTAATTATTCCTGCATGATCAAATTTTGGCCAGCTTCTATTCAGAGCGATACTCTGGATGATATGCACTAAATTGAATTAATCATCAAGGACGATCGCGAGATCATCCTGGACGATCAGGTTATTTTTCCATCATCTAGATATCCATTCAGGGCGATTTTCTAGATGATATTCAACAACTTGTATTAATCGTATAGGATGATATACTATCGTAATGAATGATATGAATAAAAATCTTCTGATTGAAATAAATTTGTACTAATCATACAAGACAATATTTATATCCTCTTAGATGATAAAGTCAGTTTGTTGCAATTAAGAGCTATTCTGAAGCTCTTCTATTTAAGACCTCTCGTTCTACCAAAGAGATCATCATTTGCTACAGTTCTAACATGAGGGAGACAAAAGGAGAGGGAGAGCAAGGGAGAGAGAGAGAGAGAGAGAGAGAGAGAGAGAGAGAAAGAGAGAGAGAGAGAGAGAGAGAGAGAGAGAGAGAGAGAGAGAGAGAGGATCTTGTGAGGTGGAGTTTGTGAGGAATTTTCACAAAGGTTGCTCCAAGCAAGGATCCGCCATCGTCTTCTTTGGTCATTGTCCCTAGTTCCTTGGGGGTTATAGAGAGGTCTACTTTAGTAAATGATCAAGGTTCTCTACCTGCTTCAGAAGGAAGCAAAAGGAGTTGAGGTTCTTTTCCTACTTTAAGAGAAAGTAAAAGTAGTTGGGTTCTCTACCTCACTGAGGTTGGTGAAAAGGAGATTTGTATAGGCTTCTCCGCCTTGTTGTGAAAGCAAAGGAAGAGTCACTGAGTTTACTGCAATACTCGGAGGGCGCCTCCGGGGAGTGGACGTAGGTCGAGTTGACCAAACTACTATAAATCTCTATATTTTTTATTACTGCTTTCACATTTAATTTTTGCACTTTAATTTCTTTGTGATAAACTTTGGATTGAGTTTGTATTTTGATTAAAGAATTTTTTAAATACCTATTCATCCCCCCTCTTGGTTAGTCTTGGGCTAGTTCATAAGGGCTTAATAACCCTGTTC
Organism: Dendrobium nobile; assembly: GCA_022539455.1. NCBI lineage: Eukaryota > Viridiplantae > Streptophyta > Magnoliopsida > Asparagales > Orchidaceae > Dendrobium > Dendrobium nobile. The sequence goes on from CM039727.1 coordinate 28,476,259, forward strand.
AACTTTCAACAGAGACTTAAAAGAAAATTCTAAAATAATCTACATATTTATCCTAAGCAATTATATAATAAAAAATATCTCTAGTTATTATATAATTAAATTACTTAAATCAAATTTATAGCCATACTTGATCACACTATTTTAATTTTATAGGGGAACTTATCATTTTTTGTACCTATAAAAAATATGTTAGCCAAATCTTTTTTAATTTTTCCCCCTTGACTTAGCCCTGAATGAGCATGACCACTTATAGAAAACTCTATGAACATTTATTATTATTATTATTATTATTATTATTATTATATTTTAACTCTATGAACATCTAGATCCTTCCTAATCTTGGTATAATATAATGCCCATCAATCAATTCATAGATTGAATAAAATAAAAAAATAATCACATCAATTAAGTTTCACAACCAGCATGTAGTGAAAACTATGAAAAAAGCATAAAAGTAGCAAAAAATAATACACCAGTCTAGCCTAAAGTTAGAGTTGGTTATCCTTGCAAATCATTTAAAATGTATACAATATGTTGTGTGGCTTAGGTATGTCCTAAATTATATTATTGGTTGAAGTTGTCTAGTGTTTTGATTTGTTGAAGGCTTTAAAGATTTTTAGTTTGAGTTTAAGTATTAATATTTTGATGTTAATTTTAAAATGTGTTTTACTTGTTTAGCTATTACTACATTTATTTACACCAGGACCGTGAAGTTATTGTTGAGTCCAGTAATTAGGTTGTTAAGCCTAAGTAAGTGTCCCAAGGCTACCAAGAGGGGGGTGAATTGGTAGTTTTTAAAATTTTAAACCCTCTTAAAAATAAAGTTGAACCGAAATAAAATTTTCTTTTTAAAGTTAGTAGAAAAATATTTTTCAACCACAGAGTTGTTAAAACTGAAATTTAAAAGTGCGGAAACGTAAAAGCTATAAAGTAAATGACACCAGATTTATAGTGGTTCGGTCTATAACCAGACCTACATCCACTCCTCAGAGGCACCCTCTGAGTATTGCACTAATACCAATAGTGACTCTCCTTTTGCACCCACAGCAAGGCGGAGAAGCCCTTACAACACACTCTTTTCACCACTCCCCGGTGCGGTAGAGAACCGTCCGTCCTTTTACACAAAACCCAGTGTTGGCAGAGAACCGTCGTCCTTTCACACCCTCCAAGTATAGGCAGAGAACCCTTCGTCCTTTCACACTCTCCTAGTGTGGGCAGAGAACCCTTCGTCCTTTCACACTCTCCTAGTGTGGGCAGAGAACCCTTCGTCCTTTCACACTCTCCTAGTGTGGGCAGAGAACCCTTCGTCTGTTCACACTCTCCAAGTGTGGGCAGAGAACCCTTCGGCTGTTCACACTCTCCAAGTGTCGGCAGAGAACCGGACCTTCTTGAATGATCTTCTCACAAGAATCTAGAAGGAAGAAAGAAAAAGAGTGAAGAAATCCAATTTCACAAGTAGAGACTCTTACCTTAGCAATCCAAGTGAAGCCTTCTCGCTCCAGTGATAGGAATCCTCCTTTGAATGCTCTCTTCCACTCTCTCCTTGGCTATTCTCTCAAAAGGCACGAAGATCAAATGACAAAAAGATTGGGTGGCAGTCTAATTTGGACTATTTATATAAAAGACAAGTGAAACCGCCCAAAAACTGCAAATTTTCAATTCTGTACGCAGTGAATCGTCCTGTACGATCCTGGATCGTCCTGGACGATTTTACTTAAACGATCTGAAACGACCCAATTTGTATATGTGTACGAACTGACTTCGTACATCTGATCGTCCTGTACGAACTTGGTTCGTCCAGTACGAACGGTTATTACAAGGTCGGTTCTAGAAACTGCTGAAAACTGTTCTAAGTCGGTTTGTCGTTTGAACGAAAATGTGGTCGTCTGGACGAAAATTTTCCAGAGAGCCGATCGTCCTGGACGATTATTTATTTCGTCTGGACGAAAATTTTCCAGAGAACCTATCGCCGCGGACGATAACTTGTTTTCGTCTGTACGAAAAAGTTCCAGAGAGCTGATCGTCCTGTACGATATTTATTTTCGTCTGGACGAAAATTTTCCAGAGGACTGGTCGCCTCGTACGATGGTAAAATTCGTCTGGACGAAAATTTTGCAGAGAACCCATCGCCTGGGACGATGATAAATTTCGTCCTGGACGAATAGGACTTAGAAAATTTTTCAAGGCAAGTTCCTATTCGTTCCAAGTGCTCTATAGGAGATAACTGACAGATCGTCCAGTACGATAAATATCGTCCTGTACGATCAGTATAGAATTTCAAGATCTCCTTATTTGTGTGTGTGTGTGAGATTTTATTCACTCAATTACAATCACTCCCTTTCAAAATTAATTCAAAGAAAAGATAAACATCAATTAAACATAATATCTCATGTTGAATTTGAATTGAAGTTTTCGTAGTCTGGAGTCTGATTTTCCTGAAATGTTAGTACACACAAGAGCAAGTGCAAATCTTCTGAAATTGTTAGGAGATAACTATACATTTGAACAATAATGTTTGGAATCATCAAAACTACATAAGTTGCATAAATATAACTCATTCAAATAGCAACTATTCAAACAATCTCCCCCTTTTTGATGATGGCAAAACAATTATTATTAGTATGGTTTCAAGTTAAAACACATCTTTTATCTCCTAAACTCCCCCTGAATTTATGAGTACATTAAAATAAGGAGGCATTAAAGAACAATATTTAACGAACAAAATTTTTGTTTAAACAGAACAACTAAAAAAGAGAAAACACAAACATACACAAGAACAACTAAAAAAGAGAAAACACAAACATACACAAACTAATAATTTCTCCCCCTTTTTGACAGCAACAAAAAGTGAAGAAGAAAAAGACAAGAAATGTAAATAATTATATGAAATTCATTGTTAAAATTTAATCTAAATGGTGATTGACATAGGGTATGCAATTTTAAACTAAAAACATTAGGTCAATCATAGAAATTCAGGAGATTTAAAAAGTGATATAACATTGTAAGTAAGAAGAATTTAGCAAAGACATGATTCAATTTAGACATTTCAATATAGAAAATCATTACAAGAGAGATGAAGAAAAAATTCTATATTTCAAAATTCAATAGAATATAAATGAACATAAGATCAATTTGAATTAAGAGATTGAAAGAATTTGGAAAGAAGAGAATTACCACATGTGGCGCTTTGCGCATCTTTTTCAACTTTTTGAGCACATTTTTGTGCATCTATTGATATTGAGCTGATTTTGTGCCTCTTTTTCATATTTGCGAACCATTGCGCATTTCTTTTGATTTTTTTTTTTTGTACTTTTTGTACAATTTTCAAGAGTAATTTACACCAATTCTTTCCAAAATCAATAATCTAAAATTTCAAATATTTCTAAGTACATAAATATTATTTGAACAAAGAAATACAAAATAAGTAAACATCTAAATTGCAATAATAATTTTAACTTTTATGTAGTCTAAATGAATAGACATGAATTTAAAAATTCTAATTACAACAAGTTATAAACAACTTTTAAATTTTGAAAGACTAGATTTTCTAATGTAGATAATCTCCAATTACAATCTAATTTAAGCACTATGAAGATTAAATAATACTAATGAAATTCATAAAAATTAACCACATTTCAATAACAAATCAATACTGAAACAAGTGTGAAATGCATTGATTTATATGAAAAGATTACATTTCACAAAAGCTAAACACAACATAAAATAAAAGACAAATACATACATTTAACAAAAACATTAACATAACAAGACAAAACAAAAAAAATGAGTAACAATCACAACAACACAACAAAAAATACAACACAAGTACTACAAAAACACATAAAATCATCTCTACTGTTCTGGAGGAGGAGGAGGAGGAATGCCACCGAAAAGGTTAAAGTAGGAGGCCATCAACATTACATTGGTATTGATATCATGTACTTCATTTCTAATAACACCAATGTCATGTTGTTGCTGCACAAGTTGAGCATCAAATTGATCAAATCTTTGATCAATATGAGTCTCTAAACGATCAAATCTCTCAATCAGATTCTGATAATCTGACTGAGGTGCAGAGGTATGCGCTCCTTCTTCTCTTTCTTCTTCTTCTGAAGCACTGTCATGTGCTTTCCCTTTTTCTTTTTCTTCCTTGAAGAGCAGTCTGAATGATGTATTGTTATAGTAAACTGGCTCTTCATATTCTTCATCAGGATGCACTATATTGTATTTCTTCTCCAAAATATAAGTAATTAAGTGCCCTAATGAAATGTTTTTCTTTTTCTTCTGATCAGCATGTCCTATTTCTGAAAGCCTATAGATATGATCTATGATGAGTTGGGCTTCATCAATAGGATGTCTTGACATGATTAAAAAAGTTAGACAAGAAAGGAGAGGAGTGATGTTAATCCTATCACTAGCTTTAGGAATAATTGAGGATCTAAGGATATGCTGGATGATTCGGGCATCTTGGGTCATACCTGAGACTCTAGCAACATGATTGTCAATTGCATTTCCTCTAATTACCCTATTGATTTCAAACCATTTGAAGGAGTTTTCTGACATTAGGGTGTGGGCTCTATATCCCTCAGTTCTTAAGTTTAAAAATGCACCAAGATCGTGCTTGGTGATCTCAACTTTTTTCTTAAAAACAAAAGAACTAATGATAGAGTGGTCAGAATTGAAACTCATGTTGGCAAGGAAGTAATGGTAGGTTTGTTTGTTGTAGAGGTAAACGAGAGAAAGAATGAACTGAAATTGGGTTGAGGCGAAGAGGTGCATTACTCGATATTTCAACTCTGCTGGGATAAGAATGCGAGACGGAGTGATTTTTGCGGAGGCAAAACGAGGAAAAGATTCCTCATTTTCCTTAGAAAGAAAGTTGTCTGGGGCATTCCTGTTTGGTTTCTTCACCAAAATCCACTCAACCGCTGCATTCAATCGTCCCGACGTTTGAGAGAAAAAAAATTCGTCCTGGACGATCACAGATCGTACAGACGATCCAATAAAAAACTGCTCTAAAACGGTTTAAATTTTCGCAAACTGTTCCTTTACACATCGTCCCGTACGAAAATATTTCATCCTGGACGATTTCCTCCAAAAAATTAATTTTGATTTTTTAAATTTTTAAATTAACAAAATCAACAAAAACAATCAGAAACACAGAAAACATAAAACAAAATCATAAATCCAAAAACAATTCATTAAAAAACACAAAATTCACAAAATTTCAAAAACAAAACATAACAAGTATCAATGTTTGCAAAGACATTTGAGTTAAGCATTCAAATCAATAACACCAAGCCTTGTTCTTAAAGTACTGAAGGTATCAAAGGCTAAAGGTTTTGTAAAAATGTCTGCAAGTTGATTTTCAGTTGAAACATGTATGAGTTCAATTTCTCCTTTGGATACGTGATCCCTTATGAAATGATGCCTTATATCGATGTGTTTGGTTCTAGAATGTTGAATAGGATTTTTTGAAATACAAATAGCACTAGTATTGTCACAATAAATTGGAATAGTGCCTATAGTTAATCCTAAGTCAATCAACTGTTGTTTTAACCAAAGTACTTGTGCCACACAACTTCCTAATGCAATGTATTCTGCTTCTGCAGTAGATAGTGCCACTGAATTTTGTTTTCTACTAGACCATGAAACTAATGAATTTCCAATGAATTGACATGTTCCAGAAGTGCTTTTCCTATCCACTCTACAGCCTGCAAAGTCAGAATCTGAGTAACCAATAATTTCAAATGAAGAGCTAAACTTAGGATACCAAATTCCTAAGTTTTGAGTTCCTAGTAGATATCTTAAAATCCTTTTTACTGCTGTCAAATGTGATTCTTTTGGATCTGATTGAAATCTAGCACATAGGCAAACACTAAACATAATATCTGGTCGGCTAGCAGTCAAGTAAAGTAAAGATCCAATTATCCCTCTAAATTTCTTTTGATCAACAGATTTTCCCTTAAGGTCCTTATCCAACTGAATTGAAGAACTCATTGGTGTACTAACAGGTTTAGCATTGTCCATTTCATATTTTTTGAGGATGTCCTTAATATATTTGTTTTGACTAAGAAAAGTACCTTCCTCAAGTTGCTTAATGCTAAATCCTAGAAAGTAATTTAAATCTCCCATTAGACTCATTTCGAATTCATTACTCATTGTTTTAGAAAAATCATCACAAAGATGTTTATTTGAAGATCCAAAGATGATGTCATCCACATAAATTTGAACAATAAGTATATCCTTTCCAATTTTTCTTAAAAAGAGAGTTGTATCCACACTTCCTTTTTCAAAAGATCTTTCAAGTAGGAAGGTGCTTAACCTCTCATACCAAGCCCTAGGTGCCTGTTTCAATCCATATAATGCCTTTTTTAATTTGAAAACATGATTTGGAAATTTAGAATTTTCAAAACCTGGAGGTTGTTCTACAAAAACATCTTCTTCAATTACTCCATTTAAAAAGGCACTTTTAACATCCATTTGAAACAATTTAAAACCTTTAAAACAGGCAAAGGCTAGTAAAACCCTAATTGCTTCAAGTCTAGCTACAGGGGCAAAAGTTTCCTCAAAATCAATTCCTTCAATTTGATTATACCCCTTAGCTACTAATCTAGCCTTATTTCTAATGACTACTCCTGAGTCATTCATTTTATTTTTGAACACCCACTTGGTTCCAACAACACTTTGATCTTTTGGCCTTGTAGTTAGTTCCCAAACTTTATTTCTTACAAATTGATTTAACTCTTCTTGCATGGCCAATATCCAAAATTCATCTGAAAGTGCTTGATCAATGTTAGTGGGTTCAATAGTTGAAATGAAGGCTGAATGATTGACTTCCTTGTTTAATCCACGCCTAGTTCTAACACCCTCACTTGGTTCACCTATAATTAATTCCTTTGGGTGATTTTTAGAGAATCTCAAATCTCTAGGCAAAGGGTCTTCTCTTTCTATATTTTCTTCCACATTTTCTTCCAAATTTAATCTATCAATCTTTTGGGAGTTTTCTTCAATTTCTTCTTCAGCAACTTTTGGCTCTTCTATGTTTCCATTTTCATCAAAAACAACATGTGTGGTTTCTTCAATGACTAAAGTTCTTTTGTTGAATACTCTATAAGATTTTCCAACACTTGAATATCCAACAAAAATTCCTTCATCTGATTTTGGATCAAATTTTCCTAAGGCAGATTTTCCATTATTATGTATGAACACCTTGCAACCAAATACATGTAAATGAGACAAATTTGGTGTTCTACCTTTTACCAATTCATAGGGTGTTTTATTCAAATTTGATCTCACATTTACCCTATTCAGAACATAGCATGCAGTGCTAACCGCCTCAGCCCAAAAATATCTAGGAAGAGAGTATTCTGCTAACATTGCTCGGGCGGCTTCTATTAATGTTCTGTTCTTTCTTTCAACTACTCCATTTTGTTGAGGAGTTCTAGGTGCAGAAAAATTGTGATCAATCCCCTTTTCTTTACAGAAATCTTCAAATCTTTCATTTTCAAATTCTCCTCCATGATCACTTTGTATAGAAATTATTTCACATCCTAGTTTTCTTTGTATCCAAGTTGAAAAATTTCTGAATTCCTCAAATGATTCACTCTTATGAAAAAGAAATTTAACCCAGGTGAATCTTGAAAAATCATCTACTATTACAAATCCATATACCTTTCCTCCTAGACTAACCGTGCTTACAGGTCCAAAAAGATCCATGTGAAGAATTTCTAAAGGTTTACTGGTCCTAAGATCTTTATTGGATTTAAAAGAGGACTTCACTTGTTTTCCTAATTGACATGCATCACATAAGTGGTCCTTAGTAAAGTCTAGTTTAGGTATTCCTCTAACCAAATTCTTTTGGGTAATTCTTCTAAGATTTTTCATACTAGAATGACAAAGTCTCCTATGCCAAAGCCATGATTCATCAGAAACAGTTTTCAAACAAAAAGCAGTAGGAGATTGAATACAATTTAAATCTAGCATGTAGACATTGTTCACCCTTTTTCCATTTAAAACAATTTTCCCATTTAGGCTAATTATGCAGCTAGTAGGTAAAAATTTTACATTATAGCCCTTATCACATAGCTGACTTATGCTAAGCAAATTATGTTTTAAGCCTTCAACTAATAAAACATTATCTATGAAAAAGTTTTTCAAATTTCCAATCATACCTGATCCAACCACCTTCTTTGTGGTATTATCTCCAAGTGTAACCTTGCCTCCACTCCTGGCTTCCAGCGTTATGAATTGAGCAGTATCTCCAGTCATGTGCTTAGAACATCCGCTGTCCAGGTACCATATACTCTCACGAGGTCTTGTGTGAGAGTATACCTGCAAAATTCTCAATTGTTAGACCTGGGAACCCAAACTAGTTTGGGTTCACCTTTATGAAATTTATAATCAGATGCATGTGTGATATGTCTAGGTTTATGCATCTTAGTTCTCCACACCAAATTAGGTTTCATCTTTAAAGTGCAGGTGTGAGATATATGTCCCAAAAATCCACAATTGTTACATTTAACATTAGGAAAAATATTCCTATGTTTTCTTTCATATGATTGTCTTCTAAGGGATTTCATGAATTTAGGATAATATTTAGGATTTGTAAAATCTTCAAGTTTAGGGGGGTTCCTATTATCCTCGAGAGCTCTTATAGTAAGTTTGTAAAATGAATTCATATCCTCCAAGATTCGATTTGTATAATTGATTCTATATGTCTTGTTCTCAGATTCATCCTTAAATTTCTTAAATTCTTTTTCAAGTTCAGCATAGGATGATTTTAAATTTTCAAAATTTTTATTCAAGTCATCATATTCATCAAGTAGTTTCATGTGGTTGCTATCAATTAAAGCATGATCTTTCCTAAGGATTTCGTGTTCCTTATTAAGCTCTTCCAATTCTAAAACTAAACTAGAATGCATCTTTTTAGTTTTCCTATATGCATCATGCATGTGTTCAGAAACTTCAAACAGTTCATCATATGTTAAATCACATACCTCTTCTTGATCTGATTGTTCAGCTTTATCTGCCATCAAGCAAAGGTTGGTGACTTCTTCTTCGTTTTCAGTCTCAGATGAGTCTGAAGCTGAGTCCGCCCAAAAAGCCTTTTGAAACTTCTTCTTGCCCTTTTTTACCATTGGTTTCTCCTCTACCTTCTCCTTGCTAGGAGTGGCTTTAAGTTTTGGACAATCAGTTTTTATATGACCTGGTTTCCTGCATTCATAACAAATCAATTCATTAGAAACCCTGCCATTTTTGTTATACTTACCTCTATTCCATTGCTGGCGTCTCTTCTGCTTCCTCTTTAAAAAGCTTCTGAATTGTCTAGTCATCAGTGCTATATCGTCTTCATCCTCAGGTTGTGAGTGTTCACTTTCTGACTCTTCCACATTTAATGCAAGATTCTTGTCCTTTCTTGGTTCACCTGCATCAATCTTTCTTTGACTTACTCCTTGCTCGTAAGCAATGAGTGAACCAAGAAGATTGTCAATAGAATAAATGTTCAGATCTTTTGACTCTGTAATTGCAGTAATTTTAGCATCGTATGTAGTAGGTAAACAACGAAGAATCTTATTAACCATTTCAGCATTAGTTAATTCCCTACCAAGTGCATGCAAAGAGGTGACAATTTGAGTGAATCTTGTGTACATTTCAGATATAGATTCATTAGGTTTCATGCGAAATAATTCGTAGTCATGTAACAAGATATTGAGTCTTGATTGCTTAACCTCATTTGTCCCTTCATAAGTAATACAAAGTCTATCCCATATGTCTTTTCCGCTTTTACAAGTGGAAACTCGCATGTAGTCTTCAGATTTTAAAGCACAAAAGAAACTATTTAAACATTTCGCATTTAATTGTGCTAAGTCACGTTCTTCTATAGTCCAATCTGCATAGGGTGTATCTACCCTAATTCCATCAACTAATCTAGTTGGTTTTGTGTAACCTTCCTGGACTAGCATCCACATGCGATAATCAAGTGACTGTAAGAAAGTAGACATGCGTGTTTTCCAAAAATCAAAAGGAATATTATCAAATAGTGGAGGTCTAGTGATAGAGTAACCCTCAGGTGTGTTTCGGTTTCCAAATGTAGCCATCTACGTTAATCAAAAAGTAGTTCAAACTTATGATTTTGAAACTCTGCTCTGATACCACTTGTTGAGTCCAGTAATTAGGTTGTTAAGCCTAAGTAAGTGTCCCAAGGCTACCAAGAGGGGGGTGAATTGGTAGTTTTTAAAATTTTAAACCCTCTTAAAAATAAAGTTGAACCGAAATAAAATTTTCTTTTTAAAGTTAGTAGAAAAATATTTTTCAACCACAGAGTTGTTAAAACTGAAATTTAAAAGTGCGGAAACGTAAAAGCTATAAAGTAAATGACACCAGATTTATAGTGGTTCGGTCTATAACCAGACCTACATCCACTCCTCAGAGGCACCCTCTGAGTATTGCACTAATACCAATAGTGACTCTCCTTTTGCACCCACAGCAAGGCGGAGAAGCCCTTACAACACACTCTTTTCACCACTCCCCGGTGCGGTAGAGAACCGTCCGTCCTTTTACACAAAACCCAGTGTTGGCAGAGAACCGTCGTCCTTTCACACCCTCCAAGTGTAGGCAGAGAACCCTTCGTCCTTTCACACTCTCCTAGTGTGGGCAGAGAACCCTTCGTCCTTTCACACTCTCCTAGTGTGGGCAGAGAACCCTTCGTCCTTTCACACTCTCCTAGTGTGGGCAGAGAACCCTTCGTCTGTTCACACTCTCCAAGTGTGGGCAGAGAACCCTTCGGCTGTTCACACTCTCCAAGTGTCGGCAGAGAACCGGACCTTCTTGAATGATCTTCTCACAAGAATCTAGAAGGAAGAAAGAAAAAGAGTGAAGAAATCCAATTTCACAAGTAGAGACTCTTACCTTAGCAATCCAAGTGAAGCCTTCTCGCTCCAGTGATAGGAATCCTCCTTTGAATGCTCTCTTCCACTCTCTCCTTGGCTATTCTCTCAAAAGGCACGAAGATCAAATGACAAAAAGATTGGGTGGCAGTCTAATTTGGACTATTTATATAAAAGACAAGTGAAACCGCCCAAAAACTGCAAATTTTCAATTCTGTACGCAGTGAATCGTCCTGTACGATCCTGGATCGTCCTGGACGATTTTACTTAAACGATCTGAAACGACCCAATTTGTATATGTGTACGAACTGACTTCGTACATCTGATCGTCCTGTACGAACTTGGTTCGTCCAGTACGAACGGTTATTACAAGGTCGGTTCTAGAAACTGCTGAAAACTGTTCTAAGTCGGTTTGTCGTTTGAACGAAAATGTGGTCGTCTGGACGAAAATTTTCCAGAGAGCCGATCGTCCTGGACGATTATTTATTTCGTCTGGACGAAAATTTTCCAGAGAACCTATCGCCGCGGACGATAACTTGTTTTCGTCTGTACGAAAAAGTTCCAGAGAGCTGATCGTCCTGTACGATATTTATTTTCGTCTGGACGAAAATTTTCCAGAGGACTGGTCGCCTCGTACGATGGTAAAATTCGTCTGGACGAAAATTTTGCAGAGAACCCATCGCCTGGGACGATGATAAATTTCGTCCTGGACGAATAGGACTTAGAAAATTTTTCAAGGTAAGTTCCTATTCGTTCCAAGTGCTCTATAGGAGATAACTGACAGATCGTCCAGTACGATAAATATCGTCCTGTACGATCAGTATAGAATTTCAAGATCTCCTTATTTGTGTGTGTGTGTGAGATTTTATTCACTCAATTACAATCACTCCCTTTCAAAATTAATTCAAAGAAAAGATAAACATCAATTAAACATAATATCTCATGTTGAATTTGAATTGAAGTTTTCGTAGTCTGGAGTCTGATTTTCCTGAAATGTTAGTACACACAAGAGCAAGTGCAAATCTTCTGAAATTGTTAGGAGATAACTATACATTTGAACAATAATGTTTGGAATCATCAAAACTACATAAGTTGCATAAATATAACTCATTCAAATAGCAACTATTCAAACAGTTATTGCACCTTCCTTAGGGCTAAGTTAATAGCCTCGTAGGCCCGGGTTACCAATTAGTAACTAGTTTTTTAAGTTAATTTAGTTGGTTGTAATTAATATAGCTAGTTTTTTCTAATTAAATGATTGGTTTTTTATTTTAAAGATTAAATTTATTAAGTTTTCAATAAACTAGTTTGTGGCATTGTCATTGTAGGCTTGAGGATAAAACCTCCTTAGGACACGTAGACCCGTAGCTCAAGGTAGTCTAGCCGATAAACCTGATTTATATAGTTAAGTTAAGGATTTAAATTTAGTTAAATAATTAATATTAAATTAATTTTAAGATTTTACACTCCATTGAATCTATTTGTGACGTTGTTATAGTTGTGTCGAGGACAAAATCTCCTTAGGACACGTAACCCCACAACTCAAGGTAGTCTATCATAAAAATTTCAACTTTGCAATGCTTATTATGTATTAACAATTTGGTGGATTAATTTTAATAATTAAATTGGATTTTTTTAGTTTTAATTAATTATTGAATTTTAAAAAAAATTATGAATAATTTAATGTATTTTTAAAGGGTCAAATTTTGACTTTTTAAAATAAAGTTAGTTATGGAATTTTGATATTTTTCTAAATAATAGTCCCTAAGATGAGTAATTAGATAGTAAGTTTACTAGATTTAAATTTTTCTATATTAAGTTATGAATGTTTAAAGTTTTGACCCAAATTTTAAACTATAATTGACCATAAAGTTGACTTTTTAACTGTCTTATTTATGGAGGTTTGATATTTTTAATAAATACTAGACCCTAAATGGAGTCTAATGGCTTGAAGTTTGTTCAATTTAAATTTTTCTTGAATTATTTATGAATTTTTGGAATTTGAGTATTTAATTGAATTTTTAAATTAGGTATTTAAGAAGGCTTTTATGATTTTGATCTAAACTGATTCCAAACTTCATGAAATCGCTCCCAGAAGGCAAGAATGACCCATTGGAGTGTTTTCATATGTTTGAAATTTTTTAATTATTTTAAATTAATTAAATATTAATTTTCACTAAAAATGAAATCAAGCTCAAATTAAGGGTCCAATCAAGAGGGTTTTTAATTTTTCTAAGTTGAGAATTTAATTTTGGTCAATTCGATATATTATTTATATTTTTTGAATTTTATTTGAATTGATTATGATTTTTTTAGAGTTTTAAGGTTTAACTGAATGGTTGATTTTGACTTAATCAAATTTTGAGTTAATGACTTTAAATTACGTCGAATTTAACCTAAGGTAGGTAATGCCACAGGATTTAAGATTCCAAAATTTTGTCCTTACTGAATGGATATTTAATTTTCTATGATTTTTCTAAAACTCTAAGCCTTGTCCTTAATTTTTTTCTTTAAATGTCTCTGTGTTATATGGGTCTATAATAAAAGATTTCTAACCCTTAATGCATACATACCCAAAAACACCATAATAATTATGCAACTTAAATGTAATATAGAGAGAGTATGATGAATTAATAAGCTCATTGGCCACAAGACTAGCCTGTCAAATTGGATAGTTCAAGTGTGAAAGGTCCATGGAATTACAATGGGCAGCTAAGAGTTAGGAATGTAAGATATATCCCCAATCCATATTTACCCAAGATTAGGATATTGATTGTGCACATTTAGAGGATACCCTAGAGGAATTAATTAATGAAACAAAGCAACTTATTATCAAACTAACCTAAATCATATCCAAATCTCATTTTACAATGGAACAGTTCATTCCACTGAACCTATAGGATCCCAAACCATACTTATTAGGTTAAAATACAATTTATAATAATTGCCAAAATATAAAGTCAAAACAATGCATCATAGATTTGGAAATTCAATTAAAAATGTGATTGAATCCTAATAAAAAAAGAGAATTTGTATCATGCCCTTAGTGATCTATTATTAAAGTATAAGCTTGATTAAACATCTATCTAATGAGTAGTACAAAAAATATTTAAAAAGGGGTATAGTTAATATTACTATTGATTCATCAATCAATAGGTCTTCATTTTAGTTTCAGAAAATAAATGGTTTTATTCCAAGAAAAATGAGTGGTTGAACATATAAAATAGTCAAATATTTAATTTATAATAAATTTTTAAAGTTCAAAACAATTTAATTTTTTTTTTTAAAAAAATTATATTAAATTTAGGATGATGGTGGCTCTCTACACGTGGCATCGAGCAACTGGACTAGCATGGAAGTGACGACACATTTACAATGTCGCTTTACACATGTTGCTACTGTAATAAACTACGTGTCAACACGTGGTTATCTACTTAACCACATCGCCACTGTGATGAGATTATACAATCGAGAATAGAATAGATGCGGATGGTTGTGATTAGATCTCGCGATTTCAATACCTAGTGATCAAATCACTGGCCACGTTGTGCTAACAGGGCATGAGGTTTCCACAAGATGGCATAAGAGCCAATTGCACATCAATGCGTGGTTAAAAACTTAACCAAGTCGGATATGGCTAGAGCCATTAGATCTGTATGGTTATTAGTGGACGACCATGATCTAGCCGAATGAAACCCCAATTATACCGCAGTTTCAAATGGTCTAACCAGGCTATAAATCCAACAAGATCGTGACCATTTAATATAATTAGAGTATATCAAATGATCATGAATCTGTCTCCTCCTTGAGCCACCCAAAAAACCTAGAGTTAAGTTTTTTGAACCAAGCTTCTTATACAGAGACACGAATGGAATGATACTTGAGATAGAGATGAAAGAGGATAAGAGAAGCAATGAGGAATGTTTTCTCTATCCATTTGTATGTAATGCTCAGTGGATTGTTTAAAGAAGGACCTACACCCTAGGGTTTAAGTTATACCTCTATCCACTAAATGGTTTTGATCACGGAAGGCACGCTGAGCTTATAGATTGTCCTAGATTACTCTTCCAAAAGAGATCAACGGCTAGAATGGACTAGATCACAAGCTTCAGGTCTTGAGATAGACAAGTGTTTGGCCCTTTACTAATTCTTCTATGGTAGTTTCCAAGTAGTAGGAAAGCATAGGAGAACTATGTGGGAAGTTCTAGGGAAGAAAAATGAAATCATGGAAAGATTGGAGTGTGTGTGCTGGGGACTTGGGATGATTATCACATTTTACATGACTTTTCCTATTCAAGGCATCGGGGATATTATGGATGGTTAGGATGCTTCAGAGTTGTTATTTGGATGCATGACAAATGTCTTTGATCATTATAGCACTAGGGAACTTTCTACCTACGTGAGAATGACATAAGGTTATTCTCACGCATGGGAGGGGACTACTGTTCATTTGGGGTCATGCCAGCACTTGGGCTGGTCGGACCTGTTCTAAGGGACCTTCAGGAAGTGTTCAGATCAGGCCAGGTGGGATGGACCCAATAAGAGAAGCCGGGCTAGGTGGTTTGACTACTAGGAAGAATTTGAGCTTTTCTTAGGTCATTTGACTAGTCAATTTGACCAAGGCTATTAGGTTACAGGTAGAATGGCCTAACAAATTGGTGAAATGCTTTAGAAGAAATGTGAAGCCATGTTATGGGTGTTTGATTGAAGTGTTGATCAAATAATGTCACTTAAAAACTTTGTTGACTAGTTTGACTAGTCAACTTGTCAAAGCATGGTGAGGTAGAGATGGGAGGATGATTGCTTGCTGGTTAAATGCATTCCAAGGTTTTGAAACAATGTATTTGAAGTTTAGATAAAGGGTTAACCATGAAGTGCTTATTTCAAACCTGAATTGACTAGGTTGATAAGTCAATGTATCAAGGTTGAATGGGATAAGGTTTGCTTAGCTGTTAAAGTTCATGCCAAGGAGTTTAAAAGAATGGGCTTGGCATTTGAGCAAATGAGTGTGTGTATAGGTTAAGTTTGATTCTATAGCCAATTGGACCAAGTTAAATATAAAGTAGTTTGAATCATAATAAGCTTGAGGGTGTTCAAGGCATTTGATTGAATGGTCTTGAAGGTTTATAGAGCTTGATTGAGTTGGGTTTGATTGTATGTTGTGATCTGGCCATAAGTGATTGGATTTGAACATACATGGGTCTAGTTAACCAAGTCAACTATTGTCACGACCCGACCCGATCCGGGACGGACCCCGCTCGCACCGGGCCGCGACACGGAAAGCAAAACGGAACGAACTGACCAGGATCTAGTTTTGGAATTGGCTTCGGAACTGAATCTTCCAAATTATTCAACTTAACAGACACACAAACACAGAGCTACTATTTATCATCAAACATAGCGGAACAAACATCTATATTTCTTTTTCCTCAAAACAATCATCTACAGATACAGTACATGGCTTTTGAACAGAAAGAAAGACAGAACAGAAAAACCATGACTGTACAAAAATCAAAAGGTACAAACAATACCTACTGATCAAAACTCAGAAATCTATTCCTGGACTTCCTTCCCTTTCCCAGAACCTGAAAACCACCAGAAAACAAGAGTGAGCTCAACAGCTCAGCAAAGCAACAAACCTCCAATCAAAACTCTCAGAATCCAAAACCAAACTCATCAGACATAAATCCGTACAGAAATCAGAACAAAATCGTATCTCGAATCAGAATAGAATCAAAATCAGAACTTATACGGACATATATCAAATCAGAATCAGATTCGTACAGATCAGATCAAATCGGAATACAAATCAGAACAGATTAAATCAACAGAGTCAGAATCGTACAGAAATCAGAAATTCAGATCATATCGTATCAGAATCATAATTGCTTACAGAACAGATACGGAAAGTTTACAGAACAGATAATGAATTCAAAATCATATCAATTCAGAAGAAATCCGGGCAAATCAGAAATCAGACAAAAATCGGACAGCACAACGGTAGTATACAGAATTTACATAATTTTTCCTGAAAATCAAAATTCACCAAATTCGCACAGAATGTAGATAATCACATTTCAGAACATTTATTCTACTGCACCGATAATTTTCAATTTCACAGAAAAATGCTGTCGACTAAAAACACCGCCGAATCAAAAATACCCGGACAAAAATCTTCGGAAAATAACCAAAATGTGCACACTCGGCACGTCAACAATATACAGAAAGTTACGCGGTAAAAACTGAACCAATCAACAGATACGGACGAAAATCATTAACGGAAACGAAATCCGGACAGAAAATACCGCCAAACACGACGGTTCTGAAAATTGAGAAAGGCGGAATGTGCCTTACCTTGCGTACAGCAATATCTCGAACAGTCTCCTCGGACGAAAACAGCTCCGCATCGTCCGAAAATCAACTTTTCCAAATTTGCCCTCGACTTTCTCTCTCCTCGGCTGATATTTTTGTTTTTTATGATTTTCTCTCTCCTCCAAACGACTTGAAATCAGCTTTATAAAACTCAGATCGGCCCAGCCGATCGCCAGATCGTCCCAGGACGATCAGACCAATTTGGATCGTCCTGGACGGTTCCCAGAACTATTCTCAGGCCGACATTTTCTACAGTGCCGATCGGCCTGGACGATATCCTCAATCGGCCTGGACGATATGTACAGAAAATCACCTGGAGCAAATCTGGGCAAATTCTGGAGCAGATTCTCAACTGATCGTCCCAGGACGATCCAGATCGTCCTGGATGATCCTGGAGCAGGTTTTTTGATATTACAATCTCCCCAACTTCAGAAAAATGTCGTCCTTGACATTATCCAATCCAAACTCAGTCAAAACAAGTACGGGTACGACCGTCTCATGTCAGACTCCTTTTCCCAAGTCGCTTCTCGTGCAGTTCGGTGCTTCCACTGGACTTTAACCATCAGAATCTCTTTATTTCTTAACTTTCGGACATCGTACGCCAAAATTAACTCTGTCTCTTCCTTGTACGCCAGATTTTCCTGAATCTCAACCTCGTCAGCTGATATCTTCTTCCCAGAGTCTGAAACCTACTTCCTCAGAGTGGAGACGTGAAACACATTGTGCACGTCAGGCATCGAATCAGAAAGCAACAGTCGGTAAGCAGATTTTCCAATTCTTTCCAAAATCTCAAACAGTCCAACATACCTTGGACTCAGCTTACTCACCTGACCAAATCTGCTCACACCCTTCATCGGACTGACTTTGACATACACAAAGTCACCAACTTGAAACTCAACAAACATGTGCTTCTGATTATAATACTTCTGCTGTCGATCCTGAGCCGCTTTCAATCTTTCTTTTATCAAACTGATCTTCTTAACAGTTTCCTCAACAAAAGTGGCACCCAGTTCCTGTCTATCTCCGATCTCAGTCAGAGTCAAAGGAGTACGGCACTTCCTGCCATACAGAGTCTCGTACGGTGCCATACCAATACTGGACTGAAAACTGTTGTTATAAGCAAATTCAATCAGCGGAATATGATCTTCACAGCTTCCGCAAAAGTCCAGAACACAAAGTCTCAATAGATCTTCCAGCACCTGAATGGTCCTCTCAGACTGTCCATCGGTCTGAGGATGAAAGGCTGTACTGAAATGCAGTTTCGTACCCAAGCCTTGCTAAATACCTTTCCAAAGTCTGGAAGTAAACCGTCCATCTCGATCTGAAACAATCACTCGAGGCACACCGTGCAATCTGACTATTTCCTTCACATAAATCTGTGCCAAACGATCCACCGGATCGGTCTGTCTAATCGGAAGAAAATGGGCTGACTTCGTCAATCGATCTATAACTACCCAAATGGCGTCGTGCCCTTGTCTAGATCGAGGAAAACCCATCGCAAAGTCCATCGTTACCTCCTCCCACTTCCACTCAGGGATAGGCAACGACTGCAACAGTCCACTTGGTCGCTGATGCTCTGCCTTCACCAACTGACAGGCTTCGCATCTCGACACAAACTCTGCCACATCCTTCTTCATTCCAGGCCACCAGAACAAAAGCTTCATATCAGCATACATCTTACCACTGTCTGGATGAACAGTGTAGCCTGAATGATAAGATTCATGCAGAATCTCCTGCCTTAAATCTCCAAACACAGGTACCCACAACCTGTTCTTGCAGAAAATAGCACCAGAAGCAGAAATTCGAAGTTCAGGAGTCTTACGAGATCCAATCTGAGCAATCAACTTCGAATAATCAGAATCTGACTTCTGGGCTTCCTGAATCCGTGCTTCCAAAGAAGACTGAATACTCATATGAGCCAAATCCAAACCACTGGAGGAAATCACCTCCAACTGCAAGCGCTCCATGTCTCGAATCAGAAAGTCATCAAAAGTAAGCTGTAAACCTGATAATCCAGAAAATTTCCTGCTCAGAGCGTCCGCTACCACATTAGCCTTCCCAGGCTGATACTGAATAGTCAAATCATAATCCTTGATCAACTCGAGCCATCTTCTCTGTCTCAAATTCAGATCCTTCTGAGTGAAAATATACTTCAGGCTCTTATGATCAGTGAAAATCTCACATCTGACGCCATACAGGTAATGACGCCAAATCTTCAAAGCAAAGACAACAGCAGCTAACTCCAAATCATGCGTCGGGTAATTCTTCTCATGTGGTTTCAACTGTCTAGAAGCATAAGCAATTACCCTTCCATTTTGCATCAGTACACAACCCAAACCTTTCAGTGAAGCATCACTGAACACCTGAAATCCTTCCGTACCTGACGGAAGTGCTAGCACTGGAGCTGAAGTCAAACAATCCTTCAATCTCTGGAAACTAGCTTCACACTCCGGTGTCCAAACAAAAGCTACTAACTTCTGCGTCAGTCTCGTCAGAGGCGTCGAAATCTGTGAAAATCCCTTCACAAATTTCCTGTAATATCCGGCCATGCCCAAGAAACTACGTACCTCAAATACCGTAGTCGGCCTCGGCCAATCAACAACTGCCTGAATCTTCTGGGGATCAACATAAATGCCTTCTCCGCTTATCACATGCCCCAGAAAAGAAATACTATTCAGCCAGAATTCACACTTGGAGAACTTGGCATACAGCTGATGCTGCCTCAGAGTCTCCAACACAATCCTCAAGTATCTGGCATGATCATCCTCAGAAACAGAATATACCAAAATATCGTCAATAAAGACGATCACGAACTGATCCAAATATTCCTTGAATACTCGGTTCATCAGATCCATGAAAATAGCAGGCGCATTGGTTACCCCAAAAGGCATAACCAAAAACTCATAGTGCCCATACCGGGTGCTGAAAGCAGTCTTCACCACATCAGCTTCCTTCACTCTTACCTGATAGTATCCGGATCGCAAATCAATCTTCGAAAACACAGAAGATCCGGAAAGCTGGTCAAACAAGTCGTCAATCCGAGGCAAAGGATACTTGTTCTTGATCGTGACCTTATTCAAATCTCTGTAATCCACACACATACGGAGTGTCCCGTCCTTCTTCTTCACAAACAACACAGGTGCTCCCCAAGGCGAAACACTAGGACGAACAAAACCTCTGTCAACCAACTCCTGTAGCTGAACTTTCAACTCAGAAAGTTCTTTCGGTGCCATCCTGTACGGAGCTTTTGATATAGGAGCTGTACCCGGAAAAACATCAATAGAGAACTCCACCTCTCTATCCGGAGGTAAACCAACCAACTCCTCAGGAAAAACATCAGCAAACTCCCGTACCACTGGGATCTCAAAAACAGAACCAACCTCCAGGTTCAGATCCCGCACCGAAGCCAAAAACACTGGGCATCCTTTCTTCCACATTCTGCTCACCTCCAAAATAGAAATCAGACTGGAGAGAATACCTCGTAATCCCTGGAATACAACTCTCTCTCCAGCCACCAGCAAACTCACTTGCTTCTTCAGACAGTCAATCTGAGCCTCATACCGACTCAGCCAATCCATGCCCAAAATCACGTCATACGAAGAAATCGGCAATAAAATCAAACTAGATTTCCACTTCTTGCCAGCAATGTCAATCTCACACAAACAAAACTTCCGAGCAATCAAAGGATTTCCAGCCGGTAAAATCACAGACAAAGAAATCGGCAACAAAAACGAGTCCAAATGTAAAATCTCAAAACAGTGCTCAGACAGAAAAGAATGACTAGCTCCAGAGTCAAACAAAACATGACAGGGCTGATCAGAAATGTAAATCGTACCTGTCACAACATCCGGAGCATCACGAGCCTCCTGCTGACTCAGGCTGTAAACTCGTGGCTGAACTGGAGCAGGAGCTGAAGCAACAGAACTACTCTGCTCCCTCTGAACCGTAGGTGGTCTCCGTGGTCCAGAACTAGTACCACCACCTCTACCAGAAAATCCCTCAGGGCGAGGAGGAACAGTCCTCGGTCTTCCTGCTGAACTGACAGGTCTGACAGAACCCTCAGATCGGAACTCAGAACGCCGATCAGATCCAGCCTGTGGACACTCTGCAATCCTATGTCCCGGCTGACCACATCTGAAACAAAGACCAGCCATCCTGTAGCACTGGCCATGGTGTCTCCGTCCACAACTCTGGCACACAGGTGCCCCACTGACAGATCCAGAACTCGTCGTGCTGGTAGCAGTACCAGACGACCCTCCACTCTTCCTGGAATCAATAGATCCAGAACCAGACACAAATCTCCTCTTTCCAGAGGAACCACTGCCAGAAGTCTCACCTCCAAATCTCTTCCTACTCGCAGTCCACCGCTGCTGAGTAGCCATCAGATCATTCTCAATCAGACGAGCCCGCTCCACAAGCTCAGAGAAATCAGAAATATGAAAAGGTACCAGGGGCTGTCTCAAACTATCTCGAAATCCCCTCAAAAATCTGTAGCACCTCTCAGCAGAAGTACTAACCAGTTGAGGAACGTACCTGGCTAATGCAGTAAACTCAGCCTCATACTGCATCACCGTCTTGCTCCCCTGAACAAGTCTCAGAAAACTCTCCTGCATCTGCTGTCGTGCAGAAGGGGGAACAAACCAATCTCGAAATACCTCAGTGAACTCTTCCCGGGTAATCAAAGAGTTCAGTCTACCCTGAAATCTAGCTGCCTGCTGGCCTTCCCACCAGTGCTCAGCCTCTCCATCCAACAGAAAAATGGCCAACGGAACCTTCCTGTCTGACGGACACTACATTCCGTCGAAGGTCTTCTCCAATCTCCTCAGCCACTCCTCGGCTGCTCGGGGCTCAACAGCGCCCTCAAATCTCGGAGGTTTCAACCTCAAAAACAACTGCAGGTGTCTATCAATGTCATCAGATCTGACAGTAACAGCTCTGCTCTGAGTCTCGCTCATCATCTGAGCAACAAGCGTAGCAAACTGAGACAATGTATCTGCACCGGCCACTGGGGCTGTACTCCCCACTGGTGCTGCTTGACTAGCACTCTGCCCGTCTGTCATGTCTGGGTCTGGCTGATCCATACAGAAAATCCAAAATCCGGAAAAATATCACAAAAACAACACAAAAACAACACAATAAAAAGCCAAACGACCCAAAACTACCCCCAGACAAACTCACTGATCACTTCTATAGCTATGTTTGACAATCCAATCAATTTCCAAAACCAGTGCTCTGATACCACTAAAAGCTTGTCACGACCCGACCCGATCCGGGACGGACCCCGCTCGCACCGGGCCGCGACACGGAAAGCAAAACAGAACGAACTGACCAGGATCTAGTTTTGGAATTGGCTTCGGAACTGAATCTTCCAAATTATTCAACTTAACAGACACACAAACACAGAGCTACTATTTATCATCAAACACAGCGGAACAAACATCTATATTTCTTTTTCCTCGAAACAATCATCTACAGATACAATACATGGCTTTTGAACAGAAAGAAAGACAGAACAGAAAAACCATGAATGTAAAAAAATCAAAAGGTACAAACAATACCTACTGATCAGAACTCAGAAATCTATTCCTGGACTTCCTTCCCTTTCCCAGAACCTGAAAACCACCAGAAAACAAGAGTGAGCTCAACAGCTCAGCAAAGCAACAAACCTTCAATCAAAACTCTCAGAATCCAAAACCAAACTCATCAGACAGAAATCCGTACAGAAATCGGAACAAAATCGTATCTTGAATCAGAACAGAATCAAAATCAGAACTTATACGGACATATATCAAATCAGAATCAGATTCGTACAGATCAGATCAAATCGGAATACAAATCAGAACATATTAAATCAACAGAGTCAGAATCGTACAGAAATCAGAAAATCAGATCATATCGTATCAGAATCATAATTGCTTACAGAACAGATACGAAAAGTTTACAGAACAGATACTGAATTCAAAATCATATCAATTCAGAAGAAATCCGGGCAAATCAGAAATCAGACAAAAATCGGACAGCACAACGGTAGTATACAGAATTTACACAATTTTTCCTGAAAATCAAAATTCACCAAATTCGCACAGAATGTAGATAATCACATTTCAGAACATTTATTCTACTGCACCGATAATTTTCAATTTCACAGAAAAATGCAGTCGACTAAAAACACCGCCGAATCAAAAATACCCAGACAAAAATCTTCGGAAAATAACCAAAATGTGCACACTCGGCACGTCAACAATATACAGAAAGTTACGCGGTAAAAACTGAACCAATCAACAGATACGGACGAAAATCATTAACGGAAACGAAATCCGGACAGAAAATACCGCCAAACACGACGGTTCTGAAAATTGAGAAAGGCGGAATGTGCCTTACCTTGCGTACAGCAATATCTCGAACAGTCTCCGCGGACGAAAACAGCTCCGCGTCGTCCGAAAATCAACTTTTCCAAATTTGCCCTCAACTTTCTCTCTCCTCGGCTGATATTTTCATTTTTTATGATTTTCTCCCTCCTCCAAACGACTTGAAATCAGCTTTATAAAACTCAGATCGGCCCGACCGATCGCCAGATCGTCCCAGGACGATCAGACCAATTCTGATCGTCCTGGACGGTTCCCAGAACTATTCTCAGGCCGACATTTTCTACAGTGCCGATCGGCCTGGACGATATCCTCAATCGGCCTGGACGATATGTACAGAAAATCACCTGGAGCAAATCTGGGCAAATTCTGGAGCAGATTCTCAACTGATCGTCCCAGGACGATCCAGATCGTCCTGGATGATCCTGGAGCAGGTTTTTTGATATTACAACTATTGACTGGGTCATGGTGACCAGTTAGGTCCAAAATCACCAAGGGAGTTGATCAGAGAGATTTGAAGAAGTTTAAAGGGGATTTAAAGCTTGACTGATTCTAAATGGGATTTATGGTTGATCTAGCCCACCATGGTTGGCTTGGTCAACCATGTCAAATTAGGAACTTGGTTTAGATGCAACAAGTTCAGAGTAGTGATTTGAGACCAATGGAGGTGATCCCATGCACTGGAATGGTCATTTGAGTTGAAATGGCCATTTGGACCCTTAAGGGACCATTTGGTAAGCCATAGCTATCTTGGCTAACCATGGCAAACCAAAACTTGGGTTTGAATCCAGTGCACTCCTAATGATATCTAGGATATATTAGAGGATGTTTCTGTTATAAATCTGGATTCAAGGATTATAATTTTGATAATAACAAATATTCTTGGCATTTTTATTTCTCTACTATTATTGCACATCTATTTTGGTTGCACTGCCAACTAATTTTTCAGGTCCACAAGGTCAATTGCAATTCAGGCCAGCTCAAGATTGGGTATATTAGGAATTAGTCAATTTTTAACTTTAATTCTAGTGGTTTTTACTTTTTCTTAAGTAAAATTTAATAAGGTGTATCCTGATGCTAAGTAACCTTGCACACACACATACACTTAGGAGGAGAAATTCAGTAAGTTTAAGAGCTTTTCTATTTTTGATCATATTGTATAGGACGATAAAAAATCATCCTACACGATCAGTTAAAAACTAAAACCCTAATTAGGGCATCTATGTCAAGATAACCTGATTAAGTAAATTGTCATGGAAGATATTCCCATTATCCAGGACGATATGCTCAAATCAAAAATACTGAACTGCCAAATTAATTTATGCAAGATATTATTTTTAGAAATCATATAGGATGATCTCATATCATCCTGGATGATTCATTACAATTATGCCTAAATTAGTCTGGTGATTAAGGAAAGTAATTAAGGTTAGATTGATCAATCATATTATTTTGGATGACCGCAAGATTGTCCTGGATGATCAATAAGAAAAAACTTAATCTTCTCCTGAATCACCTGGACATCCCGAACTATGTGATGGATGATTAGTTATAATTCTTCACCGTCTAGATGTTTCTACTAGATGACACGAACTATGTGTTAGACAATAATCATTGATTTTAAACTAATCATATAGGATTATCCAAGCATCATCCTCGATGATCAGTTATATTTCTTCATAGTCCAACATGAATCTCCTGGATGTACTGAACTATATGCTGGGTGATATGTATGATTTTGAACTAATCATATAGGACGATATCTTCATCATCCTAGATGATCAGAATAAATAATATGTTCTAATCATCCATCACACCTAGATAGTCCTAGCTGGAAGGGCTGAAATACATTGATCGTATAGGATGATCTATCGATCATCCTGGACAATCTTCGTTGGCAAGTTAAAAATTAGGGTAATTTTTAAGTCCTCCTTTATATCATCTCTTATTTGTTAATGAGAGTATCTTTTACTATTTTCCTGACCTAAGAGAGCTTAGGGAAGGAGAGGGAGAGCTTAGGAGAGATAGAGAGAATCTTGTGAGGGGGAGTTTGTGAGGTGTTCACAAAGATAGCTCCAAGCAAGGATTTGATTCATCTTATCCATTCATTATCCTTGGCTCCTTGGTGGCTCTAGGGAGGTCTTTGTCAGCAATCAATCAAGGTTCTCTGCCATCATCACCTAGCACTAATTTGGAAAGTTCATCAGTCCTTGGCAGATTACTATGTCAAAAGACAAGTTCAGAATGATGATGAAGAAATTGATAATAAGAGATATCATTTGTCCTTACCAAGGAGTAACCCATCACCGAGACAAAGAATGGAAATCTGGTGACTTAGTCGAACAACCATCAGATGATGGATCCCAAGAAACCCATGTAGCGGTCTGAATGAATCACAAACTGAAACTTCCTTTGAAACACATGTACAGATCTTTCAAAGTTCATAGGATTTCTGTCAAACACTGTTATGAAACAAACAAGTGATCTCTTTGATAACATTAGAAAAGAGAATAAGAAAGAATATGACAATCCTTAAACAACAAAACTGCCAAATTAGATACGATAAGTCAGAGAGAGCTGATAAACTAGTCAAATTCTACTTGTCTATGTTTTCTTGTGGCGAAGAGAGTAACAAGGGAGACTTTTACGTCTATTGCCACTCCACCTGTTTCATCGAGACTACCTCTTTCTTTTGGTAATGTGGAAGTCACCAACTCAGCTCACCCTTCAGCACTCTCATGAGCAAATCGTTACCTTCAACATGGAAGAAAATGGCACAGTAGAGGCTACTGGCAACCAAAGTCGAACCTACATATGACGATCTTCATGTGTGAAGGGAGGAAAGAAAGGGCTGGGTGGTGACTCTGAATCAACAGATGGATCCCTAGACGCAACAATGGCAGACTTTGAAGAAAATGTGTCAGGAATAGGTAAGGCTGGACTGACGAATGAGGATTCCCGTTCAATCATAAATAGGGATAGCTCAAAGAATCGGTATTTTCATGGGAATAGCTGAGATAGATCTATGCGGGGTGGACCGGTGTCAAAGCGTCAAACCGAACGGCCAGGTAAGTGCTGGCTAGCTGAGTGAGGTTGTTCGCGCATGTACGCTTGTGAGTCCTCTATAGATAACCTGGGGCCAATACTTGTATTAGCTGAACTTCAATTAGGTATCCTAAGGACTCTAAGTACTTAACGATAACCATAGGTACTAGATGATCCTTTATCGCCAATGGCTAGCTGCCTTCCCAATAAAACATTAGATAGAGAAGTTACAATAGAGTAAAGTCATTTGTAGAGTATTGCCCCTTAAGGCAATTGCATGGGTGTAATGATTGCCTTGGGTCCTGTAATTAACTTTAGATAAATTTGTAGTATGCCCTGTTACAAAGTGTATTTAAGAATGTTGTGTACTAAAGTCCCTTCAACTTCATTATGAATTTCATCGAATTGACAACCAATCTCAATGGATATCTAAGTAGCTTGGTCCATCTTTATTCCATTTCATATATGTCCGAGGATCCGCATAGCCCTCGATTTATGTGTTATTTATCCATTCCTACTTTAGGAGGAAGCAAAAGGAAATCAGGTTCTCTACATCACCGGGGTCGATAAAAAAGAGTTTGTAAAGGCTTCTCCACCTTACTGTGGGAGCAAAAAGAGAGTCACTGTGTTTTAATGCAATACCTGGAGGAGAGGCTCCGGGGAGTGGATGTAGGTCAAGTTGATCTAACCACTATAAAATCTGGTGTGTTCTTTTTGTGTTATTCCTGCACTTTATTTTTCACATTTTAATTTCTATGGTAGATTGTATTTGTTTTAAAATATTCAAAAAGGTTTTAAAAAGATTTTACTTTTTGTTTAAGAATTTTTATAACTAACAATTCACCCCCCCCCCTCTTGGTTAGCCTCGGGCTACTTCATAAGGGCTTAACAACCTTAATGAACTTTCAATTTCAAGGCTTGATGCGATTATGACATATTAAGTTTTGGTCATTTTTACTCATGGTCAACTATGGGTCAAACTAGGTCCATC
Organism: Dendrobium nobile; assembly: GCA_022539455.1. Taxonomy (NCBI): domain Eukaryota; kingdom Viridiplantae; phylum Streptophyta; class Magnoliopsida; order Asparagales; family Orchidaceae; genus Dendrobium; species Dendrobium nobile. The sequence goes on from CM039727.1 coordinate 28,503,921, forward strand.
AAAATGCAATTTTGTATTCAGAATATCATAACAAAGGCTATGGACATAGTCAAGTGTCTTATGAAAGGTCCGAAGGTCAAATTTCATAAAAGACAAGTCTAGTGGTATAGGCTATAAATATTTGAAGGTTTTACAACCTTTGGATTTTAATTTATTTTTTAGGATTAGAAGTGTCAGATTGGGTTCAAATTTGGAGGGTTGACCCTAGCGACAATCCTAATTAATATGTAATTGATAGATCATGAATTGTGAATTTTTTACTAGGTTTTGAAGTGACTGAAATATTACTCAAAAAGGGTTTTAGGACATGGACATTTAACCCTGAATTTTGGTCTAGAATTCCAGATTTGAAATGGGCTTTGAGTTTGATTGATTGAATTTGCATTATCTACATAAGGCATAATTAAATGGATGATTATGAATGATTGTATATAATTGAGGGCTGATTTAAGATTCATTGATGGTTGAATTGAAGGCTGAATTAAAATTTGATTAAGGACTGGACTAGAATTTGTTTGGGGTATAAATGATAGACAAGTGGATTATTATCAACCATCCAATCACCATGTAGGAATTAGGGTAGGTTCTAATGATCTCATATAAAAATGAGGACAATATGAATGGATTTAATAGTTTTTACTAAGGGATGTGCCTCTTTCTAAGATTATATGATGCATGCATTGATGTGGGGTCGTACCATTGTTTTAATGTAGGCGGTGTTCTATTTTGTTGCCATGCATAAATGTTTGCTTTTAATTTTTTGATTTGCACTTTTAAGGCTTGCAACTTTTAACTTTAATGCATGTTCATTCCCATCTAGTTCGAATGCACATGCCACTAATTTTTTGAATGAATCTTCTAACTCAAAATGCTTTGCTTTTAAGGATTCATATGCACTAGATAGATCAATATGCTTCTTGTTTAATGCATCAAACTTATCAAGTAAAGACATGTGATTGACATCTAAATCAAAATATTCAGCTATCAGATAAATATGCTCTTTTTGTAAAGTAATAAAATTAGTATTCAAACAAGCATACATCTTTTTAGCTTTCATATGGAACATGAATTTTCTCTGATATAATAAGCAATTTATCAAAAAATGGTTGACTTACCTCATCTTGATCTGACTGATCAATATAATTATTAGTCATGAGACACATGTTTGTTACATCTTCCTCTACTTCTTGTTCATATGATTCTGAGGTGGAGTTGGCCCAAAAAAGCTTTATGTGTCCGTTGCTTCGCCTTTTCAAGTTTTGCAACCTATTCACCCTTCTCTTTGATTAGGTAAGTTTTCAGGTTGGGGCAATCTATTCACAGATGTCCTTATTTTTTGCATTCAAAACCTATCGTATCACATTACACTTTAAAATTTTTATTATTTTTACCTTTGCTCCATTATTGTTGATGACGCTTCTGGTTCCTTTTTTAGAAAATTTTTAAACTAACAGGTCATCAATGCAATGTCGTCATCCTCATCTGCTACAGAACTGCCACTGTCCGAGTCGTTGGCTTTCAAGGCCATAGTCTTATCCTTTTTTTTTACTAACTACATCAAGCAGTCTTTTACTCACCCCTTGCTCATAGGCAATGAGCAAGCCATGCAAGTTGTCAATCAAATATGCATTTAAATCCTTGAATTATGAGATTGCAACGACTTTAACATCATAAGCACTAGGTAGACAACTTAAAATCTTATTAACATTTTTAGAATTAGAATGTTTTCTACCTAATACATATAGGGATGTCAGCATCTGAGTGAACCTTGAATATATTTCAGACATATACTTACTAGGTTTCATATGAAATAGTTCATAGTTCATCCCATATTTCTTTCATATAGTATAAGTAGATACTCTCATATAATCCTCAGATTTCAAAGCACAGAAAAAATAATTAAAATATTTAACATTTAATTTAGGAAGCTCTCTATCCTAATGACTCCATTCAGTAAACAAAATGTCAGTTTTGACTCAATTAACTACTCGGGATGGAAGTGAATAGCCAATTTGAATTATATGTCAAATTTTATGGTTAATGAATTGTAGAAATATAGATATGTGAATTTTTCAAAAGTCAAAAGGATTATTTTCAAACAATGGTGGGGTGTTATTGAATAACCCTCTGTAGTATTTCTATTTCCAATTTGTTATATTAGATCTTTACTTGGGGATTTTAAAATCATGAATTCCAAGATCTGCTCTAATACCACTTGAAAGTTCGAAGAGGTTCTAAGACCTCGGTGAACTACCCAAGGCATATCAAGAGGAGGGGGGGGGGGGGGGGGGGGGGGGGGGGGGGGTGAATTTATACTTTTTTAAAAAATACTGCTATAAAAATTTTCTTTTAATTGTATGCTAGATTATATTTTTGGAAACTAAATCTAAATGAGTAACTTAACACATGAGGAAGTAATTCAAAATTTGAAAAATTTTCATTTTGAGGCACAAATAAATCAACCAAAATATGAAATTTTTCTTTTTGCTAATCATGAATTAATCTAACTGTAACTTGCAATAAAAGATGAAATTTGTGAACGAAATTTATAGTGCAAAAAATAAAATGCAAAAAAGTAAAAAACAAATAAGAAAGAGCACACCATATATTTTATAGTGGTTCAATCAACCTTGACTTGCATCCACTCCCCGGTGTCCTTATCTCTGTGTATTGCACTAACACTATAGTGACTCTCATTTTACCGCCATAGTAAGACGGAGAAGGCCTTAATTATAAGAATCACTTCTATCAAACATAGTGCGGCGGAAAACTAGAAACTATGCCACCCTCCTGGTGGCGCTAGCGGACCTTCAATCCTTTTTCACCATACTAGTGAAGGTAGATTACCCAAAGAATCTTTCTCACCCTCTTGGTGATGGTAGATAACCGTCAATCCTTTTTCACCCTCCTAGAGAAGGCATAGAACCCTAGAACCTGACTTTGAAGCTTCTCTCCCAAGAGCAACTTCAAGAACTCATCAAGGCCACATGAGGAAGTTGGGTGCGCTTTTCTGGAGCAGCCATGTGAATACACTTCACACTCCTCCCACACACACAACCTCACCTTCTTCCTCTCTAAGCCTAAGGCTCTCTCACGAAATTCTCCCTTAGAATTCTTTCAACAACCAAATCCTTACAAAAAGACTTCAATAAGATGCTTAAGTACAATGCTTCAAAAAATCCTAAAATTTTAATTTGGTTGTCTTTGTTCGTATAGTACGATCTGGGTTCATATAGTATAATCAGTTCAAAAATAGGACTCATCTAATACGATGAAACAATCGTTCAGACAAACTGCTCAAATTCAGCAAACATATCATACAATATGATTGTTTAATTTTATTATATTCATACATGATTATGGGGATGATTGAAAATCATCTTTATCGATCGTTCAGTATGATTCACATCGTATAGTACGATCAGTGCAATATAAACAATTCATAGAGTACATTATGTATGTCGTACTATACGATTAGTTCAAAAATTAAGGTTTTCATCCAATACTATCTTTGGGATGACCGAATTTCATCTATGTCAATCTTAAGGTATGATTTTGATCATACAGTATGATTAGTTATATTTATTAAACCTTGATTTAATTGACTATCACATGGAATAATTTAAGTAATATATAAAATATCGTATAATATGATTAGGTTCATATAGTATGATTAGTTCAAAATTTAATTTTAAAATTTTTTTATTTATCAAGCATCTGGGGTTTATAAATCAAAACAAATCATACAGTACGATCTACATCATACAGTACGATTAATTCATTATCATTAATAATTTAATTAACCATTAACCCTCTTTTATGTATAAATGATTGTAACCCTCTTTTTTTGTATAATTGATCATACATTACGATCTTAATCGTACGGTATGATTAGTTCAAAAAAAATTCATCTCAAATTTTCCTCACTCCCCTGTGTGTTTGCATGATTGTCAATTTTGCATACACACTAACATGGCAAGGCTATAGAAATAAAAAATAAAAGAAAGTGAAAATTACATACTCTTTTGAATGAGATTATATTCTACCTAAATATGATTCTTGATCAATCTTGAGCGAAGTATTATGTATCTGAGGGTTAGTGCAAATAAAAAAATAATATCCAATATATATGCTGGAAGAAATAAAATATCAATTAATAATATTTGTTATCATCAAAATCACAAGTTATGGATCTTGGATTGCAATAGGTGCAAAGAAAAATGTTAAGAAGAAGCTAAATTAGGACATTAAGGCATCGTTTGGGACAGCTTTCTTACTATTTTGCAAAATTGCTAGAGAGAGAATATCTTTTTAAAGTTGTTGCCTAAATAAGCTTCTTAGAAAAATATTTTTTTAAAAGAAGTGAAAAAATAATGGTCAAATATAAATTATGATTGCAATTTGAAAAGAAAAATAATAAAAAAAAATGGTTCCAAATGAGCTGAAGTTAAAAGGAACAAAATGCAAGCTAGTGATGTAAATAGGAAATGATAGTCTCTAGAATTATTTTAGCAGGTATTATGACATTCAGTGAATGTCACTCAGACTTAGGAAAGTTATAGTGAACTATCCTTGAATGAAGAAGTGTAGTCTTGTACTAGCTAATCTACCAAAATTGGTACACTAGCTAGAGTGCTTAGAGATTAAAGTATAGGGGTTGACCCATATCAATCAAGCTCAACTATATGCCATATAATTAAATTAAACTTACTAAAACTTAAGAGTCTAGAGTAAAGTGTGAGGTTGAGACATAGCATATGTAGTTAAATCTCTCTCACATTGAGTCAGATAATCAAACAAAATCTTCTACATTAACTCTCATATGAGTAGGGTACCCTTCTTTAAGTGGTAATATTATACGTTCCGCTGCCAAAATTTAAGTAAATCAATTTATTATGCATTGCATATGGAAAATGGAAAGATTTTTAAAATGATGGATCTAGTTGGAATTCCCTTTCAAGTGCGAATGAGTTGGGCATTCTTAGTCCCACTGAGATTAAAATGTACAAGTCTCATTATACTCACCAACACTGCACTATATTTAGATAGAGGGTTATATCTTATTGATACGTTAAGTCTCCACATAAATCTATGTTTGAGGTTGACATCCTCAATTCATTGAAATATTATTTATATGAAATCATAAGTTTCATATTCTAAAAATTGGATATAATTTAAAATAATCATTTCTACCAAAATGATAATGAGTTCAACATAGGACAGTTTTCTTTAAGTGTCGTGAGTTTTGTTGTGGCCAAATGTTCCTAATTTGTCTTTCTTGTTTGGTCTTCACAGATTATTTTTTCTCAAGCTATTTGGTACACAACATATTAGCTATAGAAGCTTTAAGACCTATAGTATACACAAGCTAAAGTAGAGCTAAGAAAAGGAATTATAGCAGCATTGTAAACAAAGGCATTAGATGAAAAGTCATTCTCTCATATTCCTTATGTGGCTATACATTGGCTTATATTGATTTATAGCTATAGAAGCTTTACAAATATAGGTTTGATATTAGATGGTTTGTTATGTACGGCAGACTATGATTTATTCAAGCATATGGTTATTTGTTGCAATGTCAGATGTTGTGGTCATGAGCTCTATTACGCCCCTACAAATTGATGGGTCTGGACTGACTGTCAGTTTGAATCTGAGAAGATAAAATCTAGGAGTAGATAATGGTTTGGTGAGTATGCCTGCGATTTGACCCAATTTGCTGATGGAGAGAATCCAAATGTTGTTGTTGTGCATATGATCTCTGAGGAATCGATGGGTTATTTATATATGATTGGTTCTGGCATGAAAGAAAAAATTATTTGCAAGTGCGATAGTGGAAGTATTACCGTAAAAGAGATATGTTAGATGATCCATGGGAATTTTGAAGTCCTTGAGGAGATGCCAAAGCCAAAGAATGCTAGTTATTGCTGCTACTAGGGCTCTATATTCAAATTCGGTAGAGCATCGAGCTACCATGTGCTGTTTTTTATGCTCAATGAGATCAAAGTGGTTCCAAGAAAGGAATAATAGAAGGAGGTGGATTTGCGGGTGATCATGTTGCTAGCCCATTTGGGTTCCAAGAAGGATGTAGGATGCATCAGGCTTAAGGTAATAGTTATACCATGAGTGATGGTGCCTTTGATGTATCTAACAAGGTGTTTGAGAAGGTAGGCATGTTTCATAATGGGATTATATATATATATATATATGTATATATATGTATATATATATGTATATAGATATGTTGGGAGAGAAGATTAACCGCATATGTACTGTCCGGGCGAGTTAAGGTGAGGCATTGTAGCGCTCCTTTAAGTCGATAATATAGCTGGGGATCAGATAGAAGCGGATCAGTTGGGAGATCAGGTGGAATTTTCGTGAAGGTGGGATTGGAGAGCAGTTTGCATTGAGTAAGAGGTGCTTGGTGAAGAATGGAGACAACATTAGCTTGCTATGAGAGAAAGTACTGGTTGGAGAGTGAAAGAATTTGAATGACAAGAAATTTGTGAGCCAAACCGAGGTGTTTCATGGTGAAATTACTACTAAGTTTGCTCATTATAGAGGGCATGGTTGTGGAGTTATTGTTGGTAACGAGAATATCGTCGACACAAATGAGGATGTATATTTGAGTTTGGTTTTGGGTTATGAGAAGAGAAGGATCAAATTTGCTATGTTGGAAACCAAGGGATGTAAGGTATGTAATGAAGGTGGTATACCATTGTTGTGGCTCTTGTTTGCGTCCATAGATGGCCTTGCATAGGAGACAAACATGATCTTGATGGGATGAGTCTTCGAAGCCTTTGGGTTGTGCCATGTACACAATTTCAGTAAGATTGCCATGGAGAAAGGTGTTGGCAATGTCCAGTTGTTGTACATGATAGTTACGATTGAGATCCACTGTGAGGAGTACTCTGATGGTAGGAAGCTTGGAGACGGGGCTGAATGTTTTGAAGTAGTCTATTCCTGGTTCCTGACGGTTGCCTTGTGTAATGAGCCGGACCTAGAAGTGGGCGACTGACCCGAGTGGTGTTTGGTACGAAATGTCCAGCGACATCAAAGAACTGAAGCATTCAGAGGTGGTTGAACAAGTGTTCATGTGTGTTGTTTCTATATTGCAAAAAAATATGCTTCCATTGAGGGTATAGAGGATGATATCCTCCATGTAAATAGTAAATCTGATAGCTGCTATATTGCCTACCAATGCTTTGATTTTAGTTGTTGTGCCATTGTGAGATTTTTCATGGAGATATTTTGAAGCTCATTCTTGAGTTGAATGACCATAGACCTATTGGACGACTGAAATCAGAGCTCAAGGGTAGACCATATTGCGGAGGTAGATTCAAGATGATGAATATAGGGGAGGACAGATGAGCTAATGGTGGAGCACAGTGCAACGGCTAAGTTTTGATCGATAATCATCCATTAAGTGTAGGAGGGGTTTGGAATGTTCATGCCATATAGTTGTTCAGAAGGGCAAGGATGTGGGGTTATTATCATTTCTAGAAAGCTTGCAAATCCATTTGCTTGAAGTAGTTTACTGATTTGTGATCGCCAAATGGAGTAAATATCAGTGGATAATTGGGAGGGAACGATTTTATTGATATTGGATAGGACAAATTTGAGGAGGGAATACTAAGATTTTCTATGTGAGCAGTAATGGAAGGTTCACCAATCTGTGAAGTGGCTGATTGTGTCATGGTGGTGCTACCTGATCACACCTGCTCTGATATCATGTAGAAGCTTTAAGACATACTATATACGCAAGCTAAAGCAGAGCTAAGAAAAGGAATTACAACAGCATAGTAAACAAGGCATTTGGTGAAAAGTCATTCTCTCATATTCCATTGTAGCTATACATTGTCTTATATAGAATTAGAGCTACAACAGCTTTACAAATTTAGGTATGAGATGAGATGATTTATTATGTATGAAGGACTTTGATTTATTCAAGGATGTGGTTGTTTGTTGCTTTGTTAGATGTTGTGGTCATGTGCTCTGTTATTAGCCATGCATTTAATCAAAATTGTTATTAAAAATTAACTCTTTAAGATGTAATTAATCAATATTAACCATGATCTAATCCAAGCTTTTTTCAAAGCCCAAATACCTTCTAACTCACCCCTCTACTTCTTCTTTGATAAGGATTTTCTATCATACATGAATATCAAGATTTATGGCATCGACATCTCTACAATAATAAATCGTTCTGAATATTTCATATTTTGATCAAAAATGAAAGTTCAACATACATCCTTCAGCTGGTTGAAAGGGTGGAACTTAGCTCAAAGAATTTCAGCAGTTAAAAATTCTTTAATCATATTCCTTTAAGATGTGGATTCATACAGTATAATCAGTTCAAAAATAGGACTCATCAAGTACGATGAAATAATCATTCAGACGAACTACTCAAATTCAACAAACATATCATACAGTATGACCGTTTAATTCAACTCTGTTCATACATAATTATTATGGGGATGATTGGAATCATCGCTATGGATCGTTTGGAATGATTCACATCATACAATACTCTTAGTGCAATATAAACAGTTCATACAGTACGATATATATATATTATATATATATATATATATATATTATATATATATATATATATATATATATATATATATATATATATTATAAATATATATTATTATATATATATATATATTATATATATATTTTATATATCATTCTATACAATTAATTTAAAATTTAATGTTTTTGTCTAATTCTACTACTAGGATGATCAGATTTCATCTATGTCAATCGTACGGTACAATTTTGATCGTACAATATGATTAGTTATATTTATTAAACCTTAAATTAATTGACTATAACATGGAATAATTTAAGTAAGATTTCAAATATTATTTAGTACGATTAGTTTTGCATAGTATGATTAGTTTAAAATTCAATTTTAAAATTTCTTAATTTATCTTGCGGCTAGGGTTTACATATCAAAACAAATCATATAGTTTGATCTAAATCATACAGTGTGATTCATTCATTAACATTAATGATTTAATTAACCATTAACCTTTTTATGTATAAATGATTATAACCCTCTTTTTTCGTATAACTGATCATGCTAGTACGATCGCAATCATACGGTATGATTAGTTCAAAATTTTTATCTCAAAATTTCCTCATTCGTGTATATGTGCATAGTTGCCAATTTTGCATATACCCTTATGTGGCTAGACTATATAAATAAAAAATAAAAGAAAGTGAAAATTACAGACTCTTAGGAATGACATCTTATTTTACCTAAATATGAGTCTTGATCAATCTTGAGTGGTGTACGATATACCAGATGTTAGTGTGCATAGACAAAAATAATATCTAATATATATACTAGAAGAAATAAAATCTCAATAAATTGTGTTTATTATCATCAAAATCACAAGCTATGGATCTTGGATTGCAACAGGTGCAAAGAAAAATCAATAAGAAGAAGCTAAGTTAGGACATTAAGGCATCATTTGGGACAGCTTTCTATTTTGCAAAATTACTATAGAGAAAATATCTTTTTAAAGTTGTTGCAGAAACTAGCTTCTTAGAAAAAAAAAATTTAAAGTAGTGAAAAAGTAATGGCTAAATATAAATTATGATTGTGATTTGAAAAGTAAAATAATAAAAAAACTGTTCCAAATGAGCTTAAGTTAAAATGAAAAATGCAAACTAGTTATGTAAATAGGGGCCAAAATAGTCTCTAGAATTATTTTAGCAGGTATTGTGACATTCACTCGGACTTAGGAAAGTTATAGTGAACTATCCTTGAATGAAGAAGTGTAGTCTTCTGCTAGCTAATCTACCAAAAATGGTACACTAGCTAGAGTGCTTAGAGAGTGAAGTGTAGGGGTTGACCCATATCAATCAAGCTCAACTATAGGCCATAAAATTAAATTAAACTAACTAAAAGTTAAGAGTCTAGAGTAAAGTGTGAGGTTGAGGCATAGCATATGTAGTTAAAGCTCTCTCACATTGGGTCAGATAATCAAACAAAATCTTCTACATTAACTCTCATATGAGTAGGGTATCCTTCTTTTTAAGTGGCAATATTGTATGTTCCACTGCCAAATTTGAACAAATCAATTTATTATGCATTGCATATGAAAAATGGAAAGATTCTTAAAATGAATGGATGGATTTAGTTATAATTCCCTTTCAAGTGCGATTCTAAGATCAAATGAGTTGGGCATTCTTAGTCCCATTGAAATTAAGATGTACAAGTCTCATTGCGTTCACCTACACTGCACTAGATTTAGATAAAGGGTTGTATCTTATTTAAACATTAAGGTCTCGTTTGGGACGACTTTCTTATTGCTTCTTAAAACAACATTTTTAGTATAAAAATTATAATTTTATACTAGAAAGTTGATTTAAGTAGTAAGAAAGTCGTCCCAAACGAAGCATAAGTCTCCACTTAACACTAAGTTTTAGGTTCACCTCCTCAATTAATAGAAACATTTTTTATATGAAATCATAAGTCTCATATTCTTAAAATTGGATATAATTTAAAATAATCATTTCTAATCAAATGATAATGAGCTCAACATAGGATAATTTTTTTTTTAAGTATCGTGAGTTTTGTTGTGGCCAAATGTTCCTAATTTGTCTTTATTTTTTTGGTCTTCGCATATTATTCTTTCTCAAGTTCTTTGATATACAACATATTAGCCATGCATTTAATCAAAATTGTTATTAAAAGTTAACTCTTTAAGACGTAATTAATCAATTTTAACCATGATCTAATCCAAGCTTTTTTCAAAGCCCACAAACCTTCTAACCCACCCCTCTACTTCTTCTTTGATAAGGATTTTCCATCATACATGAATATCTAGAATTATGGCATCGTCATCTCTACAATAATAAATCGTTCTGAAAGTTCAACATACATCCTTCAGCTGGTTGAAAGGATGGAACTTAGCTCAAAGAAATTCAGTTGTTAAAAAATTCTTTAATCATATTCCTGGGAGATACCTCCTTGAATGCACACAATCAAAGTAATATGAGAGAACAACAATGTGTCAATACCCGAACACAGGCAGATCGACCTCATGATTGTCCAAGTGTCATCCATCTATATTATGTGTTTGAAAGGAAAATTATTCTGTGGAGACATCAGACATCGTCTGGAGACAAATCAGAGCACGCCACATCACCCTTTACTGTGTACCGTGGTTGTGTACCCATTATGTACCGGATGACGTTAGGCACTCTGATTGGCTCTCCAAACGATACAGTGTCCACAAAGAATAATGTCTCCTTTGAAAGACCTCTTCTTAACTCTTACACAACACTAACCATCTGCCATCTAACAACAATAAAGTTGACACTATTCAATGATGTGAGTACTTTGTGCAATGATCTCATTAAGATTTGATTTGGAATAGCTCTCTTATTATTTTCTAATGAAATTTTAATATAAAAATTGTTGGAACTAAAAATTTTTCTACTAATAAGCTTCTATAGAAGGCAATAAGAAAATTGTCCCAAATGAAGCTCAAATTGAAAGTGTTATGAAAACCCAATCAATATGATGTATGCAAGCATGAACGTTTGTCTTCAAAAAATAAAAGCATTAGTAGTTATTGTACAAATTAAATAAATATGAAATAAATTAAAAATATTATACTTCTAGCAAATAAATTATTGCAAGGATTTTTGAACAGAAAGTAGTTAACAGTTTTGTAAATAGTCCAGGTTGAAAACTCTGCAAAGATAACAATCCAGCACAGGCTACAGCCAGTATACCAAGGCAAGAAGACGATAAACAAGCAAATAGTTTATTAGCAAAACAAATGAATACAACAGCATGAGAGAAAATAAAATAATACATTTCTAAGAAGTTTTAAGCCAATGATGACTCAAATTTGGGGTGATTTTCCATCAGAAATTAACTGCTAAACAGTAGAGGATGCAGCTCGCAAATCAAGCTCTTCTTCCACAGGGCCAGCGCCTCAGCAACAGTAGTAATTAGTGGGATCTTACAAGCCAATGCCATTCTTCTCAGTTGTCTCCCATCTATTGAATACAAAGCATCACCAGAACTAGTTATTACCATTATGTGTATCTCACCATTTGACAACATGTCACCAGCATGAGGTCTACCCTCATGCATCTTTAGAACTCGTTCGACTGGTAAGTTCTCCAGCTCAAGCATCCGAGCCGTCCCAGAAGTCGCAACAAGTCGAAAGCCCAGTTGAAGAAATCCATCAGCTATTGATGCAAGGTGGGGCTTTGTTAGATCATTTAAGCTGAGGAAAACTGTCTTTTTACTGCAAGAAGGCCATCATCATCCACAGGAAGCTTCTGACCAGCTGCAATTTGTGCCTTTGCAAATGCTACATGGAAGTCGAAGTCAACTCCCATGACTTCTCCTGTGCTGCGTATCTCTGGTCCAAGAAGCACATCACAGCCTTGGAATTTTTCAAAAGGAAGAACAGCTTCCTTGATTGAAACATGCTTTCGGATCACCTCACTTGTGAATCCAATATCATATATTGTCTTTCCAGACATAACAAGAGGCATATTTTGCTCGAGGATGACCAATAGCTTTAGAAACAAAAGGAACTGTGCGGGAAGCACGAGGGTTTGCCTCGAGGAGATAGACATCACCAGATGCAGTAATGGCATACTGGCAGTTCATAAGGCCGCATACACCAAGTCTTTTTGCAAGTTTTGTAGTCCAAGAACGGATTATGTCCAAGCACTTATTCGATACAGTTTTTGTTGAAAGAGAACAAGCTGAGTCACCAGAATGAATTCCAGCTTGTTCTATGTGCTCCATGATACCACCTGTTGCGTCCAGGAGTATTCGCGGCAATAGAGAAATAAAAGTTTAGTGTCTTAGCGTTATACGAAAATCCGGCACGCAATAAGATAAGAGGAGGGTGCAGCATTAAAGGAGACACCAAGATTTTTACGTGGAAAGCCCCTAAAAAGGGAGAAAAACCACAAGGCCTAGCCCAGTCTGAATGAATCCACTAGTATTTATAGTTGATTACAAATGAGGCCCTTCCTTGAAGGAAGGCCTTAACTTGATGTACATCTTATAGAGTACATTACATAATGGGAGTTACAAAGAATCCCAGTTAATGTGTTTGTTTGGTCTGAATGACTGTAGTCGGTGGATGACATAAGTCGAAAGGACCGTTGTCTGCGGGTGATGGAGGTCAGAAGGACTGCAGTCAGGTAGAAGTCCAATAATAAAAAAGAAATCCATCTTCGAATAGATGTCCAGCGAAAGTCCGACAACGGTTAGAAGTCCGGCGTCGAGTAGAAACTTGGCGACGAGCAGAGGTCGGTGTTAGTTGGCGGATGAGGAGAACTTCGGCGTCACTTGGAGTTCGGGTGTGAAACTCCAGCATCACTTAAAAGTCAAGCGAAATTTCGGCGTCACTTGGAGGTCGAGCGAAATTCCGACGTCACTTGGAGTTCGGGTGAAACTCCGGCATAACATGGGCAGAATTCGGCATTACTTGAGCGTCGGGCAGAATTCTGGCGTCACTCGGGCGTCGGACAGAATGCTGGCGTCACTCGAGCGTCGGGCAAAATTCCGGCGGTATGGTGGAGGAGTTTCTTCCCTCCAATCTCTCTCTTCTTCTCTTCTTGTTTCAACCCCCTTCTCATTAGAAATGAGATGTCTATTTATAGATATTCTGGAATGGCATGACTTGTAAATAGGTGAGAGATCAGGGGTAAATAGGGAGTGGTCGGATGGACGGCCGATATTGAATCCCTTGATTGTGCACCGTTTGTCAGACATTTGAAGATCTTAATGAGGTCAGAATTTAGCGATCTTGGGCTCGTTGGATTCATCTCATCAAGCCGCTCGATTCAACTATAAGAACGTCATATTTGGAAACCGTTTGGTAACTCAAATTATGATTTGAACTTTCAAAATGCGCTTAGGGAGCTTAATTTGGACTCGGATTGAGTCGATTTTGGTGTCGTTGAGTTCGTATTTCTAAGACGCTTAGTTTGACTGTAAGTTCACTGAAATCGAAGCTCAGGTGATCCCGAATTTAAATTTTTACGTTTCCGGCTTGATTTTGCCTCGTGATTCGTGTCCGATCAAGATAATTTTTTGATGACATATCAGTTGCCCCACAATATTTGGACATCGAAGCTCTAGAAGTCCGAAAATACGCATCACAAACTTTGGAGAATTTTCCATGTGACTTGAAATCCTATCTTGCATGTAGGAGCCCTGAATAACTTTTAAAAAGCCAAAATTGAATTCGGAACGTCGAAAAATGGTCTCGGAGACCCAAAAAACGTCCAATTTGGCCTTTTCGGGTAAAAAATTTGACCCAGAATGGAGTGGGTAGCCAAACCGGCTTGCAGGCCACCGGCGGCACGAACTGCGCGCTGGGCTCGCCGCCCGCGCCGCAGCCCGCCTGGCCCTGCGCGATCGCCTCGCCCGCGACCCATCTTACACCTGCTCTGATATCATGTAGAAGCTTTAAGACATACTATATACGCAAGCTAAAGCAGAGTAAGAAAAGGAATTACAACAGCATAGTAAACAAGGCATTTTGGTGAAAAGTCATTCTCTCATATTTCATTGTAGCTATACATTGTCTTATATAGAATTAGAGCTACAACAGCTTTACAAATTTAGGTATGAGATGAGATGATTTTATTATGTATGAAGGACTTTGATTTATTCAAGGATGTTGGTTGTTTGTTGCTTTGTTAGATGTTGTGGTCATGTGCTCTGTTTATTAGCCATGCATTTAATCAAAATTGTTATTAAAAAATTAACTCTTTAAGATGTAATTAACAATATAACATGATCTAATCCAAGCTTTTTTCAAAGCCCAAATACCTTCTAACTCACCCCTACTTCTTCTTTGATAAGGATTTTCTATCATACATGAATATCAAGATTTATGGCATCGACATCTCTACAATAATAAATCGTTCTGAATATTTTCATATTTGATCAAAAATGAAAGTTCAACATACATCCTTCAGCTGGTTGAAAGGGTGGAACTTAGCTCAAAGAATTTCAGCAGTTAAAAATTCTTTAATCATATTCCTTTAAGATGTGGATTCATACAGTATAATCAGTTCAAAAATAGGATCATCAGTACGATGAAATATCATTCAGACGAACTACTCAAATTCAACAAACATTCATACAGTTTGACGTTTAATTCAACTCTGTTCATACTAATTATTATGGGGATGATTGGAAATCATCGCTATGGATCGTTTGGAATGATTCACATCATACATACCTCTTAGTGCAATATATAACAGTTCATACAGTACGATATATATATATATATATATAATATATATATATATATATATATTATATATATATATTATATATATATATAATATATATATATATATATTATATATATTTATATATATATATATATATTATATATCATTCTATACAATTAATTTAAAATTTAATGTTTTTGTCTAATTCTACTATAGGATGATCAGATTTCATCTATGTCAATCGTACGGTACAATTTTGATCGTCAATATGATTTAGTTATATTTATTAAACCTTAAATTAATTGACTATAACATGGAATAATTTAAGTAAGATTTCAAATATTATATAGTACGATTAGTTTTGCATAGTTGATTAGTTTAAAATTCAATTTTAAAATTTCTTATATTTATCTTGCGGCTAGGGTTTACATATCAAAACAAATCATATAGTTTGATCTAAATCATACAGTGTGATTCATTCATTAACATTAATGATTTAATTAACCATTAACCTTTTTATGTATAAATGATTATAACCCTCTTTTTTCGTATAACTGATCATGCAGTACGATCGCAATCATACGGTTGATTAGTTCAAAATTTTTATCTCAAAATTTCCTCATTCGTGTATATGTGCATAGTTGCCAATTTTGCATATACCCTTATGTGGCTAGACTATATAAATAAAAAATAAAGAAAGTGAAAATTACAGACTCTTAGGAATGACATCTTATTTTACCTAAATATGAGTCTTGATCAATCTTGAGTGGTGTACGATATACCAGATGTTATGTGTGCATAGACAAAAATAATATCTAATATATATACTAGAAGAAATAAAATCTCAATAAATTGTGTTTATTATCATCAAAATCACAAGCTATGGATCTTGGATTGCAACAGGTGCAAAGAAAATCAATAAGAAGAACTAAGTTAGGACATTAAGGCATCATTTGGGACAGCTTTCTATTTTGCAAAATTACTATAGAGAAAAATATCTTTTTTAAAGTTGTTGCAGAAACTAGCTTCTTAGAAAAAAAAAATTTAAAGTAGTGAAAAAGTAATGGCTAAATATAATTATGATTGTGATTTGAAAAGTAAAATAATAAAAAAACTGTTCCAAATGAGCTTAAGTTATAAATGAAAAATGCAAACTAGTTATGTAAATAGGGGCCAAAATAGTCTCTAGAATTATTTTAGCAGGTATTGTGACATTCACTCGGACTTAGGAAAGTTATAGTGAACTATCCTTGAATGAAGAAGTGTAGTCTTCTGCTAGCTAATCTACCAAAAATGGTACACTAGCTAGAGTGCTTAGAGAGTGAAGTAGTAGGGGTTGACCCATATCAATCAAGCTCAACTATAGGCCATAAAATTAAATTAAACTAACTAAAAGTTAGAGTCTAGAGTAAAGTGTGAGGTTGAGGCATAGCATATGTAGTTAAAGCTCTCTCACATTGGGTCAGATAATCAAACAAAATCTTCTACATTAACTCTCTTATGAGTAGGGTATCCTTCTTTTTAAGTGGCAATATTGTTATGTTCACTGCCAATTTGAACAAATCAATTTATTATGCATTGCATATGAAAAAATGGAAAGATTCTTAAAATGAATGGATGGATTTAGTTATAATTCCCTTTCAAGTGCGATTCTAAGATCAAATGAGTTGGGCATTCTTAGTCCATTGAAATTAAGATGTACAAGTCTCATTGCGTTCACCTACACTGCACTAGATTTAGATAAAGGGTTGTATCTTATTTAAACATTAAGGTCTCGTTTGGGACGACTTTCTTTTGCTTCTTTAAAACAACATTTTTAGTATAAAAATTTAATTTTATACTAGAAAGTTGATTTAAGTAGTAAGAAGTCGTCCCAACGAAGCATAAGTCTCCACTTAACCTAAGTTTTAGGTTCACCTCCTCAATTAATAGAAACTTTTTTATATGAAATCATAAGTCTCATATTTCTTAAAATTGGATATAATTTAAAATAATCATTTCTAATCAAATGATAATGAGCTCAACATAGGATAATTTTTTTTTTAAGTATCGTGAGTTTTGTTGTGGCCAAATGTTCTAATTTGTCTTTATTTTTTTGGTCTTCGCATATTATTCTTTCTCAAGTTCTTTGATATACAACATATTAGCCATGCATTTAATCAAAATTGTTATTAAAAGTTTAACTCTTTTAGACGTAATTAATCAATTTTATACCATGATCTAATCCAAGCTTTTTTCAAAGCCCACAAACCTTCTAACCCACCCCTCTACTTCTTCTTTGATAAGGATTTTCCATCATACATGAATATCTATGAATTATGGCATCGTCATCTCTTCAATAATAAATCGTTCTGAAAGTTCAACATACATCCTTCAGCTGGTTGAAGGATGGAACTTAGCTCAAAGAAATTCAGTTGTTAAAAAATTCTTTAATCATATTCCTGGGAGATACCTCCTTGAATGACACAATCAAAGTAATATGAGAGAACAACAATGTGTCAATACCGAACACCAGGCAGATCGACCTCATGATTGTCCCAAGTGTCATCCATCTATATTATGTGTTTGAAAGGAAAAAAATTATTCTGTGGAGACATCAGACATCGTCTGGAGACAAATCAGAGCACGCCACATCACCCCTTTACTGTGTACCGTGGTTGTGTACCCATTATGTACCGGATGACGTTAGGCACTCTGATTGGCCTCAAACGATACAGTGTCCACAAAGTATAATGTCTCCTTTGAAAGACCTCTTCTTAACTCTACACAACACTAACCATCTGCCATCTAACAACAATAAAGTTGACACTATTCAATGATGTGAGTACTTTGTTGCATGATCTCATTAAGATTTGATTTGGAATAGCTCTTTATTATTTTCTAATGAAATTTTAATATAAAAATTGTTGGAACTAATAATTTTCTACTATATAAGCTTCTATAGAAGGCAATAAGAAAAATTGTCCCAAATGAAGCTCAAATTGAAAGTGTTATTGAAAACCCAATCCAATATGATGTATGCAAGCATGAACGTTTGTCTTCAAAAAATAAAGCATTAGTAGTTATTGTACAAATTAAATAAATATGAAATAAATTAAAAATATTATACTTCTAGCAAATAAATTTTGCAAGGATTTTTGAACAGAAAGTAGTTAAAAGTTTTGTAAATAGTCCAGGTTGAAAACTCTGCAAAGATAACAATCCAGCACAGGCTACAGCCAGTATACCAAGGCAAGAAGACGATAAACAAGCAAATAGTTTATTAGCAAAACAAATGAATACAACAGCATGAGAGAAAATAAAATAATACATTTCTAAGAAGTTTTAAGCCAATGATGACTCAAATTTGGCGGTGAGGTGATTTTCCATCAGAAATTAACTGCTAAACAGTAGAGGATGCAGCTCGCAAATCAAGCTTCTTCCCAGGACAGTTTTCTTTAAGTGTCGTGAGTTTTGTTGTGGCCAAATGTTCCTAATTTGTCTTTCTTGTTTGGTCTTCACAGATTATTTTTTCTCAAGCTATTTGGTACACAACATATTAGCTATAGAAGCTTTAAGACCATAGTATACACAAGCTAAAGTAGAGCTAAGAAAAGGAATTATAGCAGCATTGTAAACAAAGGCATTAGATGAAAGTCATTCTCTCATATTCCTTATGTGGCTATACATTGGCTTTTATTGATTTATAGCTATAGAAGCTTTACAAATATAGGTTTGATATTAGATGGTTTGTTATGTACGGCAGACTATGATTTATTCAGCATATGGTTATTTGTGTTGCAATGTCAGATGTTGTGGTCATGAGCTCTATTACGCCCCTACAATTGATGGGTCTGGACTGACTGTCAGTTTGAATTGAGAAGATAAAATCTAGGAGTAGATAATGGTTTGGTGAGTATGCCTGCGATTTGACCCAATTTGCTGATGGAGAGAATCCAAATGTTGTTGTTGTGCATATGATCTCTGAGGAATCGATGGGTTATTTATATATGATTGGTTCTGGCATGAAAGAAAAATTATTTGCAAAGTGCGATAGTGGAAGTATTACCGTAAAAGAGATATGTTAGATGATCCATGGGAATTTTGAAGTCCTTGAGGAGGATGCCAAAGCCAAAGAATGCTAGTTATTGCTGCTACTAGGGCTCTATATTCAAATTCGGTAGAGCATCGAGCTACCATGTGCTGTTTTTTATGCTCAATGAGATCAAAGTGGTTCCAAGAAAGGAATAATAGAAGGAGGTGGATTTGCGGGTGATCATGTTGCTAGCCCATTTGGGTTCCAAGAAGGATGTAGGATGCATCAGGCTTAAGGTAAATAGTTATACCATGAGTGATGGTGCCTTTGATGTATCTAACAAGGTGTTTGAGAAGGTAGGCATGTTTCATATTTAATTGGATTATATTATATATATATATGTATATATATATATGTATATTTATATGTATATAGATATGTTGGGAGAGAAGATTAACCGCTTATGTACTGTCCGGGCGAGTTAAGGTGAGGCATTGTAGCGCTCCTTTAAGTCGATAATATAGCTGGGGATCAGATAGAAGCGGATCAGTTGGGAGATCAGGTGGAAATTTTCGATGAAGGTGGGATTGGAGAGCAGTTTGCATTGAGTAAGAGGTGCTTGGTGAAGAATGGAGACAACATTAGCTTGCTATGAGAGAAAGTACTGGTTGGAGAGTGAAAGAATTTGAATGACAAGAAAATTTGTGAGCCAAACCGAGGTGTTTCATGGTGAATTTACTACTAAGTTTGCTCATTATAGAGGGCATGGTTGTGGAGTTATTGTTGGTAACGAGAATATCGTCGACACAAATGAGGATGTATATTTGAGTTTGGTTTTGGGTATGAGAAGAGAAGGATCAAATTTGCTATGTTGGAAACCAAGGGATGTAAGGTATGTAATGAAGGTGGTATACCATTGTTGTGGCTCTTGTTTGCGTCCATAGATGGCCTTGCATAGGAGACAAACATGATCTTGATGGGATGAGTCTTCGAAGCCTTTGGGTTGTGCCATGTACACAATTTCAGTAGATTGCCATGGAGAAAGGTGTTGGCAATGTCCAGTTGTTGTACATGATAGTTACGATTGAGATCCACTGTGAGGAGTACTCTGATGGTAGGAAGCTTGGAGACGGGGCTGAATGTTTTGAAGTAGTCTATTCCTTGGTTCCTGACGGTTGCCTTGTGTAATGAGCCGGACCTAGAAGTGGGCGACGACTGACCCGAGTGGTGTTTGGTACGAAATGTCCAGCGACATCAAGAAACTGAAGCATTCAGAGGTGGTTGAACAAGTGTTCATGTGTGTTGTTTCTATATTGCAAAAAAAATATGCTTCCATGTGGGTATAGAGGATGATATCCTCCATGTTATAGTAAATCTGATAGCTGCTATATTGCCTACCAATGCTTTGATTTTAGTTGTTGTGCCATTGTGAGATTTTTCATGGAGATATTTTGAAGCTCATTCTTGAGTTGAATGACCATAGACCTATTGGACGACTGAAATCAGAGCTCAAGGGTAGACCATATTGCGGAGGTAGATTCAAGATGATGAATATAGGGGAGGACAGATGAGCTAATGGTGGAGCACAGTGCAACGGCTAAGTTTGATCGATAATCATCCATTAAGTGTAGGAGGGGTTTGGAATGTTCATGCCATATAGTTGTTCAGAGGGCAAGGATGTGGGGTTATTATCATTTCTAGAAAGCTTGCAAATCCATTTGCTTGAAGTGTTTACTGATTTGTGATCGCCAAATGGAGTAAATATCAGTGGATAATTGGGAGGGAACGATTTTATTGATATTGGATAGGACAAATTTGAGGAGGGAATACTAAGATTTTCTATGTGAGCAGTAATGGAAGGTTCACCAATCTGTGAAGTGGCTGATTGTGTCATGGTGGTGCTACCTGATCACACCTGCTCTGATATCATGTAGAAGCTTTAAGACATACAGTATACGCAAGCTAAAGCAGAGCTAAGAAAAGGAATTACAACAGCATAGTAAACAAGGCTTTTGGTGAAAAGTCATTCTCTCATATTCCATTGTAGCTATACATTGTCTTATATAGAATTAGAGCTACAACAGCTTTACAAATTTAGGTATGAGATGAGATGATTTTTATTATGTATGAAGGACTTTGATTTATTCAAGGATGTGGTTGTTTGTTGCTTTGTTAGATGTTGTGGTCATGTGCTCTGTTATTAGCCATGCATTTAATCAAAATTGTTATTAAAAGTTAACTCTTTAAGATGTAATTAATCAATATTAACCATGATCTAATCCAAGCTTTTTTCAAAGCCCAAATACCTTCTAACTCACCCCTCTACTTCTTCTTTGATAAGGATTTTCTATCATACATGAATATCAAGATTTATGGCATCGACATCTCTACAATAATAAATCGTTCTGAATATTTCATATTTTGATCAAAAATGAAAGTTCAACATACATCCTTCAGCTGGTTGAAAGGGTGGAACTTAGCTCAAAGAATTTCAGTAGTTAAAAATTCTTTAATCATATTCCTTTAAGATGTGGATTCATACAGTATAATCAGTTCAAAAATAGGACTCATCAAGTACGATGAAATAATCATTCAGACGAACTACTCAAATTCAACAAACATATCATACAGTATGACCGTTTAATTCAACTCTGTTCATACATAATTATTATGGGGATGATTGGAAATCATCGCTATGGATCGTTTGGAATGATTCACATCATACAATACTCTTAGTGCAATATAAACAGTTCATACAGTACGATATATATATATATATATTATATAATATATATATATATATATATATATATATATATATATATATATATATATATATATATATATATATATATATATATATATATATATATATATCATTCTATACAATTAATTTAAAATTTAATGTTTTTGTCTAATTCTACTACTAGGATGATCAGATTTCATCTATGTCAATCGTACGGTACAATTTTGATCGTACAATATGATTAGTTATATTTATTAAACCTTAAATTAATTGACTATAACATGGAATAATTTAAGTAAGATTTCAAATATTATATAGTACGATTAGTTTTGCATAGTATGATTAGTTTAAAATTCAATTTTAAAATTTCTTAATTTATCTTGCGGCTAGGGTTTACATATCAAAACAAATCATACAGTTTGATCTAAATCATACAGTGTGATTCATTCATTAACATTAATGATTTAATTAACCATTAACCCTTTTTATGTATAAATGATTATAACCCTCTTTTTTCGTATAACTGATCATGCAGTACGATCGCAATCATACGGTATGATTAGTTCAAAATTTTTATCTCAAAATTTCCTCATTCCTGTATATGTGCATAGTTGCCAATTTTGCATATACCCTTATGTGGCTAGACTATATAAATAAAAAATAAAAGAAAGTGAAAATTACAGACTCTTAGGAATGACATCTTATTTTACCTAAATATGAGTCTTGATCAATCTTGAGTGGTGTACGATATACCAGATGTTAGTGTGCATAGACAAAAATAATATCTAATATATATACTAGAAGAAATAAAATCTCAATAAATTGTGTTTATTATCATCAAAATCACAAGCTATGGATCTTGGATTGCAACAGGTGCAAAGAAAAATCAATAAGAAGAAGCTAAGTTAGGACATTAAGGCATCATTTGGGACAGCTTTCTATTTTGCAAAATTACTATAGAGAAAATATCTTTTTAAAGTTGTTGCAGAAACTAGCTTCATAGAAAAAAAAAATTTAAAGTAGTGAAAAAGTAATTGCTAAATATAAATTATGATTGTGATTTGAAAAGTAAAATAATAAAAAAACTGTTCCAAATGAGCTTAAGTTAAAATGAAAAATGCAAACTAGTTATGTAAATAGGGGCCAAAATAGTCTCTAGAATTATTTTAGCAGGTATTGTGACATTCACTCGGACTTAGGAAAGTTATAGTGAACTATCCTTGAATGAAGAAGTGTAGTCTTCTGCTAGCTAATCTAGCAAAAATGGTACACTAGCTAGAGTGCTTAGAGAGTGAAGTATAGGGGTTGACCCATATCAATCAAGCTCAACTATAGGCCATAAAATTAAATTAAACTAACTAAAAGTTAAGAGTCTAGAGTAAAGTGTGAGGTTGAGGCATAGCATATGTAGTTAAAGCTCTCTCACATTGGGTCAGATAATCAAACAAAATCTTCTACATTAACTCTCATATGAGTAGGGTATCCTTCTTTTTAAGTGGCAATATTGTATGTTCCACTGCCAAATTTGAACAAATCAATTTATTATGCATTGCATATGAAAAATGGAAAGATTCTTAAAATGAATGGATGGATTTAGTTATAATTCCCTTTCAAGTGCGATTCTAAGATCAAATGAGTTGGGCATTCTTAGCCCCATTGAAATTAAGATGTACAAGTCTCATTGCGTTCACCTACACTGCACTAGATTTAGATAAAGGGTTGTATCTTATTTAAACATTAAGGTCTCGTTTGGAACGACTTTCTTATTGCTTCTTAAAACAACTTTTTTAGTATAAAAATTATAATTTTATACTGGAAAGTTGTTTTAAGTAGTAAGAAAGTCGCCCCAAACGAAGCATAAGTCTCCACTTAACACTAAGTTTTAGGTTCACCTCCTCAATTAATAGAAACATTTTTTATATGAAATCATAAGTCTCATATTCTTAAAATTGGATATAATTTAAAATAATCATTTCTAATCAAATGATAATGAGCTCAACATAGGATAATTTTTTTTTAAGTATCGTGAGTTTTGTTGTGGCCAAGTGTTCCTAATTTGTCTTTATTTTTTTGGTCTTCGCATATTATTCTTTCTCAAGTTCTTTGATATACAACATATTAGCCATGCATTTAATCAAAATTGTTATTAAAAGTTAACTCTTTAAGACGTAATTAATCAATTTTAACCATGATCTAATCCAAGCTTTTTTCAAAGCCCACAAACCTTCTAACCCACCCCTCTACTTCTTCTTTGATAAGGATTTTCCATCATACATGAATATCTAGAATTATGGCATCGTCATCTCTACAATAATAAATCGTTCTGAAAGTTCAACATACATCCTTCAGCTGGTTGGAAGGATGGAACTTAGCTCAAAGAAATTCAGTAGTTAAAAAATTCTTTAATCATATTCCTGGGAGATACCTCCTTGAATGCCCACAATCAAAGTAATATGAGAGAACAACATTGTGTCAATACCCGAACACCAGGCAGATCGACCTCATGATTGTCCAAGTGTCATCCATCTATATTATGTGTTTGAAAGGAAAAATTATTCTATGGAGACATCAGACATCGTCTGGAGACAAATCAGAGCACGCCACATCACCCCTTTACTGTGTACCGTGGTTGTGTACCCATTATGTACCGGGTGACGTTAGGCACTCTGATTGGCCTCCAAACGATACAGTGTCCACAAAGAATAATGTCTCCTTTGAAAGACCTCTTCTTAACTCTTACACAACACTAACCATCTGCCATCTAACAACAATAAAGTTGACACTATTCAATGATGTGAGTACTTTGTGCAATGATCTCATTAAGATTTGATTTGGAATAACTCTCTTATTATTTTCTAATGAAATTTTAATATAAAAATTGTTGGAACTAAAATTTTTTCTACTAATAAGCTTCTATAGAAAGCAATAAGAAAATTGTCCCAAATGAAGCTCAAATTGAAAGTGTTATGAAAACCCAATCAAATATGATGTATGCAAGCATGAACGTTTGTCTTCAAAAAATAAAAGCATTAGTAGTTATTGTACAAATTAAATAAATATGAAATAAATTAAAAATATTATACTTCTAGCAAATAAATTATTGCAAGGATTTTTGAACAGAAAGTAGTTAACAGTTTTGTAAATAGTCCAGGTTGAAAACTCTGCAAAGATAACAATCCAGCACAGGCTACAGCCAGTATACCAAGGCAAGAAGACGATAAACAAGCAAATAGTTTATTAGCAAAACAAATGAATACAACAGCATGAGAGAAAATAAAATAATACATTTCTAAGAAGTTTTAAGCCAATGATGACTCAAATTTGGGGTGATTTTCCATCAGAAATTAACTGCTAAACAGTAGAGGATGCAGCTCGCAAATCAAGCTCTTCTTCCACAGGGCCAGCGCCTCAGCAACAGTAGTAATTAGTGGGATCTTACAAGCCAATGCCATTCTTCTCAGTTGTCTCCCATCTATTGAATACAAAGCATCACCAGAACTAGTTATTACCATTATGTGTATCTCACCATTTGACAACATGTCACCAGCATGAGGTCTACCTCATGCATCTTTAGAACTCGTTCGACTGGTAAGTTCTCCAGCTCGAGCATCCGAGCCGTCCCAGAAGTCGCAACAAGTCGAAAGCCCAGTTGAAGAAATCCATCAGCTATTGATGCAAGGTGGGGCTTTGTTAGATCATTTAAGCTGAGGAAAACTGTCTTTTTACTGCCAAGAAGGCCATCATCATCCACAGGAAGCTTGTGACCAGCTGCAATTTGTGCCTTTGCAAATGCTACATGGAAGTCGAAGTCAACTCCCATGACTTCTCCTGTGCTGCGTATCTCTGGTCCAAGAAGCACATCACAGCCTTGGAATTTTTCAAAAGGAAGAACAGCTTCCTTGATTGAAACATGCTTTCGGATCACCTCACTTGTGAATCCAATATCATATATTGTCTTTCCAGACATAACAAGAGGCATATTTTGCTAGAGGATGACCAATAGCTTTAGAAACAAAAGGAACTGTGCGGGAAGCACGAGGGTTTGCCTCGAGGAGATAGACATCACCAGATGCAGTAATGGCATACTGGCAGTTCATAAGGCCGCATCACCAAGTCTTTTTGCAAGTTTTGTAGTCCAAGAACGGATTATGTCCAAGCACTTATTCGATACAGTTTTTGTTGAAAGAGAACAAGCTGAGTCACCAGAATGAATTCCAGCTTGTTCTATGTGCTCCATGATACCACCTGTTGCGTCCAGGAGTATTCGCGGCGATAGAGAAATAAAAGTTTAGTGTCTTAGCGTTGTACGAAAATCCGGCACGCAATAAGATAAGAGGAGGGTGCAGCATTAAAGGAGACACCAAGATTTTTACGTGGAAAACCCCTAAAAAGGGGGAAAAACCACAAGGCCTAGCCCAGTCTGAATGAATCCACTAGTATTTATAGTTGATTACAAATGAGGCCCTTCCTTGAAGGCCTTAACTTGATGTACATCTTATAGAATACATTACATAATGGGAGTTACAAAGAATCCCAGTTAATGTGTTTGTTTGGTCTGAATGACTGTAGTCGGTGGACGACATAAGTCGAAAGGACCGTTGTCTGCGGGTGATGGATGTCAGAAGGACTGCAGTCAGGTAGAAGTCCAATAATAAAAAAGAAATCCATCTTCGAATAGATGTCCAGCGAAAGTCCGACAACCGGTAGAAGTCCGGCGTCGGGTAGAAACTTGGCGACGAGCAGAGGTCCGGTGTCAGTTGGCGACCGAGGAGAACTTCGGCGTCACTTGGAGTTCGGGTGAAACTCCAGCATCACTTAAAAGTCAAGCGAAATTTCGGCGTCACTTGGAGGTCGAGCGAAATTCCGACGTCACTTGGAGTTCGGGTGAAACTCCGGCATAACATGGGCAGAATTCAGCATTACTTGAGCGTCGGGCAGAATTCTGGCGTCACTCGGGCGTCGGATAGAATGCTGGCGCCACTCGAGCGTCGGGCAGAATTCCGGCGGTGTGGTGGAGGAGTTTCTTCCCTCCAATCTCTCTCTTCTTCTCTTCTTGCTTCAACCCCCTTCTCATGAGAAATGAGAGGTCTATTTATAGATATTCTGGAATGGCATGACTTGTAAATAGGTGAGAGATCTGGGGTAAATAGGGAGTGGTCGGATGGACGGTCGATATTGAATCCCTTGATTGTGCACCGTTTGTCAGACATTTGAAGATCTTAATGAGGTCAGAATTTAGCGATCTTGGGCTCGTTGGATTCATCTCATCAAGCCGCTCGATTCAACTATAAGAACGTCATATTTTGAAACCGTTTGGTAACTCAAATTATGGTTTGAACTTTCAAAATGCGCTTAGGGTGCTTAATTTGGACTCAGATTGAGTCGATTTTGGTGTCGTTGAGTTCGTATTTCTGAGACGCTTAGTTTGACTGTAAGTTCACTGAAATTGAAGCTCAGGTGATCCCGAATTTAATTTTTTAAGTTTCCGGCTTGATTTTGCCTCGTGATTCGTGTCCGATCAAGATAATTTTTTGATGACATATCAGTTGCCCCACAATATTTGGACATCGAATCTCTAGAAGTCCAAAAATACGCATCACAAACTTTGGAGAATTTTCCATGTGACTTGAAATCCTATCTTGCATGTAGGAGCCCTGAATAACTTTTAAAAGGCCAAAATTGAATTCGGAACGTCGAAAAATGATCTCGGAGACCCAAAAAACGTCCAATTTGGCCTTTTCGGGTAAAAAATTTGACCCAGAATGGAGTGGGTAGCCGAACCGGCTTGCAGGCCACCGGCAGCACGAACTGCACGCTGGGCTCGCCGCCCGCGCCGCAGCCCGCCTGGCCCTGCGCGATCGCCTCGCCCGCGACCCATCTTCGGCCTGCCTGGGCCCGTTCTGCGGCCCGCCGCTGGCCCGCTGCGCCAACCCGTTCGAACCCACTCTCGGTCCGCGCCGTTTGGCGGCCGGGTGCCGGTTCGAGCCCGCCGCTGGCGGTTGCCCGAACAGACAGATGCTTGAATTTTTTTTTTTGAATTGTGTGGGGCCCACATGTATTTTTTAATCTGAAAAAATGCGAAAAAAAATTCTAAAAAAATTCAGAAAAATTTAGAAAAAATTCCATAAAATTCCAGAAAATTCTGGAATGTTCTTTTCTTCAAAAAAAATGCTATAAATAGCCCCCCAAGATCAGGGGGAAACATGCAACTTCTCCTTTTCTCTTTCTGACTCTCTGACAGTTGAGGCTTTCCGCTGTTTTTCAGTATATGACTTTCCCTACATGACTCAGCGCCCCTCCTCTTGTATAGAAGTTAAAAATTTCCCCTCTTTTTCCTACTTTCTCCCCTATTTTTCTTCCTGCTCTAGAGGCTTTCCGCTGTTATTCGCAGATGACTTTCCCTACTTAAATCAGCGCCCCTCTTCAACGTAGAAGAAAATTTTTTCTTCCTTCCACTATCTTTTCCTTTGGCTAACTTCTTATAGTCGAGTCATTCCGTTGTTTTTCGTATGTGACTTTCCCTACTTAAATCGGCGCCCCTCCTCTTGTGTAGAAGTTAGACTTTTTGAAATCGTTTCTTTTCTTTCTCCTATAATGTTCTAACATTCTTACAGTTGAGGCATTCCCCTGTTTGTTGTAGGCGGCATCCCCTACTAAAAACTCAGGGCTCCTTTCCGTGTATAGAAGTTATAATTTTTGCAACAGTTCATTTTCTTGTCTTATGGTCTTCTTTTTACATTGGAGGCATTCCACTGTCATAAATAGGAGGCATTCTCCTATCAAGCTTCAGTGCCCCTCTCTTGTGTAGAAGGAGACTGTTTCCTCCATATTCTTCTTCTGCGTTTTTCTTTATTACTTTGGAGGCATTCCACTGTCATAGATAGGCAACATTCTCCTATCGAGCTTTAGTGCCCCTCTCTTCTATAGAAGGAGTCGCGATGAGAAGATATCTTCTTAAAAGGAAATCTATGATAGAAGAAGATCAATTACTGCTTGTATGTGAGGGTGATTTGAGAAGACCTAGCAGTAATAATACTCGGGAGGAGAATTAGAAGGATGAGTAAACGGGGCGAATTTCAACGCCATTTGAGCAGAAGTCTGTCGACGATGGACGATCGAGTTGAAGCCCATTAGCAGTCAACGACCGAGTGTAGAACTGAAGGAGAGAGTTCGAGGATGTACTGCAAGTGGCAATCGAGTGAGAAGCCAATGATGGCTGATATGAAGTGAAGGGCTACTGGCAAATATCAGATGAAGGGTCAATGATGGCGGTAGTCCATTGACATTTTGCTATTTCAATATGCATCCATACTGAAGTGTACTGACATAAGATATCCCTGAATTAAGGGGCCGGAGCAGTGTGATGTGTTAGTGGTATGGCGACACACATATAGTGTCAACTGAATTGAGACCTGATGAAGACCCAATTAAAATCTTTCTTTGAAGAAGAAGTTGTAGTAGATTATTGTGTGCAATAAAGAAGAAATCACTTGAATCCACCAAGGATATTTGAATGCTTAAAAGTTTTTATTGCTTGATGACAATAACTTGTAGAATAGAAGTCAATGTACATTTTAATTTCAACTTCCAGTGAGAATAAATGTACATCTAAATATGAATTTATTTAACTTCATTGATATTGTATATGAAGTTGAGAACTTGTTCCTTTGAGGAAGCTAAATTATTTATACATCATTGAGATATGATTTGATATATTGCACACCATATTTTTGGAGGTATTATTAGACTGCTAAAGTCTTTATATGAGTGATGATTTTCATGAAATCTTTTTAGAGAGAATATTCACTTAGAACATTGTTTGATGATGTTGACCACTATAGAATAGGTTGCGAGAATCTACCAAGGATGTATAACTTATCCGAGATTGTATGTCAGAGCTCTGCTCGATGATGTTAACCTATATAGAAGAGGTCGAAAGAATCCGATAAGGATGTAAGACCTATTTGAGATTGTATGTCAGAGCCCTGCTCGATGATGTTAACCCGTGTAAAAGAGGTCGAGAGAATCCACCAAGGATGTAAGACCTATCCGAGGTTGTATGTCATAGCACTTTGCTCGATGACGTTAACCTACGTGGAAGATGTCGAGAGAATCCACCAAGGATGTAAGACCTATCCGAGATTGTATGTCAGAGTGTTTTGCTCGATGACGTTAACCTGAGTGGAAGATGTCGAGAGAATCTGGCAAGGATGTAAGACCTATCCGAGGTTGTATGTCAGAGTCCTGCTCGATGACGTTAACCTATGTGGAAAAAGTCGAGAGAATCCACCAATGATGTAAGACCTATCAAAAGTTGTATGTCAGAGCACTTTGCTCGATGAAGTTAACATGTGTGGAAGAGATCGAGAGAATCCACCAATGATGTAATACCTATCCGAGGTAGTATGTCAGAGCACTTTGCTCGATGATGTTAACCTGTGTGAAAGAGGTAGAGAGAATTCATCAAAGATATAAGACCTATCCGAGGTTGTATGTCAGAGCACTTTGCTCGATGACGTTAACATGTGTGGAAGAGGTTGAGAGAATCCACCAAGGATGTTAGACCTATCCGAGATTGTATGTCAGAGCACTTTGCTCGATGACGTTAACATGTGTGGAAGAGATCGAAAGAATCCACCAATGATTGGGAGGAGGCGAACGTCGCGTGCATCCCGAATCAAAGGTAAAGAATGGTCTATCTTTAGACCATTACTGTATTTTTGAGGTCAAGATTAAGTCCTTGCTCAAGGTTTAGAACTCTAGATATGGACTGTATAAAACTTGTAATTGATTGAAATTATCCTTGCTATTGCTGGGATTTTCCTAAAATTTTATCTTGATATTGAAAGCATTAGAGAATCTTTTTTACCACGGATGGAGTTAAAGTTGCCCCCCAGTCCGCATCTATTTCTTATGAAATTGATACAACAATGAGTGATATCAGAAAGTTAACTTGAATGAACTTATGATATTGGAGCAAAATTTGCCCCTCCGTTGGGAACCACGTTCCCACAGACGGCGTCAAACTGTTGCGTCTAGGAGTATTCGCAGCGGTAGAGAAATAAAAGTTTAGTGCCTTAACGTTGTACAAAAATCCAGCACGCAATCAGATAAGAGAGGTGCAACATTAAAGGAAACATCAAAATTTTTACGTGAAAAACCCATAAAAAGGGGGAAAAACCATGGGTCCTAGCCTAGTTTGAATGAATCCACTAGTATTTATAGTTGATTATAAATGAGACCCTTCCTTGGGGGAAGGCCTTAACTTGATGTACATCTTATAAAGTACATTTCATAATGGGAGTTGCAAAGAATCCGAGTTAATGTGTTTGTTTGGTCTGAATGACTGTAGTCGGTGGACGACATAAGTTGAAAAGACCGTTGTCTGCGGATGATGGAGGTCAAAAGGACTGTAGTCAGGTAGAAGTCCAATAATGAAAAGAAATCCATCTTTAGATAGATGTCTAGCGAAAGTCCGACAACCGGTAGAAGTTCGGCGTCGGGTAGAAACTTGGCGACGAGCGAAAGTCCAGCGTCAGTGGGCGGCCGAGGAGAACTTTGGCGTCACTTGGAACTCGGGTGAAACTCTAGCGTCACTTAAAGGTCAAGCGAAATTTCGGCGTCACTAGGAGGTCAAGCAAAATTCCAACGTCACTTGGAGTTCGGGTGAAACTCCGGCGTTACTTGGGCAGAATTACGGCGTCACTTGAGCGTCGGGCAGAACTTGGGCATCACTCGGGCGTCAGGCAAAATTCTAGCGTCACTCGGGAGCCGAGCAGAATTCCGGCGGTAGTCGTGGAGGAGTTTCTTCCCTCCAATCTCTCTCTTCTTCTCTTCTTGCTTCAACCCCCTTCTTGTGAGAAATGAGGGGTCTATTTATAAATATTCTGGAGTGGCATGACTTGTAAATAGGTGATAGATCAGGGGTAAATAGAGAGTGGTCGGATGGACGGCCGATATTGAATCCCTTGATCGTACACCATTCGTTAGACATTTGAAGGTCTTAATGATGTCGGAATTCAGCGATCTTGGGCTCATTTGATTCATCTTGTCGAGCCGCTCGATTTGACTATAAGAACGTCATATTTGGAAACCATTTGGAACTCAAATTATGGTTTGAACTTTCAAAATGCGCTTTGGGTGCTTGATTTCGACTCATTTGGGCTCGGATTGAGTCGATTTTGGTGTCGTTGAGTTCGTATTTCTGAGGCGCTTAGTTTAACTATAAGTTCGCTGAAATCGAAATTCAGGTGATCCCGAATTTAATTTTTTAAGTTTCCAGCTTGATTTTGCCTCGAGATTCGTGCCCGATCAAGATAGTTTTTTGATGACATATCACCACCAATTACTACATTCCCCTCAGAATCTGCCATTGCATCCACGTCAATCTCTGTAGCATCTGAAAGATACTTATCTATCAGTACAGGGCGCTCGGGATCAACTTCAACTGCAGTCTCAAGATACTTGAGCAGCTTCTCATCAGTATAAACAATTTCCATAGCCCTTCCACCTAATACATACGATGGTCGGACTACAACAGGGTACCCTATATTGGAGGCAACTGACAAGGCATCGGCCTCGTTCTTTGCTATCCCACCTTTTGGTTGCTCTATTTGAAGCTCGTTCAGAATTGCGTTAAATCTCTCTCTATCCTCAGCTGCATCAATCGAATCAGGTGAAGTTCCCACACTCTTACTCGACTAGTTCCAATAGCAGACATCAATTTCTTCTCTTCCAGATACTGTTGTATGGGGACTGCAAGCTTCAGAGGTGTCTGACCCCCAAACTGCACAATTATTCCATCAGGCCACTCTATCTCGAGAACATTTACCACATCTTCAATTGTCAGAGGTTCAATACCACATCTTCAATTGTCAGAGGTTCAAAATACAAGCGATCACTTGTGTCATAATCTGTGGATACGGTCTCCGGATTCGAGTTCGTCATGATTGTTTCATATCCATGCTGAAACAAAATCATAATAATAATATTCATGAACACATGACTAGCTGAAAATATTTATTTCATGTATCAATAGTTTACTGCCATAATCAGGACGCATGGGATAGGTAAACAAAAAGAATTTGGTGAACTTGGAAATTCAAGATCATAGAAAAAGTATTAAAGAATAGGTATGCTAAAAATTTCAAAAAAGCATGGGTAAAATATTGAAAAAAAACATTCTTTAGACACAGGAGGAGATCACAACAGTTCATGAAAATTCATGAGTTAAACAAGTAAAGTCCTCAAATTTATGTGCAATAAGCAACAGAAGCATGAACCATGGTAAAAAACATGAAAATCGATAAGCATTCAAAGGAATCAAAACCTGATGAAGAGCAAATGATGCATGACAGCAGCAGTAATCAAATTCTATTCCCTGTCCAATCCGGTTTGGTCCACCACCCAAGATCAAAACCTTCTTCAATTTAGTAGGAGCAGATTCACACTCAAAATCATATGAAGAGTACATGTAAGGCGTATTTGCCTCAAACTCAGCAGCACAAGTATCAACCCTCTTATATGCTGGGATGACACCGGAAGAGATGCGTTTTGTTCGAACCTCTTTCTCAGTTGTATTCATAGCATATGCAATTTGTTTGTCACCGAACCCCCTTCTTTTCACTTCATACAGATCATCCTTTGTCAGCTGATCTAAACTTATAGTCTGAAGAAAATTTTCCACTTGTACTAATTCTTTGAGCTGGGACAGGAACCACTTGTCAATAAAGCTGAGATCATGTATTTCATCCACTTTCATTCCTTTCTTCATGGCTGCATAGATCGCATGAATGCGATCAGGATTAGGAACTTGCAGTCTGTACTTCAATTGCTCCCAGTCCCAATCAAGTTCCTTGATATGTGCACAACCCCAGCCAGCATAACTACATTCCAAAGATCGAACAGCCTTTTGGAAGGATTCTTGGAATGTCCTTCCCAATGCCATTGCCTCACCAACAGATTTCATTTGGGTGGTCAATATTGGCTGAGAACCAGGGAATTTCTCAAAGGCGAATCGTGGAATCTGCAACATTTGTGCAAACAAAAAAATGATGATAAATTATGGTTAACAGAAATTCAACAAGGAAATATTTCGCAGGGAAGCATAGCTATTTTCCATGAAAGTATATGATTTCAATCATAAAAAAAAAAATTTATAGTACTGGAAATAACCTTTACACTATGCAATTACCATTTAAAAATAAAAAACAAAACCATGACAAGTCATGTGAGTTAAAAGAGAGAGCTCTGATCTTTTAGGAAGCTATCCATTACTTCAGAATCATTGAACAGCTTATTAAACAATGGAAAAATATGCAGTCAGTTCTTTTATAACAAAAACTAGATCATACACCCAAGGTTTTAAAAGGCGAAATCGGGAATCGAAGTGTTTTTTCTAAGCGAGGCGAGGCGTAAGCCTCGAGGCGGATCGAGGCGTAAGCCTCAAAACGATTAAAATAAATTAATTTAAAATTATAAAAAATGACAAAAAATAACAAAATATTATGTCAACTATGAATTTGAAGATTTGTTTCAAGATAATATTACTATAATACAAGATTTAAAATAAACTCACTTAAAAATAAAACATCCCTTTAGGATCAAGACTCAAAGCAGGCTCATCATCACTTTGATTGTCTTCAAAAGAATCTTCATAATTAATGTCAAAGTCATCCTCAAACTTTTCTTCATCTATAATATTTTTTCCTTTATCTCTTATATCAGTTAATATTTCATTAGCTCTAAAATGAAACAATAATAACATACAAAATAATTCATTATAATTAAGAACACTTTTGAATTTTTTTGAAACTCCAATCTCACTTTATTTCTTTCTTTTATATGCTTGGGTAGTTGCTTCATTGTTTTCTTCATTGACATGAGTTTCTCCTTCTGCTTCAACTTCAGAAACATCAGCATTCTTAGGAGTAACCCATTCATCATCAGATTATAACTCATCAACAAGCAAATGGTCAATTTCATTCTGAATATTTCCTTGATTCTACAATTTGAGATGTCTATCTTTCAGTTTTTTGTTAAACATAACATAAACTAGTTTGTTCATTCGATCTGCCGCCAATCGATTTCCTCTATTTGTATGAATTTAATTGAAGATGCTCCAATTACGCTCGCATGTAGAAGCCAAACACATTAGGCTAAGAACTTTAACTGCAAAAGCTTTCAATTCAGGAACATCATCTCCAAATTGAGCCCACCAACGTTCTACATGAAGACAAACATAATATTTTATGAATATTGGTTGAAGTAGAAGACTTAAACATAAATATTAACATTAAAATTATAAATATACAAACTATAAATATACCAGGAGATCGTGTTTTGTAGCATGGTTGTGTTGCTCTAAATCCAAACATTTACTTCTTCAAATGAAAATCCTCAAGTTGATCATTCACTTTGAGGTTGTCTTCTTTAGAAATGAGTCTGTCCATATATGCATACAAACCAGTTTTCACCTCTTTGTCAATATGAAATTCTTTATCATAATGAAATTGAGGATTTAAATAGTACGCAACAGCATGTAAGTGTTGGTGTAATTGTCGATCTCACTTTTTATCTATAATATCTCATATTTCTTTGTAAACACTTTCTTGACCTCCCAATTATTTTGCAATGTCTTCTTTAACCCTATTCATTGCTTCATAAATAAATCACATAGCCGGGGTCCTCTCACCATCAACCATTCTAAGCACCTTTACTAATGATCATGTTGTCTTCAAAGCATAATTTATACTGCGCCAAAATGAATCATTTTTCATAACAATCTTTTTAACTTATTTTCCTTCTTGTTTTTTGGCCCATGAACTTTTATCCCACTCTTCAGAAGCAAACATTGCTTCCAAAGTTTGTCTTAACTCCTTGAATCTCTGCAATGTTAAATATGCAGTAACAATCTTGTAACAGCAGGTCTAATAATTTTCTTGTCAGTGAATTTTTTCATCAAGATGAGTACCCAAGAATGATTGTATATAAACTTACTAACGAATTTGGCCTTCAATATGGCTGATTTATGTTGAGGCAACTGTCCCAACCTCTCAAGCATCAAGTTAATATAATGTGCAGCACAAGGAGTCCAATAAAGGTGAGGCCTCTTCTCCATTAATATTCTCCCTACAGCTTTGTATGCACTTGTATTATCAGTAACAACCTGTACTACTAAGGCATCTCCCACTTCCTCCACAACTTCATCCAACATTTCAAACAATAATTGTGCATCCTTTACAAAGCTTGAAGCATCTACTGATTTGAGAAAAATTGTTCTATATAGATTGTTGCCCAAGAAATTAATAATACTTCTAGGTCGAATATCTGACCAACCATCTGACATTATTGTCACTATTGTCTCAATCCAAGTCTTCTTAATATCATCCACCATTTTTGAAGTTGTCTTAATCTCCTCATTCAGCATCAAAGTCCTCAGCTCATACATGCTTGGAAGTTGTAGTCCTCTTCCATAGCTTCCAACATATCGTAACATATAGATTCATGACGGACTCCTAACAACATTAAATGAAATCCCATTCTCATAGATAAATCTGGCGATATCCAAACAAACTCTGTTCCTGAGTTCTTTTGTAGTTGTAGGAGGCTAAATATCCTGAGTATTTATGTTTTCCTAGTTATCAATATTTAGCATAAATCTATCCATAGGCCCCCGACTGCCTCGGTCAGAAGAAACTAGATGGTTTCCAATACTGGAACCTTCATGCTGTGATCCATAGTAAGAAGAGTTTCCTATCATCTCTTCCATATTTCTTTGTGTGACCTCTTATGTGGTGACAAATTTCTTTAAATAATCTATACATTCCTTTCTCACCTCATCAGGTACTTTTGTACATGGTCCCATATTGACATGAGTGCAGGCTAAATGATCCGGGGATTGACCTGTATTTATTGTAAGAGTAATTTTGAAATTCTGCTTGTTTTTAAAGTTCGTAAATTATTTGTATAGAAAGATATTGAGCGGTACCGATGATGTACCTAACGGTACTGAGCATGTACCGGTCGGTACCGAGCATATACTACTCGGTACCGAGCGATACTGGCTCGGTACCGAGCGATACTGGCTCGGTACCAAGCGATACTGGCTCAGTACCTAGCGGTACCGAGCATGTACCGCTCAGTACAGAGCATATACTTGCTCGGTACCGAGCAGTACTGGGTACCGAACATGTACCTAGTTGTACCGAGCATGTACCGCTCAGTACCGAGCATATACTTGCTCAGTATCGAGGAGTATCGAGCATGTACTGAGTGGACGAATGAAAGAAAGCCGAATCAGGAGTTATTCAAGCTTTCGTTACTGCACGTCAAAGTCAAGGCCCACAACATTGCTCACCTGCTCTTCCGACCTAATCGAAACCTGAACGTTTCCTGCACCCACAACTTCGGCTTCGTTTCCTGCGTCGTCTCCTTCCGACTTTGTCTCCTGCACTCATAGCTTCGTCTCCTTCCCTCACGGCTTTGTCTCTTTTCCCCACGGCTTCGCTTCTAGTTCGCCTTTCAATTCTAACAGGAAGCCATAATCCTATACGCAAATACGCGAACACGAATTGGCTGCATCGTATTTACATATATATCGAAGAAAAAATTTTGAAACGGTGCCTCGTACTGCCTCGAGGCGTTACGCTCTGATGCGTACGCCTCGTGCAAAAAAATCGTAGGCTTCGCTAGATGGTTCGAGGTGTAAGCCCCGATACGCATGACTTCCGCCTCGACTTGAGGCGCGACTCAATGCGGACGCCTCGTCCGCTTTTTTAATGGTTGCATACACCGCAGAAAGGCAACTTCGTAAAAGTTCCAAGTCCACAAGTGAAAACTTACGCCATACTAGAACTGTAATTTATCGCCAATTTAGTTGGATATTTTTAAATACATGTATTTTAAAAAAGTGATAAACTTTTGATTGGATACAAATCAAATGCATTGAAAATCCAGTATGATAGGGAGATGGCGATACAAGAGGCGAGGAATCATGTGAGAAACTAGGCGGGAACACAAGGGTGAGGCAGAAATGCAAGGTGGCGAGACGAGCAGGCAATGCAAGGGAAGAGATAACACAGCGCCAGATAGGAAAATTTCCCAAATGCAAGGAAACAGGAGTTTGGGAGAATTTCAAATTCCAACAAAAAATACTGTGTATCCATTTCGCCTCAAATAACTATATCGAAAAAGTTTAAAAAAATGGAAATGAAATGCAATATATTATTAATATTTTAGACCAAATAGCCCCTAAAATAAACAGAAAAGAACAATAGTCACATGAGTATCTAGACCATCCTATTCGTAATAAAAAGAAAAAAAATGCAAAACCAAATCAAAAGGAAAATTAAGATTTATGTTCAAGAGCATCAGAATTACTGGGCTAGGCTTCCGCACAGCTCAATACAAGATACATTTCAAATCATGAAGATGAAAAAAAAAAACAATAGATGCCATGGAAAAAAGAACATACCAATTCATGCCCAAAAAAAGCAGAAAGAATATACCAATACTCAGAAGCATAAACATATATAAAATAAAACAAGGGAACAAAATAAAAATAAAAATAAAAATATGACAAAAGAACTCACCATTGCCCAAAGCTGGCGGGTCTCTTCTTTGTGATATCATTGGGTATCTGATCAAGAGTATATCCAACTGAAAGCTTTGCAGCCATCTTTGCAATTGGAAATCCAGTAGCCTTAGATGCAAGAGCTGATGATCATGACACCCTAGGGTTCATCTCAATTACCATCACCTCCCCATCAACTGGTTTCACTGCAAACTGCACGTTGGAGCCCCCGCACTCCACTCCAATCTTTCGAATTATAGCCACCGAGTAATCCCTCAACCTTTGGTACTCCTTATCAGTTAGCGTCTGCGCAGGTGCAACGGTAATGGAATCGCCAGTGTGAACTCCCATCGGATCGATGTTTTCAATTGAGCAGATAATGACAACGTTGTCAGCAAGGTCGCGCATGACCTCGAGCTCGTATTCCTTCCACCCAAGAAGGGATTTTTTGATAAGCACCTGAGTGGTGAGACTGGCGGCAAGTCCCGCACGGCATATGGATTCGAATTCATCACGGTTGTAAGCAATGCCGCCGCCAGTGCCTCCAAAGGTAAACGCAGGGCGGAATGATGAGAGGGAACCCGCCAATTTCATCAGCAACAGAACCACACTCCTCAATGGTATTAGCATGCCTGAAGGCGGGGTTTTTAGACCGATGGACGCCATGGCCTTCTTGAAGAGATCGCGATCCTCTGCGCACCGGATAGCATCAAGCTTGGCGCCGATGAGCTCGACACCATAGCGGGCAAGAGCGCCGGATTCATGAAGGGCAACGGCGATTCTGGCCGCCCATTGTGGGGAGAAGTGCCTG
Source organism: Dendrobium nobile (assembly GCA_022539455.1). NCBI lineage: Eukaryota > Viridiplantae > Streptophyta > Magnoliopsida > Asparagales > Orchidaceae > Dendrobium > Dendrobium nobile. The sequence continues at coordinate 28,543,315 of CM039727.1, forward strand.
AGGTCGCTCCTCAGCGATGATCTGCTCGACGAGCTCAGGGGTCATGGGGCCTACATAGGTACGGTTAGCGAGGCCAGGGTACGTCATGATGGTGGCCGGGTTGGAATTGATGAGCACGACTTCATAGCCCTCGTCGCGGAGAGCCTTGCAGGCTTGGGTGCCGGAATAGTCGAACTCGCAAGCCTGGCCGATGACAATGGGGCCGGCACCAAGGATCATGATCTTCTGTATGTCGTTGCGCTTGCCGGTGGTGCCAGGACGGCGAGGAATCCACGATATGGGATCGGAATCCTTGTCATGGGCGCCTGCAAGGAGGCGGAGAAGGCCAGGTTTTTCGGACGCTGAAAGTGAAGCAGGACAGGTGCGGCGGCGGCGGCGGCTGAAGAGGAAGAGTGAGGAGATGTGGCGCGGCGGCGGAAAGGAGTTCGAGGTGGAGGATGAGGAAGAAGAGGGTATTGAGTTGATCGACAGCTTAGGGTTGCAGAGAGCCATACCGGTGAAAGGAATTAAAAAAGATTCGATCTTTACGTTTGGCTGGCACTGCCTCTTACTCGGGAGCAGAAAGTAGGGTTTTAGCTGCGGAGGACTGAAGTAGTAAATTGAGCTGCCGGAGAAGGATACGGAAATTTAATTTAATTTTTTTGGGAAATACCGAAAGAAATTGAAGAAAAATTTACAGACATATTTAGGGGCTATTTAGCGGCAGTTTCATTTGTTATAAAAAAAGCAATACTAAAATAAAATATAGTTTAAAAGGATTGTAACATATTTAAAATTATTTAAATAAATATAGGTGATCCTTGGGTGTGGTGGTCCTTGGTGAGCGATCATTAGTGGCTTTGTGAGGCAGTAACTAGTGAGAGTGAAATTAGTTTTTGATACATTTAGACTTTAGTGGAAAACGAACAATTTTCAAACGCATAAAAAAAATAAACTATAAAGTTAAGTCAAAATTCTAAAAAATTTACTCTTGATTCCTTTTTAATCAAATAAAAGCCAAAAATTCTAAAACTCATATCTTTGAAATATTTTACCCTCACTAAACAACCTTATTACTTAACCTAACATGTACCAAAAGCTTCAATATGATTCTCAAATTATTCGGAGCAAAATCCGAATATAGCTTTGTGTTCAGGCGTCAATAAAATTGTGACCTGTGGATAGCCTATGTGGCCATTGCCGACGTGGACTGTCCTCGTGGAATGTCGACGTGGGTTTAACACTTAAACCCCGACCATCCTTACTGACATCCTAATACAATTTAAATTAGGGTTGTCGCTTCTTTTTTTTGAGATTTCAGCCGTGAAGCTCCGCAATATATAAGGTTTAGCAAAAATTCTCGGGCAAGCTCAGAAAGTGAGAAAGAACAGAAAAAATGCCAATGAAAATGAAGATTGATGTGGAGGAGAATGTTTCTTTTTACGATTAGACGATATTCTCTGAGGACGCGGGGGTTGAAAATAATATCAAGATGTCGAGAAAATAGAACAGTTAAAAGAAGTGCATCCAGAAGAAAAGATAAATTTCGGAAATGTAGGCTTCAACTTATTGGTAAAGTTCAAATCCCTCTAAGTTTTTTTTTTGAAGCATTGCAGCCGCTAATTCATATTTGTTCACATTTCTTTACAGCATGGTAGCAATTATGCATATTTTAAAAATTAATTCATATCTTACTTCATTTGTATGTATAGTTAATGAGTTTTTTGTGCGTAATTTATGCGTACTTTAATGCTTATTTACTGCATATTTTGTGCTTATTTACTGCTTAATTTATGCTTATTTACTGCATATGTTGTGCGTATTTATTGCATATTTTGTGCGTATTTATTGCATATTTTGTGCGTATTTATTACATATTTAATGTGTATTTAGTGTGTATTTTATGCATATTTGCTGCATATTTTGTACGTATTTACTACGTATGTTATGCGTATCAAATGCTTACTTTGTGCGTATTTACTGCTTATTTTCTGAGTAATGTGTGCTTTTTGTTCTTCGTATTTTTTGCTTATTTTTTAATTTTATATATATATATATATATATATATATATATATATATATATATATTGAAGAGAAATGCTAAAATGCATTTAAAAATCAAATAGAAATCTTATTACAACCTACTCGAATAAAACCAAAAGAATCACATTCCTCCTTCAAGCAAAACAAGAATGATATTTTTCTTATTTATTGCCTATTTATCAGGATGTTTATGAGATTAAGAAAGAGGTATACTTCTTACTGTAATCATGCCCATAATATTTATTTTAGTGTTCGCAAGGATTATCATATTTAGTGGCTAAATTCTAGAAAAGTTAAATTCAAGGATTTTATTTGTTTAAAAGCTGGTTTCAAGAAGATGTATGATCTTAATTTCTAATTGAAATATAAAAAATCAGACATCATAACAGGTTGTTCAGCAATAATTAGATTTGTAGTGGATGAAGCTGGATATTGAAAGGTGAAAAAATTTATTGAAAACCACAATCATGACTTGTCTAGGTCAGAAGACCAGCATCTTCTAAAATCATATAGGAATGTGTGCGATGTTAAAGCTCCAATTCTTAAATCAATGACATAAGCCGAGATAAGAACTATTGATGCATATACGTACCTTATTTATGAAGTTGGAGGTGTCTAAAATGTTGGATTCTCTAAGAGGGATGCATAAAACTTTAATCAAAAAGAGAAAAGAGCAAAAATTGAATTTGTGGACACTAATTCTTTTATTCAGTTATTTAAAGATTATCAGTTGATGACAATATGTTCGCTTTGGATGTCCAAAATGATGAATTTAATAGATTGTTAAATTTTTTTTTGGTTAATGGGATTAGTATGGTAGATTATGACTGCTTTGGTGATGTGATAATAAGTAGAATTTGGTATGCGTACCATTTGTCGGGGTTAGTAATCGATGGTAAAATATTTTACTTGGGGTGACCTTATTGTTAGAAGAGACGATTGAATCATTTATGTGGTTGTTTATAACTTTTGGACGAATAATATGTGATGAATATCTAAAAAAACTTTTACAGACCAAGACCAGGCAATGACAAGGGCCTTAAAAGTTGTATTACCTCACACTCACTATGGATCATGCTAATAGTATATACGTAAAAAGGTACCATCCAAAGTGTCGTGCATTAATAACAACAACAAAGTTAGAGGCTTCTTCCGTAATTGTTTGAGCTAATGTGACTCTGAGGACGAGTTTGAGAACATGGTCTAAAATGATCACAGAAGAGAACCTCTACAATTATGGGTGGTTGGAAGATCTTTATAAGATAAGGAATAAGTGGTCTATTGCATTTAATAAGGATTATTTTAACATGGGCATTCTATTCACACAATGTAATGAGTCTACTAAAAATATTTATCATGACATTTCTAAGCCCACAAGTTCTATAACTGATTATTTTCTAGGTTTAGGGAAGATGATAATGAATTGGCCCGAAATAGAACTTGTAATAAAAATAGCCTAATATTAAAGTAAGTTGCTCAATTTTATTCAATAAAATTATATTCATTTTTTAAAGATAAAATTTTTATAGGCTGATCATGTGATTCTTTAAAGTTTCTTTTCTATTGCACAGAGAAAAATGATTATTCTAATCCTTGAGTTATTGATTTTGATGCATAATATATAAGCGTTCAATGTGAAAGTTGAGATACGCCAAGAGGAGGGTGAATTGGATATTTAAAAATTTCTTTAACAAAAAGAAAAATGTTTTTTGTAAATTGATGCAGAAGTGAATTACATTCATAATAAAAAGATAAATTATTAATTTCACTCACCAAGTTCTTTGAAATAAAAATAGATGCGGAAATAAAGTGTAAAAATAATAAAGGAAAGAACACACTAGATTTATAGTGATTTGGTCAAAGCTTGACCTATGTTCACTCCCCGGAAGCACCCTATGAGTATTACACTAAATCTTTAATGGCTCTCTTCTAGCTCTCATAACTAGGCGAAGAAGCCCTGATACAAAATCACTTCCACCTTTCCTGGTGCGGTGGAGGAGCCAGGTCCTTTGACATCAAAGAGATATTCTTCTTCCCAAAACTTTCCTCAAGATGAACCTTGAATCCGATGATACTAAGGTGTAAGCTTGACGGAGCAGTCGTATGAAATCCCCTCCACACTCACTTGAAACTCCCTCAAAGGATCTTCTCTATCTCTCAATCTCCACCCTTTCTTCTCTCCCTTTCAAGTTCTCTCTTCAAGTTTTCTATAGAAAAATGAAGCTTTAATGGCTGCAAAAGACTCTTATAAAGTCTTATGAGAAAGCTTAAATAGAGGGTTTCAAAAAATATTAAAAAATCAATTTAGCTGTCAAAGATCATACAGTATGATCGTAGGATCATCCATTACAATGTGTAGAATTTATCATGTTAGTATTGTATGATCATCAGTTAGTACTGTATGAATAGTTCAATTTTCCTATTCGTACTGTACGAAATCTAGTTAGTATTGTACGAGCAATTCAATTAAAATGCAGTACGATCATTAGTTAGTACTGTATGAACAGTTTAATTTGCCTGTTCATATTGTAAGATGTCTAGTTAGTAATATATGAATAGTTTAATAAAAATATAGTTCATCTAAGATGAAGTATGGAATGGCCAAAATCATTTCTATTGATCGTATAGTACGATCCAGTTTGTACAGTATGATCAAAATATCAAAATTAAGCCATTTTAATTGACTAATCACATGATTAAATTAGGCAATATTTTAAACATCATATAATATGATAATGTTTGTATGATACTATTAGAGCAACTTTTCAAATTCAAATTTTAGCCTAATTTATTGGATGACGGACTTTCTAATTATAATAGATCGTCCAATATGATAGGGTGATCGTACTGTATGATTAGTTATATTTTAAAAATATTATTTTCAGGAAAATAAAATATTTTTTCCTCTCTCCCTTTCAAGTTCTCTCTTCAAGTTTTCTATAGAAAAATGAAGCTTCAATGGCTGCAAAAGACTCTTACAAAGTCTTATGAGAAAGCTTAAATAGAGGGTTTCAAAAAATATTAAAAAATTAATTTAGCTGTCAAAGATCATACAGTATAATCGTAGGATCATCCATTACAATGTGTAGAATTTATCATGTTAGTATTGTACAATCATCAGTTAGTACTGTACAAATAGTTCAATTTTCCTATTCATACTATACGAAATCTAGTTAGTATTGTATGGGCAGTTCAATTAAAATGCATTACGATCATTAGTTAGTACTGTATGAATAGTTCAATTTGTCTGTTCATATAGTAAGATGTCTAGTTAGTAATATATGAATAGTTTAATAAAAATATAGTTCGTCTAAGATGAAGTATGAAACAGCCAAAATCATTTCTATTGATCGTATAGTACGATCCAGTTTGTACAGTATGATCAAAATATCAAAATTAAGCCATTTTAATTGACTAATCACATGATTAAATTAGGCAATATTTTAAACATCGTATAATATGATAATATTTGTATAATACTATTAGAGCAACTTTTCAAATTCAAATTTTAGCTTAATTTATTGGATGATGGACTTTCTAATTATAATAGATCGTCCAATACGATGGGGTGATCATACTGTATGATTAGTTATATTTTAAAAATATTATTTTTAGGAAAATAAAATATTTTAATTAATTTCTATTACACCGGATTATACACTATGATCTAGATCGTATAATATGATGTGTAGAAATATTAAAATATTTAAAATCATTTTTTGTTCCCCATGTATGTGTGCATGATCACCAATCTAACATACATAATTATAATACTTAACTCAAGAAATAAAAATTACTAACTCGTTTAATATAATCAATTCTACATAATCTTGGGTCTTGAATATTAAAAAAATGGTGCTTGGTATATCTGAAATATTAGTCAACACATAAACAAATATACACTACAAGCACTAGGAGAAATAAAAAATTAATCAATATTATTTGTTATCATCAAAATTATAAACTCGAAAGCCCAAATTACAATAATCTCTCCCTTTTTTGTGATAACAAATAATATTAGTTGAATTTATAAATTAAAAATATTTTCTCTTAAACTTCCTCAAACTAAAAGAATTACATTAAAAAATATGGGAAAATATTTTTTTTATTTTTTATATTTTTTAAAGCTAAATAACATAAAAAAAGAAAACCTAAATACAAACAACTGCAATACATTCTCCCCCTTTGACATTATAAAAAAAGAAGAGATAAAATAACACATAAAAATAACAACATAATAAAGAAACTAAAACATAAAATTATTCTTTAAATATAATCAAATATAATAAAAAATTAAACACACAAAACAGACAAACAAACACACATAAACATATAAACATAACACACAAAAAAAATCTTATCATGCTTATACCTCATCGTCTTGCTCTTGTTCTAATGATTTAGAAGCTAGATCTGCCTTGGATATTTTTTGTTTTTTATCTTTTCTCAATATTACAATCTGTTTATTCTTACATCATCTGCATCCAAAAGTCTTTAACTCACACTTTGCTCGTAGGTAATGAGTGAGCCTATTAGATTGTCTATAGAATAAGCATTCAAATCTTTTGATTCATATATAGTCATGACTTTGGCATCAAATTTATCAAGTAGAGAATGTAAAATTTTGTTAACCTTTTCAAAGTTTGAAAGTTCTCTACCTAAAGCATGCAATGACATCATAATATGAGTAAGCTTAGTATACATGTCTAATATCATTCCATAAGATTTCATGTAGAAATATTTATAAACATGCATTAGAATATTCAACTTAAATTACTAGTAACTTTGTATGTAGTGCATAATCTATCACAAACTTCTTTGCCAGTAGTACATATAGAGATTCTAATGCAATCATCAAAATTTAACTCATAGAAAAAATAATTCAAGCATTTAGCATTCAGTTTAGAATTGACTTGTTCTATTCTACTCCATTCAGTAAAAGAAATATCAATTTTAATTCTATCTATAATACGTGATGGTACAGAATAGCCAGTTTGAGTCATATGTCGTATTCGATAATCAATTGATTACAAGAAAATAGACATGAGAATTTTTCAAAAATTAAAAGAAATTTATTCAAATAAAGGTGGTCGCATAATTGAATAGCCTTCCGTAATGTTATGATTTCCAAAATATGTCATGATCTTTTTTTCTAGGCTTTCTAAAATACTATTTTTGAGACCTCGCTCTGATACCAATTGAAAGTCGAGATATGCTAAGATAGGGGTGAATTTGATATTTATAAATTTCTTTAACGAAAAGAAATTTTTTTATTACTTGATGTGGAAGCGAATTAAATTCATGATAAAAAGATAAATTATTAATTTCACCCACCCAATTAATTGCAATAAAAATAAATGCGAAAATAAAGTGCAAAAATAATAAAAGAAAGAACACGCCAAATTTAGAGTGGTTTGGTCAAACTTTGACCTATGTCCACTCCCTGAAGGCACTCTTCGAGTATTTCACTAAACCTTTAATGACTCTCCTTTAGCTCCCACAGCTAGGCGAAGAAGTCATTATACAAAATCACTTCCACCTTTCCTAGTGCTGCGGAGGAGCCGGATCCTTTGACACCAAAGAGATCTCCTTCTTCCCAAAACTTCCCTCAAGATGAGTCTTGAATCTGATGGTACTAAAGTGCAAGCTTATTGGAGCAACTGTGTGAAATCCCCTCCACATTCCCTTGAAACCCCCTCCAAGTATCTTCTCCCTCTTGTTAAGATAGTTGCTATTTGCATGCTTTACATTTTTGCAACTTGTATAGTTTTGATGATTCCAAACATTATTGTTCAAATGTGCAGTTATCTCCTAACAATTTTAGAAGATTTGTATTTGCTCTTGTGTGTACTAACATTTCAGGAAAATCGAACTCCAGACTACGAAGACTTCAAATCAAATTCAACATGAGATACATTGTGAAATTTGAAGCTTGTACTTTTCTTTGAAATAAAATTGAAAGGGAGTGATTGTAATTGAGTGAATAAAAACATACACACACACACATAAGGAGATCATATAAAATTTATACTGATCGTACGGGATGATATCAGTTCGTATGGGACGATCAGACAGTTATCTCCTATTGAGCACATGGAACGAATAGGAATTGACAAAAAAATTTTTTTCTAAGTCATATTCGTCCAGGACGAAATTAAATATCGTCCAGGATGATTTGTCCTCTGTAAGATTTTTGTCCAGACAAAATTAAATTATCGTACATGACGATTTGCTCTCTGTAAAATTTTCGTCCAGACGAAATTAAATATCATCCATGACGATTTGCTCTCTGTAAGATTTTTGTCCAGACGAAATTAAATTATCGTACATGACGATTTTCTCTCTGTAAAATTTTCATCCAGACAAAATTAAAAATCATCCAGGACGATCTGTTCTCTGTAAAAATTTCGTCCGAACGAACCAATTTTTGTCCAGACGATACAACCGACTTAGAACAGTTTCTCTGCAGTTTCTAGAACCGACCTTGTAATAACCGTTCGTACCGGACGAACTTAGTTCGTACGGGACGATCAGCTTGTATGAAGACATTTCGTACACATATATAAATAGGGTCGTTTCAAAGCTTTTAAGTAATATCGTCCAGGATGATCCACGATCGTACGGGACGATCCACTGCGTACAGAATTGAATACTTGCAGTTTTTGGGCGGTTTTTCTTGTCTTTTGTATAAATAGTCCAAATTAGACTGCCACCCAATCTTTTTGTCATTTGATCTTCGTGCCTCTTGGGAGAATAGCCAAAGAGAGAGTGTGAGAGTGCATTCAAAGGAGGATTCCTACCACTAGAGCGTGAAGGCTTCACTTGGAGTTCAAATGTAAGAATCTCTCCTTGTGAATTGGGATTACTTCACTCTTTTCCTTCTTTCTTCTAGATTTTTTGTGAGAAGATCTGTCAAGGAGATCCGGTTCGCTGCCGACACTTGGAGAGTGTGAATAGCCGAAAGGTTCGCTGCCTACACTTGGAGAGTGTGAACAGCTGTAGGGTTCTCTGCCCACACTAGGAGAGTGTGAAAGGACGGAAGGGTTCTCTGCCCACACTAGGAGAGTGTGAAAGGATGAAGGGTTCTCTGCCCACACTAGGAGAGTGTGAAAGGATGAAAGGTTCTCTGCCAACACTGGGGATTATGTGAAAGGACGACGGTTCTCTACCGCACCCCGGGTAGTGGTGAAAAGAGTGTTTTGTAAAGGCTTCTCCGCCTTGCTGTGGGTGCAAAAGGAGAGTCACTATTGGTATTAGTGCAATACTCAGAGGGTGCCTCTGGGGAGTGGATGTAGGTCTGGTTTAGACCAAACCACTATAAATCTGGTGTCATTTACTTTACTGTTTTTACTTTTCCGTATTTTATTTTTGATTTTAAAAACTCTGTGGTTGAAAAACATTTTCTACAAAAACTTAAAAGAAAATTTTTATTTCGGTTCAACATAAATTTAAAGAGGGTTTAAAATTGTTTAAACTACCAATTCACCCCCCCTCTTGGTAGCCTTGGGACATTAACTTAGGTTTAACAACCTATTTACTAGATTCAACAAGTGGTATCAGAGCTTCGTTTCAAAATCATAAGTTTAAACTACTTTTTGATTAACGTAGATGGCTACATTCGGAAACTGAAACACACCTAAGGGTTACTCTTTCACTAGACCTCCACTGTTTGACAATATACCTTTTGATTTTTGGAATACACGCATGTCTACTTTCTTACAGTCACTTGATTATCGTATGTGGATGCTAGTCCAGGAAGGTTACATAAAATTAACTAGATTTATTGATGGAGTTAGGGTAGAAACATCTTTTGTAGATTGGACTATAGAAGAATGTGACTTAGCACAATTAAATGACAAATGTCTAAATAGTTTCTTTTGTGCTTTAAAATCTGAAGACTACATGCAAGTTTCTACTTGCAAAAGCGGAAAGGACATATGGGATAGACTTTGTATAACTTATGAAGGGACAAATGAGGTTAAGCAATCAAGACTTAATATCTTGTTACATGACTATGAATTATTTCGCATGAAACCTAATGAATCTATTTTTGACATGTACACAAAATTCACACAAATTATCACTTCTTTGCATGCACTTGGTAGGGAATTAACTATTGCTGAAATGGTTAATAAGATTCTTCGATGTTTACCTACTGCTTATGATGCTAAAATTACTGCAATTACAGAGTCTAAAGATCTTAACATTTACTCTATTGACAATCTTCTTGGTTCACTCATTGCTTATAAGCAAGGAGTAAGTCAAAGAAAGATTGATGCAGGTGAACCACGAAAGAAGAAGAATATTGCACTAAAGGTGGAAGAGTCAGAGAGTGAACACTCACAATCTGAGGATGAAGACGATATTGCATTGATGACTAGACGATTCAGAAGCTTTTTAAAGAGGAAGCAGAAGAGAAGCCAGCAATGGAATAGAGGTAAGTTTAACAGAAATGGTAAGGTTTCTAATGAAGTGATTTGTTATGATTGCAGGAAACCAGGTCATATCAAGACTGATTGTCCAAAACTCAAAGCCACTCCTAGCAAGGAGAAGGTGGAGGAGAAACCAATGGTAAAGAAAGGCAAGAAGAAGTTTCAAAGAGCTTTCTGGGCGGACTCAGCTTCAGACTCATCTGAAACGGAAAAAGAAGAAGAAGTCACCAACCTTTGTTTGATGGCAGATAATGTTGAATAATCAGATCAAGAAGAGGTATGTGACTTAACCTATGATGAATTGTTTGAAGTTTCTGAACACATGCATGATGCATATAGAAAAATGAAAAAGATGCATGCTAGTTTAAGTTTAGAACTGGAAGAGCTTAAGAAGGAACATGAAATCCTTAGGAAAGATCATGCTTTAATAGATAACAACCACATGAAACTACTTGACGAATATGATGACTTGAATAAGAATTTTGAAATTTTAAAATCATCCTATGCTGATCTTGAAAAAGAATTTAAGAATTTTAAGGATGAATCAGAGAGCAAAACATATAGAATCAATTATACAAATCGAATCTTGGAAGATATGAATTCATTCTATAAACTGACAATAAGAGCTCTCGAGTATAATAGGAAATCCCCTAAACTTGAAGATTTTATAAATCCTAAATATTATCCTAAATTCATGAAATCTCTTAGAAGACAATCAAATGGAAGAAAACTTAGGAATATTTTTCTTAAGGTTAAATGTAATAATTGTGGATTTTTAGGACATATAGCTCACACCTGTACTTTGAAGATGAAATCTAATTTGGTGTGGAGACCTAAGATGCATAAACCTAAACATATCATACATGCATCTGATTATAAATTGCTAAAAGGTGAACCCAAACTTGTTTGGGTTCCCAGGTCTAATATTTGAGAGTTTTGCAAGATTGCTCTCACACAAGACCTCGTGGGAGCATATGGTACCTGGACAGCGGATGTTCAAAGCATATGACTGGAGACACTGCACAATTCATAACGCTGGAAGCCAGGAATGGAGGCAAGGTTACACTTGGAGATAATACCACAAAGAAAGTGGTTGGATCTGGTATGATTGGAAATTTCAAAAACTTTTTCATAGACAATGTGTTATTGGTTGAAGGCTTAAAGCATAATTTGTTAAGTATAAGTCAGCTATGTGACAAGAGATATAATGTAAAATTTTTACCTACTAGCTGCATATTAAGCCTAAATGGGAAAGAAGTTTTAAATGGAAAAAGGGTAAACAATGTTTACATGCTAGATTTGAATTCAATTCAATCTCATACTGCTTTTTGTTTGAAAGCTGTTTCTGATGAATCATGGCTTTGGCATATGAGACTTTGTCATTCTAGTATGAAAAATCTTAGGAGAATTACCCAAAAGAACTTAGTGAGAGGTATACCAAAACTAGACTTTACTAAGGACCACCTTTGTGATGCATGTCAATTAGGAAAATAAGTGAAGTCCTCTTTTAAGTCCAATAAGGATCTTAGGACCAGTAAACCTTTGGAAATTCTTCACATGGATCTTTTTGGACCAGTAGGAACAGTAAGTCTAGGAGGGAAGGTATACGGATTTGTTATAGTGGATGATTTCTCAAGATTCACTTGGGTTAGATTTCTTTTTTATAAAAGTGAATCATTTGAGGAATTTAAAAAAATTTAAACTTGAATTCAAAGAAAACTAGGATGTGAAATAATTTCTTTACAAAGTGATCATGGAGGAGAATTTAAAAATGAAAGATTTAAAAATTTTTGTAAAGAAAAATGGATTGATCACAATGTTTCTGCACCTAGAACCCCTCAACAAAATGGGGTAGTTGAAAGGAAAAACAGAACATTAATAGAAGCCGCCCGAGCAATGTTGGCAGAATACTCACTTCCTAGATATTTTTGGGCTGAGACGGTTAACACTGCATGTTATGTTCTGAATAGGGTGAATGTGAGATTAAATTTTAATAAAATACCCTATGAGTTACTAAAAGGTAGAACACCTAACTTGTCTCATTTGCATGTTTTTGGTTGCAAGGTGTTCATTCATAACAATGGAAAATCTGTCTTAGGAAAATTTGATCCAAAATCAGATGAAGGAATTTTTGTTGGATATTCAAGTGTTGGAAAATCTTATAAGGTATTCAAAAAAAGAACTTTAGTCATTGAAGAAACCACACATGTTGTATTTGATGAATCTGAAAATTTGGAAGAGCCAAATATTATTGAAGATGAGATTGAAGAAAACTCCCAAAAGATTGATAGATTAAATTTGGAAGAAAATATGGAAGAGAATTTGGAAAGAGAAAACCCTTTGCCTAGAGATTTGAGATTTTCTAAAAATCACCCAAGAGAATTGATTATAGGTGAACCTAGTGAAGGTGTTAGAACTATGCATGGATTAAACAAGGAAGTCAATCATTCAGCCTTTATTTCAATAATAGAACCCACTAATATTGATCAAGTACTTTCTGATGAATTTTGGATATTGGCCATGCAAGAAGAGTTGAATCAATTTGTAAGAAATAAAGTTTGGGAATTAACTACAAGGCCAAAAGATCAAAGTGTTGTTGGAACCAAGTGGGTGTTCAAAAATAAAATGAATGACTCAGGAGTAGTCATTAGAAATAAGGCTAGATTAGTTGCTAAGAGGTATAATCAAATTGAAGGAATTGATTTTGAGGAGACTTTTTCCCCTGTAGCTAGACTTGAAGCAATTAGGGTTTTACTTGCCTTTGCTTGTTTTAAAGGTTTTAAATTGTTTCAAATGGATGTCAAAAGTGCCTTTTTAAATGGGGTAATTGAAGAAGATGTTTTTGTAGAACAACCTCCAGGTTTTGAAAATTCTAAATACCCAAATCATGTTTTTAAGTTAAAAAAGGCATTATATGGATTGAAATAGGCACCCAGGGCTTGGTATGAGAGGTTGAGCACCTTCCTACTTGAAAGATCTTTTGAAAAAGGAAGTGTGGATACAACTCTCTTTTTAAAGAAATTTGGAAATGATATACTCATTGTTCAAATTTATGTGGATGATCTCATTTTTAGATCTTCAAATAAAAGTCTTTGTGATGATTTTTCTAAAATAATGAGTAGTGAATTTGAAATGAGTCTAATGGGAGATTTAAATTACTTTCTAGGATTTAGCATTAAGCAACTTGAGGAAGGTACATTTGTTAGTCAAACTAAATATATTAAAGACATCCTCAAAAAATATGAAATGGACAATGCTAAACCTGTTAGTACACCAATGAGTTCCTCAATTCAGTTGGATAAGAACCTTAAGGGAAAATTTGTTGATCAAAAGAAATATAGAGGGATTATTGGATCTTTACTTTACTTGACTGCTAGCCGACCAGATATTATGTTCAGTGTTTGCTTATGTGCTAGATTTCAATCAGATCCAAAAGAATCACATTTGACAGCAGTGAAAAGGATATTAAGATACTTACTAGGAACTCAGAACTTAGGAATTTGGTATCCTAAGTTTAGCTCTTCATTTGAAATTGTTGGTTATTCAGATTCTGACTTTGCAGGCTATAGAGTGGATAGGAAAAGCACTTCTGGAACATGTCAATTCATTAGAAATTCATTAGTTTCTTGGTCCAGTAGAAAATAAAATTCAGTGGCCCTATCTACTGCAGAAGCAGAATACATTGCATTAGGAAATTGTGTGGCATAAGTACTTTGGTTAAAACAACAGTTGATTTATTTAGGATTAACTATAGGCACTATTACAATTTATTGTGATAATACTAGTGCTATTTGCATTTTCAAAAATCCTATTCAACATTCTAGAACCAAACACATTGACATAAGGCATCATTTCATAAGGGATCATGTATCCATAGGAGAAATTGAACTTACACATGTTTCAACTGAAAATCAACTTGCAGACATTTTTACAAAACCTTTAGCCTTTGATACCTTCAGTACATTAAGAACAAGGCTTGGTGTAATTGATTTGAATGCTTAAATAAAAATGTTCTTGCAACATTGATATTTATGTTTTCGTAGTTTTTGTTTTTATGATTTTTGTTTTTGTGATTTTTTTTTTTGAGAATTTTTGTTTGTTTTGAGTGATTTTATTTTAGAATCTGTGAATTTGTCATTGTACTTTGTGATTTGTGTGTTTAGTTTGATTTTCTTTGATAAAACTTCAAAAATCCAAAAATTTGTCAAAATCGTCCGGGACAAAATTTTTTGTGCTGGACGATGTGTGTAAAATTCAGTTTGCGAGAATTCTAACCGTCTTAAGAGCAGTTTTTAATGTAGTTCGTCTGTACGATCTGATGATCGTCCAGGACAAAATATTTTTTCTCAAACGTCGGGACGATTGAATGCAACAGTTGAGTGGATAAGGCAGTTTTAATTGTGAAGTTTGTCCGTACGAACTTTTTGTTCATCCAGATGAACAGACGTCGATTCATAGTAGGGGACAGTTTTCAACTGACATTAAAACGAATTAACTTTTGTTCGTCTGTATGAAATTTTTTTGTCTGTACGATCGGTCAAGTCAAAAAGTCTGTACGAAAGGACGTGTCATAAATTGACACAACTCCAAACTTCACTTTCAATCCCTTTCAACTTCAAATTGACAATGGCCTCCTCAAGCAAGAGACAAAAGGTGTTGGCGAAGAAACCCCACCGGAATTCCTCTAAAAACTTCGTTTCAAAAGCAAATGAGGAATCCTTTCCTCGTTTTGCATCTGCTAAAATCACACCTTCTCGCATTCTGATTCAAAGCGAGATAAACTTCAAGGTAATGCACCTTTTTGCTTCCACCCAGTTTGGATTCATTCTTTCTCTCGTCCACCTCTACAACAAATAAACCTTTCTCTATTTCCTAGCCAATATGAGTTTCAATTCCGACCACTCCTGTATAAGTTCTTTTATTTTCAAACAAAAAGTTGAAATCACTAAGTACGACTTAGGTGCCTTTCTAAACTTAAGAACTGAAGGATTTAGAGCCCACACCCTTATGAATGAGAACACCTTCAAATGGTATGAAGTCAATAGGGTGATTAGGGAAAATGGCCTAATATATCATATTCCTAGAGTTTCAGGAATGACCAAAAATGCTCGAATCATCCAGCACATTCTTCGATCTTCAATTATTCCTAAAGCTGGTGATAGGATCAATATTACCCCACTCCTTTCTGTTGTGACTTTTTTGATTATGGATCGTAAGCCTATCGATGAAGCCCAACTTATCCTAGACCATCTTTATGGGCTTTCAGAAATTGGGCATGCAGAACAGAAAAGAAAAAGGAATATTTCATTAGGACACTTAGTAACCTATGTTTTGGAAAAGAAATACAACCTAGTGTATCCTGATGATGAATACGAAGAGCCGGTCTACTACAATGATGCTTCTTTCAGAGAAATTTTCAAGGAGGAAAAAGGAAAAGCACACACCAATGCTTCTGAAGAAGAAGAAGAAGGAGAGCAAACTTCTGCACCTCAATCAGATTATTAGAATTTGATTGAGAAATTTGATAGACTTGAGACTCATTTTGATCAAAGATTTGATCAAATTGATGCTCAACTTTTGCAGCAGCAACATGACATTGGTAGTATCAAAAATGAAGTTCATGAAATCAATACCAATGTTATGTTGATGACATCCTACTTCAACCTATTTGGTGGCATTCCTCCTCCTCTTCTAGAAGAATAGAGATATGAGTGATGAGTTTCTTTATGTTTGTTGTATTTGTGTTTGTATTAGTGTTTATTCTAGTGTTTATTTTAGTTGTGTTTGTTTATGTTAAGTTTTAAAAGTTTAGTGTATTTTTTTGTGTTTTTGTATTGATATTATGAAATGATCTTGTAATCTTTTTCATCAATATCAATATTTGTTGTAGTTGATTTAAATTTCGATTGTTTTTGAAATGTGTTTAGTTTTTATGAATTTCATTTTTTTTAATCTTAATTGTGCTCAAATCAGATTGTAATTTGAGATTAATTTCATTAGAAAATCTAGTCTTTCTAAATTTAAAATTTGTTTATAACTTGTCATAATTAGAATTTTTAATCTCATGTCTATTCATTTAGACTACATAAAATTTAATATTATTATTGCAATTTAGATGTTTTCTTATTTTGTATTTCTTTGCTCAAGTGATATTTATGCACTTAAAAAAATTTGAAAATTTAGATTATTGATCTTGGAAAGAATTGGTTTCAATTACTCTTGAAAATTATACAAAGAGTACAAAAATCAAAAGGAATGCGCAAAGGTTCGCAAATGTGAAAAAGATGCACAAAATAAGCCCAATGTAAAAAGATGCACAAAAATGTGCCAAAAATTTGAAAAAGATGCATAAAGCGTCACATGTGGTAATTCTCTTCTTTTCAAATTCTTTCAATCTCTTAATTCAAATTGATCTTATGTTCATTTATATTATATTGAACTTTGAAATATAGAATTTTTTATTCATCTCTCTTGTAATGATTTTCTATATTCAAATGTCTAAATTTAATCATGTCTTTGATAAATTCTTCTTACTTACAATGTTATGTCACTTCTTAAATTCTATGAATTTCTATGATTTACCTAATGTTATTAATTTTAGATTGCATGCCTTATGTCAATCACTATTTAGATTAAATTTTCAAATGAATTTCATATAATTACTTACATTTCTTGTCTATTTCTTCTTCACTTTTTTGTTGTTGTCAAAAAGGGGGAGAAATTATTATGTTTGTATGCTTGTATTTTGTGTATGCTTGTATTTTGATTTTGTGTCTTTTGGCTTGTGGTATTTGTCTTAGTATTTTTTAATCTTTTGTTAAAATTTTTTTTTGAAAAACAAAAAATTGTGTTCTTTGGTTCAAAATGCCTCCTTATTTTCATGTATTCATCAATTCAGGGGGAGTTTAGGAGATTTGTTTAAATTGAAATCATACAAACAATAATTGTTTTGCCATCATCAAAAAGGGGGAGATTGCTAAGATAGTTGCTATTTGCATGCTTTACATTTTTGCAACTTGTATAGTTTTGATGATTCTAAACATTATTGTTCAAATGTGCAGTAATCTCCTAACAATTTTAGAAGATTTGTATTTTCTCTTGTGTGTACTAACATTTCAGGAAAATCGAACTCCAGACTACGAAGACTTCAAATCAAATTCAGCATGAGATACTTTGTGAAATTTGAAGCTTGTACTTTTCTTTGAAATAAAATTGAAAGGGAGTGATTGTAATTGAGTGAATAAAAACACACACACACACATAAGGAGATTATATAAAATTTATACTGATCGTACGGGACGATATCAGTTCGTACGGGACGATCAGACAATTATCTCCTAGTGAGCACATGGAACGAATAGGAACTAACAAAATTTTTTTTTCTAAGTCCTATTCATCCAGGACGAAATTAAATATCATCCAGGACGATTTGTCCTCTGTAAGATTTTCGTCCAGACGAAATTAAATTATCGTACATGACGATTTGCTCTATGTAAAATTTTCGTCCAGACGAAATTAAATATCGTCCATGGCGATTTGCTCTTTGTAAGATTTTCGCCCAGACGAAATTAAATTATCGTACATGACGATTTGCTCTCTGTAAAATTTTCGTCCAGACAAAATTAAAAATCGTCCAGGACGATCTGTTCTCTGTAAAAATTTCATCCGAACGAACCAATTTTCATCCAGACGATACAACCGACATAGGACGATTT
The DNA here is from genome assembly GCA_022539455.1 of Dendrobium nobile. NCBI lineage: Eukaryota > Viridiplantae > Streptophyta > Magnoliopsida > Asparagales > Orchidaceae > Dendrobium > Dendrobium nobile. The sequence continues at coordinate 28,561,484 of CM039727.1, forward strand.
TTTTGCAGTTTCTAGAACCTATCTTGTAATAACCGTTCGTACCGGATGAACTTAGTTCGTACGGGATGATCAGCTTGTACGAAGACATTTCGTACACATATACAAATAGGGTCGTTTCAAAGCTTTTAAGTAATATCGTCCAGGACGATCCACGATCGTACGGGACGATCCACTGCGTACAGAATTGAATACTTGCAGTTTTTGGGCGGTTTTTCTTGTCTTTTGTATAAATAGTCCAAATTAGACTGCCACCCAATCTTTTTGTCATTTGATCTTCGTGCCTCTTGAGAGAATAGCCAAGGAGAGAGTGTGAGAGTGCATTCAAAGGAGGATTCCTACCACTGGAGCGTGAAGGATTCACTTGGTGTTCAAAGGTAAGAATCTCTACTTATGAATTGGGATTACTTCACTCTTTTCCTTCTTTCTTCTAGATTTCTTGTGAGAAGATCTGTCAAGGAGATCCGGTTCGCTGCCGACACTTGGAGAGTGTGAATAGCCGAAAGGTTCGCTGCCTACACTTGGAGAGTGTGAACAGCTATAGGGTTCTCTGCCCACACTAGGAGAGTGTGAAAGGACGGAAGGGTTCTCTGCCCACACTAGGTGAGTGTGAAAGGATGAAGGATTCTCTGCCCACACTAGGAGAGTGTGAAAGGATGGAAGGTTCTCTGCTAACACTGGGGATTGTGTAAACGGACGACGGTTCTCTGCTGCACCGGGTAGTGGTGAAAAGAGTGTTTTGTAAAGGCTTCTCCGCCTTGCTGTGGGTGCAAAAGGAGAGTCATTATTGGTATTTATGCAATACTCAGAGGGTGCATCTGGGGAGTGGATGTAGGTCTGGTTTAGACCGAACCACTATAAATCTGGTGTCATTTACTTTACTGTTTTTACTTTTTCGTATTTTATTTTTGATTTTAAAAACTCTGTGGTTGAAAAACGTTTTCTACAAAAACTTAAAAGAAACTTTTCATTTCGGTTCAACATAAATTTAAAGAGGGTTTAAAATTTTTTAAACTACCAATTCACCCCCCCTCTTGGTAGCCTTGGGACATTAACTTAGGTTTAACAACCTATTTATTAGATTCAACACCTCTCTCAATATCTACCATTTCCTCTCTCCATTTCAAGTTCTCTTTTCAAGTTTTCTCCAGAAAAAATGAAGCTTCAATGGCTTCCAAAGACTCTTATAAAGTATTATAAGAAAGCTTAAATAGAGGGCTTTAAAAATACTAAAAAAATCATTTTAGCTATCAAAGATCATACAGTACGATCATATGATCATCCAGTATGATGTGCATAATTTGTCCTGTTAGTACTATACGATCACCAGTTAGTACTGTATAAATAGTTCAATTTTCCTGTTCATAATGTATGACGTCAAGTTAGTATTGTACGAACATTATAATAAAAATATAGTACGATAACTATTGAAACTTGATTTTTATGAATTAGGTTGTTAGACCTAAGCATATGTCCCACGATAAACCAAAAGGGGGGGTGAATTGGTAATTTAAAAAAAAAAATCCCTCTTTTTAATTTTTAAACCGAAAAATAAATTTTAATGAGTTTTGTAGAAAACTTTTTTCAACCACAATTTTAAAATTAAAAAACACAAAAATAAAAGGCAGTGGAAAAATAAAGACACGAGGTTTATAGTGGTTCGGTCGAAACCAGACCTACATCCACTCCTCGGAGACACCCTCTGAGTATTACACTAATACCAATAGTGACTCTCCTTTTGCACCTAAAGTAAGGTGGAGAAGCCTTTACAAACACTCTTTCCGCCACAACCCGGTGTGGCAGAGAACTATCATCCTTTGACACTATCCCTAGTGCTGGCAGAGAACCTTCATCCTTTTACACTCTCCTAGTGTGGGCAGAGAACCCTTTATCCTTTCACACTTTCCTAGTGTGGGCAAAGACCCCTTCGTTCTTTCACACTCTCCTAGCGTGGGCAGAGAACCCTTCATCCTTTAACACTCTCTAAGTGTGGGTAGAGAACCCTTCGGCTGTTCACACTCTCCAAGTGTGGGCAGAGAACACTTCAGCAGTTCACACTCTCTAAGTATCGGCAGAGAACTGGATCTCCTTGATAGATCTTCTCACAAGAAATCTAGAAAGGAAGAAAGAAAAGAGTGAAGTAATTTCAAATCACAAGTAGAGATTCTTAACTTTGAATACCAAATGAAGCCTTCACGCTCCAGTAGTACGAATCCTTCCTCGAACACTCTCTTGCACTCTCTTCTTGACTCTTCTTTCAATAGGCACGAAGATTAGTGGAAAAAAAGATTATGTGGTAATTTCGTTTGTACTATTTATAGGAAAGACACAAAAAATCGTCCAAAACTACAAATTTTTTAGTCAATACATATTGGATTGTCCCATACGATCGTGGATCGTCCTGGACGATTTTACTTAAATGTGTTGGAAATGAACCTAATGTATATGGGTATGAAATGACTTCGTACACACACATCGTCCCGTACGAACTAGGTTCTTCCGGTACGAATGGTTATTCCATAGGTCGGTTCCCAAAAACTGCAGAACGACACTTAATTTTCAGAGTCGGTTCACTTCGTCCTGGTATGAAGTTTAGGTTCGTCTGGATGAAAGTTTTAAATACATAAAGTATCTCATGCTGAATTTGATTTGAAGTCTTTGTAGTCTGGAGTTTGATTTTCCACACACAAGAGCAAAAATAACTCTTCCAAAAAGTGTTAGGAGATAACTATACATAAAACAATAATATTTGAAATCATCAAAAGTATAAAAGTTGCAAGAATATAAAACATGTAAATAGCAACTCTCTTAACAATCTCCCCCTTTTTGATGATAGCAAAACAATTATTGTTCATATAATTTTCAAATTTAAAAAAATCTCCTAAACTCCCCCTAAATTGATGAACACGTAAAAATAAGGAGACATTTTTAAAAATATATAACAAATAAAAATAAAACAAAAATACAACATACATAAAATCCTAAACAAAATAAAAAACAGACACTTACACATACAATATGAATCAACAAAAATAAAAATTACGATACAAACAATTTCTCCCCCTTTTTGACAATAGCAAAAAGTAAAAAATAAAAAGACTTGAAATGTAAGCAGACATATGAAAATAATTTGATAATTCGATCTTGAAAGTGATTGAAATAAGTTATGCAATTAAAATTAAAATATTAGGCAAATTCTATTAATTCATAGAATTTAAGAAGAGATATAACATTGATAATAGAAAAAATATATCAAAAGCATGAGTCAATTTAGACACTAAGATAAAAAAAATCATTGCAAATAGGATGAATAGAAAATTTCTATATTTCAAATGTTAATACAGAATATAAATGTACAATAGATCAATTTGAATTAAGAGATTAAAAGATAATGGAAAGAAATAATTACCACATGTGGCGCTTTGCGCATCTTTTTCAAATTATTGGCACATTTTTGTGCATCTTTTTTATTTTTGGGCTTATTTTGTGCATCTTTTTCTACTTGCGAATCATTGCGCATTTTTTTTTATTTTTGTACATTTGCATATTTTTTTAAGAGTAATTTTGATCTTTCCAAAATCAATAATAAAAAAATTTCAAATTTTTCTAAGTGCATAAATATTTATTGATAAGTGAAATATAAAATAAAAAAACATTATAGTTGCAATAATAATATTAGAATTAATGTAGTCTAAATAAGAGACATGAAATTGAGAATTCTAATTATATCAAGTTATAAGTAGAACTTAAATTTAGAAAAAAAAATAGTTTTTCTAATGAATTTAATTTAGACTTGCACTTCAAAGTATAGCACTATTAAGATCAAAAAATCTAATGATTGTCATAAAGGCTAACACATATTTCAATACAATTAAATCCAAAACACGTGAACATAAATTGATATCACTATGTAGATATTACAATTTAAGATCAGGATATCAATACAGAAACAAAACATCTAAAGAAAAGAAAATACATCTAAAACACAAACTATATAAAATACATAAAACTAAGTGCTACAATCACTAAGAAGGACCCTGATCTGATGGAGGAGGAGGTGCAGCACCAAAAATGTTAAAGTAAGTACTCATCATAAGCACATTGGTACTGATATCATTCATCTGATCCCTCATAAAATTCATGTCATGCTGATACTGTGCGGCCTGCTGCTGAAGATGAGTCTCAATTTGATCAAAGCGTTGATCAAAATAAGTCTCTAAGTGATCAAATCTTTGAATCAAATCCTGATAATTTGGTTCATTGGCAGGTGCAGCTTCTGGTTCTTCCTCTGTATCACTAATGATATGAGTTTTATTTGGTTCTTCTTTGAAGATTGCTCTAAATGATCCGTCGTTGTAGTAGAGCGGTTCTTCAAACTCTTGATCAGGATGAATCAAATTGTATTTCTTCTCCAAAATATAGGCAACAAGATGTCCTAAGGCGATGTTTTTCTTTCTCTTATGCTCTACATGTCCAATTTTAGACATCCCATAAAGATAGTCAATGATAAGTTGGGCTTCATCTATAGGTTATTTAGTCATGATCAAAAAAGTCACCATAGTAAGAAGAGGGGTAATATTGATCCTATCACTAGCTTTAGGAATTATGGAAGTTCTAAAGACATGCTGGATGATTCGTGCATTACGAACTAGACCAGATACTCTAGCCACATGTTCGTTCACATTGTTCCCTCTCATCATATTATTAATTTCAAACCATGAATAATCATGAGTGTTGATCAAGTGATGGGCTTTGGCTCCCTCTATCCTTAAATTCAAAAAGGCTCCTAAGTCATGCTTGGTAATTTCAACTTTTTATTTGAAGACAAAGGAACGGATTATAGAGTGATCAGAATTAAAAGACATGTTGGCGAGAAAGAAGTGGAAGGTTTCCTTATTGTAGAGATGGATGAGGGTAAAGATAAAACCAAATTGTGTTGAAGAAAATAAGTTCATTTCCTGAAAGGTAATTTGTTCTTGGATTAGGATTCGGGAGGGCGTGATCTTCGCTGAGGCAAACCTAGGAAAAGATTCCCATTTGCTTTGGAAAGGAAGTTTTCAGAGGAATTTCTACGTGGTTTCTTTGCCAGAACCTTTTTCCTCTTACTTGAGCTCTCCATTTGGAAGAAGATCTATAGTACGAAAAAGATTGAAAGTGAAGTTTTGAGTGTGACTATTGAGTTCAAAAGCCCTTCTATTTATTGAAAACGATACGTTTGTAACAGACGAAAAAATATCGTCCTGTATGAAATTTTCAATTCGTCCTATACAAAAAAATTTTGTTCGGACGATCCAAAGCGTCAAAATGAAACGGCTTTTCGTAATCAACACAACTTACAAAGCATCCTTTTGTACAGACTTTTGACCAGTCTGATCATATAGATGAACACGTGTTCGTCCTAGTACGATCAGAACTTATATCATTTTAATGGCAGTTGAAACTGTCCCCTACATCGAATCGATATGTGTTCATCCAAACGAACCAAAGGTTTGTACGTACAAAGTTCGTATTAAAAACTACCTTATCCATTCAACCACTTTATTCATTTGCCCATCATTTGAAAAAAAATTTGTCCCGGACAATCGTACAGACGAAGTGACAATAAAACACTGAAAACTACACTCAAATGGTTCAAAATTCGATAGTTTGTCACACTACACAAATCATCCCGTACGAAAACATTTCATCTAGGATGATTGTCACTCAATAAATTTTTAAAATTTTTGTACTCAATCAAAAACTTAAACACAAACACATTAAAAATACAAAACAATGAAAAAACACAAACTCTAAATAAAGAAAATCACACAAACAAGTTCATGAACACATAAAAAACACAGACACATTTAGCTAGTAAACAAACATCAATGTTATAAAAACATTTTTATTTAAGCATTTAAATCAATCACTCCAAGCCTTGTTCTTAATGCACTAAAAGTATCAAAAGCTAAAGATTTTGTAAAAATGTCTGCAAGTTAATTTTTAGTAGAAACATGAGTGAGTTCAATTTCTCCTTTGGATGTATGATCTCTTATGAAATGATGCCTTATATCTATATGTTTGGTTCTTGAATGTTGAATAGGATTTTTAGAAATACAAATAGCACTAGTGTTATCACAATAAATTGGAATAGTGCCTATAGTCAATCCTAAATCATTCAACTGTTGTTTTAACCAAAGTACTTGTACCACACAACTTCCTAATGCAATGTATTCAGCTTCTACAGTAGATAGGGCTACTGAATTTTATTTTCTACTGGACCAAGAGACTAGTGAATTTCCAATAAATTGATATGTTCCAAAAGTGCTCTTTCTATCCACCCTACAGCCTATAAAATCAGAATCTGAATAACCAATTATTTCAAATGAAGAGCTAAACTTAGGATACCAGATTCCTAAGCTCTGAGTTTCTAACAAATATCTTAAAATCCTTTTAACTACTGTCAAATGTGATTCTTTTGGATCTGATTGAAATCTAGCACATAAGCAAACACTAAACATGATATTGGGTCGGCTAGCAGTCAAATAAAGTAAAGATTTAATTATCCCTCTAAATTTCTTTTGATCAACAGATTTTCCCTTAGGGTCCTTATCCAATTGAACTAAGGAACTCATTGGTGTACTAACAGGTTTAGCATTGTCCATTTCATACTTTTTGAGGATGTCCTTAACATACTTTGGCTGACTAAGAAATGTGCCTTCCTCAATTTGCTTAATGCTAAATCCTAGAAAGTAACTCAAATCTCCCATTAGACTCATCTCAAATCCACTACTCATTATTTTAGAAAAATCATCACAAATATTTTTATTTGAAGATCCAAAAATGATATCATCCACATAAATTTGAACAATGAGTATATCCTTTCCACATTTCTTCAAAAAGAGAGTTGTATACACACTTCCTTTTTCAAAAGATCTTTCAAGTAAGAAGGTGCACAACCTCTCATACCAAGCCCTAGGTGCCTGTTTCAATCCATATAATGCCTTTTTCAACTTGAAAATATGATTTGGGTATTTAGAATTTTTAAAACCTGGTGGTTGTTCTACAAAAACATCTTCTTAAATTACCCCATTTAAAAAGGCACTTTTTACATCCATTTGATATAATTTGAATCCTTTAAAACATGCAAAAGCTAGCAAAACCCTAATTACTTCAAGTCTAGCTATAGGGGCAAAAGTCTCCTCAAAATCAATCCCTTCAATCTGATTATACCCCTTAGCAACTAATCTAGCCTTATTTCTAATGACTACTCCTGAGTCATTCAATTTATTTTTGAATACCCACTTAGTTCAAACTACACTTTGATCCTCTGGCCTTGTAGTTAATTCTCAAATTTTATTTCTTACAAATTGATTCAACTCTTCTTGCATGGCCAAAATCCAAAATTCATCAGAAAGTGCTTGATCAATATTAGTGGGTTCTATAGTTAAAATGAAGGCTGAATGATTGACTTATTTGTTTAATCCATGCCTAGCCCTTACACACTCGCTTGGTTCACCTCTAATCAATTCCCTTGGGTGGTTTTAAGAAAATCTCAAATCTCTAGGTAAAGGGTTTTCTATCTTTAAATTTTCTTCCACATTTTCTTTCAAATTTTCTTCCAAATTTGTTTTATCAATCTTTTGGGAGTTAATCTCAACCTCATCTTCTACAATATTTGGCTCTTCCATATTTTTTGATTCATCAAATATAATATGTGTGGTCTCCTCAATTACCAAAGTTCTTCTATTGAATACTCTATAAGATTTTCCAACATTTGAGTATCCAACAAAAATTCCTTCATCAGATTTTGGATCAAATTTTCCTAAGGCAGATTTTCCATTGTTATGATTGAACACCTTGCAACCAAAAACATGCAAATATGACAAATTTCATGTTCTACCTTTTAGCAACTCATAGGGTATTTTATTTAATTTAAATCTCACATTCACCCTATTTAGAACATAACATGCAGTGCTAACCGCCTCTACCCAAAAATATTTAGGAAGTGAGTATTCTGCCAATATTGCTCGTGCAGCTTCTATTAATGTTCTGTTTTTCCTTTCAACTACCCCATTATGCTGAGGGGTTCTAGGTGCAGAAAAGTTGTGATCAATTTCTTTCTCCTTACAAAATTTCTCAAATTTTTTATTCTCAAATTCTCCTCCATGATTACTTTGTATAGAAATAATTCCACATCCTAGTTTTCTTTGAATCCAAGTCGAAAAATTTCTAAATTTCTCAAATGATTCACTCTTATGAAATAGAAATCTAACCTATATGAATCTTGAGTAATCATCCATAATTACAAATCCGTATACCTTCCCTCCTAGACTCACAGTACCAACAGGTCCAAAAAGATCCATATGCAAAATCTCTAAAGGTTTACTAGTTCTAAGATCCTTATTGGACTGAAAAGAGAACTTCACTTACTTTCTTAATTGTCATGCATCACAAAGGTGGTCCTTAGTAAAGTCTAATTTTGGTATACCTCTCACTAAGTTCTTTTGGGTAATCCTTCTAAGGTTTTTCATGCTAGAATGACAAAGTCTTCTATGCCAAAGCCATGACTCATCAGATATAGTTTTCAAACAAAAAGTAGTAGGAGTTTGAATGCAATTCAAATCTAGCATATAAACATTGTTTACCCTTTTTCCATTTAAAACATCATTACCATTTAGGCTTAATATACAGTTAGTAGGAAAAAATTTTACACAATAACTCTTATCACATAGCTGGCTTATACTTTTCAAATTATACTTTAAGCCTTCATCTAATAACACATTATCTATGAAAAAGTTCTTAAGATTTCTAATCATACCTGATCCAACCACCTTCTTTGTGGTATTATCTCCAAGGTAACCTTGCCTTCATTCTTGGCTTCCAGCATTATGAATTGAGCAGTATCTCCAGTCATATGCTTTGAACATCCACTATCCAGGTACCATATGCTCTCACAAGGTCTTGTGTGAGAGCGACCCTGCAAAATTATCAAACGTTAGACCTGGGAACCCAAACATGTTTGGGTTCTCCTTTTAATAATTTATAATTAGATGCATGTATGATATGTCTAGGTTTATGCATCTTAGGTCTCCACACCAAATAAGTTTTCATCTTTAAAGTATAGGTGTGAGCTATATGTCCAAACAATCCATAATTATTATATTTTATTTTTGAAAATGATTTCCTAAGTCTTCTAACATTCATCTGTCTATTCAGGAATTGCATAAATTTAGGATACATAATAGGATTAGTAAAATCTTCAAGTTTAGGGGGTATCATATTATCCTCGAGAGCTTTTATCGTTAATTTGTAAAATAAATTCATATCTTCTAAAATTTGATTTGTATAATTTGATCTATAAATTTTGCTCTCTGATTCATCCTTAAAATTTTTAAAGTTTTTCAAGTTCAGCATAGGATGATTTTAAATTTTCATATTTTTATTCAAGTCATCAAACTCATCAAGTAATTTCATATGGTTGTTATCAATTAAAGTATGATCTTTCCTAAGGATTTCATATTCCTTTTGTAATTATTCAAATTCTAAACTTAGACTAGCATTCATTTTCTTCATTTTCATATATGCAACATGCATGTGTTCAGAAACTTCAAAAGGTTCATCATAGGTTAAGTCACATACCTCTTTTTGATCTGACTGACCAAGATTATCGGCCATTAAGCACAGATTAGTGACTTCCTCTTCCTTCTCAGTCTTTGATGAATCTGAAGCTGAGTCCGCCAAGAAAGTTCTTTGAAACTTCTTCTTGCCCTTCTTTACAATTGGTTTCTCCTCAACCTTCTCCTTGCTACGAGTGGCTCTGAGTTTTGGGTATTCAGTCTTGATATGACCAGGTTTCCTGCACTCATAGCAAATCACTTTATTTGAAACTTTGGCAATTCTATTAAATTTACCTCTATTCCAATGCTGACATCTCTTCTGTTTCCTCTTTAGAAAGCTTCTGAATTTTCTAGTCATTAATACTATGTCGTCTTCATCCTCAGGTTGTGAGTGTTCACTCTCAGACTCTTCCACATTCAGTGCTATGTTCTTCTCCCTTCGTGATTCACATACATCAATCTTTCTTTGGCTAACTCCTTGCTCGTAAGCAATTAGCGAACCAAGAAGATTGTCAATAGAGTAGATCTTTAGACTCTGTAATTGTAGTAATTTTAGCATCATAAGCAGTATGCAATCAACGAAGAATTTTGTTAACCATTTCAGCATTCGTTAGTTCCCTACCTAGAGCATGCAAAGAGGTGACTATTTGTATGAATCTTATGTATATATCAGAAATGGATTTATTTGGTTTCATGCGAAATAGTTCATAATCATGCAACAAGATATTAAGTCTAGATTACTTAACCTCATTAGTCCCCTCATAAATTATACAAAGTCTATCTCATATGTTCTTCCCACTTTTGTAAGTGAAAACCCGCATGTAGTCTTCTGATTTTAAAGAACAAAAAAACTATTCAAGCATTTGGCATTTAGTTGTGCTAAGTCATGTTCTTCTACTGTTCAGTCCGCAAAAGGGGTTTCAACTTTAACTCCATCAACTAATCTAGTTGGTTTTGTATACCCTTCTTGAATAAAGTTCCACATACGATAATCAAGTGACTGTAAAATGTAGACATGCGTGTTTTCCAAAAATCAAAAGGTATATTGTCGAATAGTGGAGGTCTAGTTATAGAGTAACACTTAAGTGTATTTCAGTTTCCAAATGTAGCCATCTATGTTAATCAAAAAGTAGTATAAACTTATGATTTTGAAACAAAGTTCTGATACCACTTGCTGAAATTTGATTTCTATGAATTAGGTTGTTAGACCTAAGCTTATGTCCCATGGCTAACCAAGAGGGGGGGGGGGGGGAGGTGAATTGGTAATTTTTAAAAAAAATCCCTCTTTTTAATTTTTAAACCAAAAATAAACTTTAATGAGTTTTGTAGAAATCATTTTTCAACCATAGTTTTAAAATTAAAAAACACAAAAATAAAAGGCATTGGAAAAATAAAGACGTGAGGTTTATAGTGATTCAGTCAAAACCAGACCTACATCCACTCCCCGAAGGCACCCTCTGAGTAGTGCACTAATAACAATAGTGACTCTCCTTTTGCATCCACAGCAAGGCGGAGAAGCTTTTACAAACACTCTTTCCACCACTACCCGGTGCGGCAGAGAACCATCGTCATTTTATACTATCCCCAATGTTGGCAAAGAACCTTCATCCTTTCACACTCTCCTAGTGTGGGCAGAGAACCCTTCATCCTTTCACACTCTCCTAGTGTGGGCAGAGAACCCTTCGTCCTTTCACACTCTCCAAGTGTGGGCAGAGAATCCTTCAGCTGTTCACACTCTCCAAGTGTGGGCAGAGAACCCTTCGGCTGTTCACACTCTCCAAGTGTCGATAGAGAACTGGATCTTCTTGATAGATCTTCTCACAAGAAATCTAGAAAGGAAGAAAGAAAAGAGTGAAGTAATTTCAAATCACAAGTAGAGATTCTTACCTTTAAATACCAAATGAATCCTTCTCGCTCTAGTAGTAAGAATCCTTCCTCGAACACTCTCTTGCACTCTCTCCTTGACTCTTATTTCAATAGACACGAAGATCAGTGGACAAAAAGATTATGTGGCAGTTTAGTTTGGACTTTTTATAGGAAAGACACAAAATACCGTCCAAAAACTGCAAATTTTCAAGTCAATATGCATTGGATCGTCCCGTACGATCGTGGATCATCCTGAACGATTTCACTTAAATGCGTTGGAAACGAACCTAATATATATGGGTACAAAATGACTTCGTACACACACATCATCCCGTTCGAACTAGATTTGTCCGGTATGAACGGTTATTCTATAAGTCGGTTCCCAAAAACTGCAGAACGACACTTAATTTTCAGAATCGGTTCACTTCGTCCTGGTACAAAGTTAAGGTTCATCCAGGCGAAAGTTTTACAGAGAGCAAATCGTCCCGAGATGAATACACTTCGTCCTGGACGATAGCAATCCAGGGAGCAAGTCATCTTGGAACGATTACACTTCATTTTTGAATGAAAATTGTATAGAGAACATTTCGTTCTGGGACGAATACACTTCATCCTGGACGATCAGGACTTAGAAAAATTTCCTTCGACTCTTGCTCGTTCCATTGCTCTTATGAGGAAATAAATGACTTGATCGTCTTGTACGAACTAAGTTCGTCTTGTACGATCAGTACAAATTTCTCAAGATCTCCTTAAGTGTGTGTGTGTGTATTCACTCAATTACAATCACTCTCTTTCAAAACTTAATTCAAAGAAAAAATACAAGTTTTAAATACACAAAGTACCTCATGCTGAATTTGATTTGAAGTCTTTGTAGTCTAGAGTTTGATTTTCCTGAAATGTTAGTACACACAAGAGCAAAAACAACTCTTCTAGAAAGTGTTAGGAGATAACTATACATAAAATAATAATATTTGAAATCATCAAAACTATAAAAGTTGCAAGAATATAAAACATGCAAATAGCAACTCTCTTAATAATCTCCCCCTTTTTGATGATAGCAAAACAATTATTGTTTGTATAATTTTCAAATTAAAAAAAATTTCCTAAACTCCCCCTGAATTGATGAACATGTGAAAATAAGGAGGCATTTTTAGAAATATATAATAAACAAAAGTAAAATAAAAATTCAACATACACAAAACCCTAAACAAAATAAAAAATAGATACACACTCATACAATATGAAACAACAAAATCAAAAATAGATACACCCACATACAGTACATTCTGTTAAAAGCTTCAAGATGTTTTGTATGATTTATACATCGTCTAGTACGATTAGTTCAAAATTTAAGGTATCATCCGGTACGATGTTTAGGATGATAAAAAATAGCCTCAGTTCATCATACAGTACAAATCATGTCGTACAGTACGATCACCAATCTGTAATTTATCCTTGATTAAATTGACTAATCATGGGGGTTAATTTAAGTAAGTATTTAAATATTTGTGTTGTACTATTTAATCAAACAATATGATCAGTTCAAAGTTCAAGATTTAAAAACCTACTTAAATTATTCTAGTGGCTAGGGTATCAAATTAAAAAATATATTATATAGTATGATGATGATCGTGCAGTATGATTAGTTCATAGATTATCGTTGAGCCATAGTAGTTCGTACAGTATGATTTAAAATCGTACAGTACGATCTACAGAGAATAAATTTTTTTTTCCTTACAAAAAAACTCTTCTCTTGTGTGTGTGCATGGTTGCTCAGTTTGCATACACTTTGTGGCCAGACTCAAGAAATGAAAAAATTAAAAATAAAAGAAAAATATAAAGTTACAGACTTCACATCCTTTTCTACCTAGCATTGAGTCTTCTTGTTGTTTTGAGAAATATGTGATCTTCCTGAAATATTAGTCCTCATGGACAATATCAACATTCAAAATATTCTATGAATAATGAGATAATTTAAATCGACATTATTTGTCATCATCAAAATCTCAGGCTAGAGGGCATGGACTGCAACACAAAAAAACATAATGGCTACTATGGAATAACTCCTAAAAAAAACTAAATACAAAAAATATATTCTTAAAAAAAATTATAAATAACCTAAAAATATAAATTTATCAACCTTAAGTAACAAAAAAATCTCATTAATTAATCCAAATTAATCTGTATTATATGTTTATATTATGCATGCATGCAGCGTATGCTATGCATAATAATGAAAACTTTTGAGTAATTTTTCAAAACATTAAAAAAATCATAAAGAAAGTTTAAGCACTATATACAAAATAAACAATTATTTTCATAAATCTTAAATCCAAATATAAAATAAAAGAAATCATTGATCTTATTCCTTATTATTCAACCTTAAATAATATTCACCAATAACCCTAAACCCTTTAGACATATTCGTGTACATAAATACTAAAAACTAAAAACCAAAAAACACAATAACTATGTACAATGGTACAACTCCTAAAAATAATAAATTAAATACAAAAAAAAAATATTCTTTAGCAATAAATTATAAATAACTTAAAAACATAAATTTATCTACCATAAGTAACAAAAAAGATCTCATTAATTAATCCAGATAAATGCCCATCTAATGTGTATTATCTACGTATGTTGTGCATATATTATGCGTATATAATTTGTACTTTTAAGTAATTTTTTAAAACATTAAGAAAATTATAAAAAAAACTCTAATTACTTTATACAAAATAAATCATTAGTTACATAAATCTTAAACCCAAATACAAAATATAAAAAACCATTGATCTTTTCCTTATTAGTCAACATTAAATACTATTCACCAAAAATCCTAAACCCTTTGGACATATTCCTATACATAAATACTAAAAACTAAAAACCAAAAAAGCATAATGACTACTATAACATAACTCTTAAAATTAAAAAAACTAAATACAAAAAATAGATTCTCTAATAATAAACTATAAATAACATAAAAACATAAATTTATTATACCTAAGTAATAAAAAAATTCTAATTATTTAATCCAAATTAATGAGTATTTAATGTGTATTATTTGCATATGTTGTACATTTTTTGTACATACGCACTGTGTATATTATGCATATTTAATGCATACTTTATATGTTATTTAAAAATAAATACGAAAAACATGTGAAGACCCAGACATATCTGTGGACTAACTCGTGAAAGTCATGGTTGGGAGGGTTGGTTGAAGTTTTATATGCCTTTATTGACTGCTTTTATTGTTATCTCTATGGTCAATATTCTATATAAGGTGGGGACCGCATAAAGGTTGGCTTGGAGTTCTCATGATTATGCAAAAAAGGTAATGCAACCTTAGGAAAATGAATTTTTGTTTACTAAAAGCTAAGTCTAAGGCTATTTTTAGTTTTTGATTCTTAAAATTTCTGATTTCATCCTAAAAAGAATCACAAACTAACAACAACCTTAGACTAAGCTCTGAAGTAAAAAATCTTTCCATTTTCTAAGGCTAAATTACTTATATTTGCATAATCATGACTCCAGAAGCAAGCAAGGCACCTGACCCTTCCTCAAAGTTTTTTTAGTTGCCATTTTTCCATAGAATGTATATAAGTTCTCTTATAATTATTTTAAAATGGACTATTTCTATTATAAATGTTCTTTTCATTGATTCCTTTGTGACTTTTTTGTAACTTTTTATCATTTATAAAATTCTGTCATTCAAAAAATGATACCCCAAAAAATTATATTGAATAGGTTTTTGGCGTTTTATTGACGTTGATTTTCACCTAAATCCTAAGTCAAGGAGGGTTGACTTGATCAAATTAACCAAGCTAGACCCTAAAATAATCTCCATTTGGTTCAATGGGTCAAACCAGGTCTATTGAGCCCATACCCAGGTCTTGGTTCAACCTATTTGACCAGGTCAATCTAGGTTGACCAAACTAGCCCAAATCACATCACTTTTGATTTAAATCAGTTTCAAGGCCTATCTTGCCCAATCCCTCACCAATTTGAACTTATTGACCATGTTGACTGGGTCAACACATTGCTTGGTCAACCAAAGCCTTATATGGCCAAATTTGACCTATTTAAGTTAAATTCCCCCTTCTTTACATTTAAATCCTCTTGAATCTCCCCTTGGCCCAAACTACGTCAAAGGAGGCTTGATTACCTCCTAATTAATCCTAGGAATGATCTTGGCATTCCATCATGAGGCTAGGACTATAAATAGAGGTATTAGCCATTGAGGAAGATCTTGCTTTTGATTTTCCCCTAAGCTCCCTAAACCCAAGAAATTTCATATGTGAGCTCCCCTAGTCTCCCTCCATCTTTCCCAAGCCAAACCCACTGGTAAAAGCTCACTGGTGATGAGATCTCAGATGAATCGAGGTTTAATCCCTTCCAAGGCAAATTCTCGTTGACCTATCACATTTTGAAACATAATTTCTTCTATAAAAAGGAGCGTGGATAATCTATTAGTGCAATAAACCCAAGATCTCCCAAATCTATTTATTAGATTAGGTAAAATATTAAACCCTAGATTAAGACACTTAGGGTTAAATAACTTTTCACACATCATGTTTTAGACTATGATTTTTACTCCCCATTAATGCTCTTCATGCAAGGATCTCATGTTTAAAATTTCATCTCATTTGATCGATCTGATCGATCAAATGACATGAAAAATGGATACTAGGGCTTCTCGGTAGTGTCCGTTAGGTGTATAAGATCTCCACTGTTGATCGTTTGATCAATGATGGAGATCTTGTTATTTTGTAGGTTCCTTCAAACCTCAGAGTTGCTATAGTGGCTAGATCCCACATCCAACATTATCAGAGCTGTCCGTCTCGAATTACATGAGATCGGATGGCTCCCCATAGTCATTGACGTGGTTAAGTGAAACCACGGTCGTGGGCAATAATCCTGTAATAATGCAGCAATAATTGTGCTGCAACTCAATCATTGCCCATATATGCAAACCACGTAAGCGGTATGGGGGATCAATCCTAAGCTGCCACACATATTCCTGACGCCAGTTATTTAAATTTAATTTTAAATTAGTTTTTTTAATCCTTTTTAATCTAGAATTATTTAAATAATTATTTTAACATATTTTTAAATCCAAAAAATACATATTATATATCAAAATTTTTAGAATTCAAATTCCTTTAATTTAAAATTAAATTTATCTTAAAATATATTATATATTTAAATTATTTTAAACAAACCCTTATTTTAAGATTTAAAAATATTCAAATTAATATACTAATAAAAAATTTTAAAAATTAAAAATTTTCATATTAATATTTTTTAAATAATTATGTGATTATTTTAAATCATATTAAAGTAAAATTAAATTAATTTAGGCTGTATTTTATATTTTAAGTAAATTTTAATTATTTAAATCTTTAAATATTTAATTTAATACTTATTAATATTAAATATTTTTGAATAACTAAAATATTTTAATTTAAAAACAAAGGTGTTTTATTTTAATTAATTAATTTTACATTAAGCTTAATATAAAAGGTATTTTTATTTAAGTAATTTTTAATTAATTAAAGGATTAAATACTTAATTAATATTAAATTAAGTTAAAATTTATAAAAATTTATTATTTTAAATATTAAAAAACGTTTAATATTTAAACTAATTTAATTTAATAATTATTTTAATATTAATTATTTTTTAAATTATTTTAAGTACCCTTTAATTATTTTAAAATTTAGAAATTCATAATAAATTCAATTTGAATACTAAAAATTATTATAATACCTGAAATTTTTTAAAAAATTTATAACTTTAATTTAAAATTAATTATTATTAATTATTAATTATTATTTAAATTACATTAATACTTAATTACTATTTAATTAAATATTATATTAAGTATTTAAAAAAATGAATAATTTATTTTGAATTATTGTCAAATCCTCTTTTAGATGATCAATGGATTTTTTAAATATATTTTAAAATATTTTCAATTATTTTATTTGTAAACATATATATATATATATATATATATATATATATATTTATATGTGTTAATATATATAAGTATTTTAAAATATTTTAAAATTATATGTATATTTAAATCTTTTAAAATTGAGAGATCTCTCTTAAATTTTAAATATGGGTGCAACATATGAATAGAATTCATGGGGGAAAGATTAGTTAATAATTGTGTCCCAATTATTCACTATTTAGGTAGTTAATCAAATTAATTTTTGTTTAAATCTTTTGCATGTTTAAGATACACGAGCTCTTATCCTAGGCTCTCCTAGTTCTAAGAACATGGTTTGTGATGATGTGATGCATTTTCCTTTATGTTACCGAAGGGTTAGTCATTAACATTTGATTTAAACCTATTTAATCAAACAAAACTTCAGGGATTAATAATTAAGGATCCGTATAGAAATTTTGAGAAATTCTATGTATTAGGTTAAAGATAATAATTAAGGATTCGTCTAGATGACTCTCCGAATGAAATTTGAACTTAGTGACATTTTATACCCCCTAAAATTTTATAGGAATTTTTAGGAATCTTTAAACCACTTAATTAACAAACCCTAATTTACCCCATACTTAAGCCCAAAAAAATTAAGAAAATTCTAATAAATTCAAATTAAACCTAAACATTATTGATAATACATCAAACTCTTTAAAATTTAATTCTAAATCTAAGAAAATTAAAATCTCTTTAATTGGACATAAATTTGAACATTAATCTAATTTTGAATAAAAATAACATATTAATTGAATTAAATAATTAAAATTTATTAAAAATTATAAAATTTTCCCAAACACTTGGAAACATCCCATTAGTTCATTTCTAACTTTTGGGGGTAATTCCAAGAGGTTTGGAGCTGATTTGGATCAAAATCCCTACAGTATCCTTAATTAAGCAACTTTAATAATTCAATAAATACCTAAACTTAAAAAAATCATAACTAATTTAAAAAGAATTTAAATTGAGTAAACTAAAAGGAATTCAACTCTAATTAAAATTTGGTATTTATTAAATATATGAATATTCTATAAATTAGCCCAAATTAAAAAATCTACTCATGGGTCAATTGTAGTACAATAACTAGGCACAAACTTCTAAAAATCATAACTTTGCATAAAAAACTCTAAATTCAGCAAAATTAAAGTCCAATTACTCCCCATAAGGTCTAATATTTAATAAATATGCTAATGCCCAAAAATCTAACCTATTTCTAGAAGTCACCTTTGGACCCCTTTGACCTAGCGGATAGGATGACCTCGGGCTTTCTAAAACTCGCTAATTCAACTTAAATTTCAAAGAATAATACACTAAGCATTAAAATTAACCAACCCACTAAGCTAATTAAAATTAACCTCATTGCACTAACATTTGAACTTTAACCAAAATTTTTTGTTGGTCTTAAACAAATCAAATCATAAACAAGTTTAACTAATTGCCATATATCCAAGGCCACACAACCTATTACCCACACACATAGAACTGTTTATTAAGAGATGAATTCTAGCTTTAAGTTAGGTTGGCACTTCCTTTTTATTTTTGTGATGTAACACTTTATACGTGGCATGTGTGCTAATTTCTTTAATTTTTAGTGATGATTACTGTGATAATGATTTTTATTATGGTATTATCTTTATGATGAGATGTGCGATAGATTATCCCTGGGTTAGGGGTGATCTTGCTACTAACAATATTTTTTGCATGTGTCCATGCTCATGCAATGTTAAAAAGGGGGATAAATATATATATATATATATATATATATATATATATATATATATATATATATATATATATATAAATAAATAAATAATTGCTACAGGTGCTTCAGCTACTTAGCCCCCAAATAAATAAGAGCATAGCCAAGTATGACTGGTATGAATACTTTATGTTTCATTAATCTTCTTGAGTCCAATTTCCTAACAAATGTTTCATTAATCAAAAAGGGGGAGATTATTGTGAACCTATATTCAAGAATTATATTTTGATGATATCAAATATTTCTAGTATTTTTGTTTCTCTACTATTTCCTTACATACTAACTATTCAGGTCCATAAGGTCATTTGTAAATCAAGTCAACTCAAGACTGGGTAGATTAGGAGTGAGTAAGCTGTAAGTATATTTCTCATATTTTTACCTTTTCTTGAGTCAAATATAATAAGGTGGTTTCTGATACTAAGTAACCTTTAACACACACACTCAGAGGGAGAAATTATGTAGGATTAAAAGTTTTTTATTTAATCACATCATACATGACTATCCAAAAATTATCCTGGATGATCTTTTAAAAATAGAAATCCTAATTAGGGCATCTATGTTAAGTCAGTCGAATTAAGCAAATCATCCTAGATGATATTTACATCGCCCTGGGTGATATACTCAAACTAGAAAATCATACACGCCAAACTCATTTAGGCAAGATTTTATTAAAAGGATTTTACTCTAATCATACAAGATGATCTTATATCATCTGGATGATTCAATATAATTATGCCTAAATTAGTCAAGTGATTAAGGAAAGTAATTAAGGTTTGATTAATTATATCCGTAGGTGATTCAAGAGGACATCTTTTGTTTTTATCCTCACCTGAGTGAGCTAAGAGAAGGAGAGGGAGAGCTTGGGCGAGAGAGAGAGAGAGGATCTTATGAGGGAGAGTTTGTGAGGGATTCACAAAGGTTGCTCCAAGAAAAAATATGAGTCATCTTCTCTAGTCATCGTCTCTAGTTCTTTGGTGGCTCTATGGAGGTCTTTAACAGCACAAGGTTAAAGTTGTCTACCTGGTTCAAGAGGAAGCAAAAGGAGTCAAGGTTCTCTGCCTACTTCAGTAGGAAGTAAAAGGAGTCTAAGTTCTCAACCTACTTCAGGAGGAAGAAAAAGAATTCTGGGTTCTCTACCTCACTAGGGTTAGTGAAAAGGGATTTGTAAAGACTTCTCCACCTTGTTGTGGGAGTAAAAGGAGAGTCACTATTTTTTTAGTGCAATACCTGGAGGAGAGGCTCCGGGGAGTAGACATAGGTCAATTTGATTGAATCACTATAAAATCTGGTATGTTCTTTCTTATTAAGTTACTGTATTTTAATTTTTGCACTACATTTTCATATGGGTAATCGTATGGTTTAATGTTTTAAAATATTTAAAAAGATCATGCTTTTTGTTTAAGGAATTTTAAAACTACCAATTCACGCCCCTCTTCGTTAGCCTCAGGCTAGTTCATATTCTATATATATATATCTGTGTGTGTGTGTGTGTGTGTTTGTATTTTAATTAATATGATGCTCTAATATATCTATCAATATATATTTTATAATATTTTTTGGTATTTAGAAATTTTTCTAAATATTTCACTAAGATATAATAATATAATGTTTTAAATAATAGTAAACACTTTTCATGTGGTGGCATTTGATTGATGGATTTTATAAAGAAGGTGATCCATGGTTTATGCATGATTGATCATAATCATTCAGTTTGAGTTTGAAAAACCCACCCATATCAAATTATAGGATAATAAGGGAGGTTGTAAGGTTCTAGCTATGATAAGATTGGGACTGTCCATTTTATTCAATTAGAAAATATTATGATCTAATAATCTCCTACCTCCATTTAAAAATAGATATCATTAATTAAAGAATTCTTAATAAGGAATAATCAACAATGATCTTCTTAATCCACTTGATTAAGAAGTATTAAGGAGGCAACAACATATCATCATATGATTAGATTCTCCTATGATTGGGGTTGACTACATAATTTATGAAATTGAAAATCGTGTTCAAGTAAAATGTTGTGCATCATAATCCAATTTTTGAGATTGATTTCTTCTAGAGCTTTGCTTGACCTTGACCAATAGGTTGGCAAAGGTTATTTTACTAAAGGTGGGTGGATTGATAAGAGTTATTTTATTGTGAAGACCTTGATGGATCTCATAGGTTCTTAGGTTTATAATTGAAATTGAGGTAGGAGATCGATTAGGGATGGAAGTCTTTGTGTTAAGGATGGAATGGAGTTTATAAAATGCAACTAATTTTCTCTTGAAATTGAAACATTTATAGGTCAATCTTGGACCTCTTCTTACCCATGCTAATGGCAGCATTATGAATTTTGGGTTGAAGAAATATACTATAAATAGATAAATATGAATTGATTCGTAGTTGCATGAGAAAGTTTTAGGTATTATCATGAATTTATTTCTATATTATTATTTATGTGCATGTATAGTTACTGTGTGCGTGTTGAGAGTTTTGATAAATCAGCCCAATCATAATGTGAATGATGGGTAGAGTTGAGCCAGAGTACACCAATAGTCAATAAAACCCCTACTATTTGTTATGATATAATATCATAGTTTGGTGGATTAGTAACATGGTTGATGGGGGAGGCTCGAAGTAGGGGTTCTTCGTATAGGACTTAGGATGTGGATCGATATTTGTAGATGTTTTTTAGGCTTAAACCTCTGAGATTTGAGAGTAGTATTGAGTGTAGGGTTATAAAGGATTGGTTGATGAGGTTAAAGAAGATCATTAATGGTATGTAGTGTCCTTATGAGAGGAGGGCACCCCTAGTTATGTTTTAGTTAGATGGTGAGGATGAGCACTGGTGGTTGAGCCAATAATAAGAGAACTTTCATGTGAGGTTGAGTTCTCTAATTAGTTAGGAGAAATTTACACTAATATATTTAGAGGTTGGTTATTATCTCTATTAACTTGATAACATATGTATGAGATATTTATGAGATTAGTTCAGGGGAGTAGAACTGTGATGCAGTATGAGATAAAGTTCACTACTTTGGCTAGGTATGCTCTATAACTAGTTAGTACTTTAGGAGAGAAGTGTTACTATTTTTAAGAGGTTTATAAGATACTCTGAGGCAGCCATTGATTCTATTCTGGATCACTAATTTTTTTGAGTTGGTTGAGAAGGCTAGATTGATTGAGGTCACCTAATTACTACTCAGTGATGATGTCCTGATAGCAAGAAGAGATTTAGCAGAGAGCCATTTGAGAGTGGGAGTAGATATTTTAGGAAGATGAGTAGATTTGGACCCTCAAAGTTTAGGAAGGGCAGTTCATTTTGGTAGATTTTTTTAGTGGTAGTACGACCAATTCTAGTATTTCTATACAAACATGCTCAAGCTGTGATAGAAGAAATCCAAGGTTATGCTACTGAATGACAAGACAATGTTTTTGTTATGGGAAAAAGGGGACATAGAGTTGTAGAATGTTCATAAGTAGCACATAATAAACTTTATAATATTTATTCTGAGAACTCTATCAGATTAATAAGGAGATTGAGGACTATTCCACCTCAGGGATATACTAATGCAACCCCTGATATAGGCAGCGATCCTTTGATAAGAAGATAGTTTGTAAGTGTTTAGAGAGAGTATGGTTACATTATAGCTTTGACTATGATTCAGCCATGTATATATAGTATGGCTCAGCAAGAGGCTATGGATTCTCTTGATGTGGTCTTAGGTATGGCTTATATTTTAGCTTTAATGATCTTTCCACTTGATAGAGAACTTCAGTTATGCATAAATGTATTTCTTAATATAAATCTAATCTCCAAAGCTCTATATAGAATGGAATCTATAGAGCTTTAGGAGTTAGTTAATAGAATTTTTGTCCAGCCTAATATATCTCCATTGGAAACACCTATTTATTTGGAAAAAAAAAAGAATGATACTATGTGAATGTATATTGATTACAAAAAGTTGAATGCGATAATTATGAAGAATAAATACCCTTTTCCATGGAGTAATGACCTATTAGATAACCTTATATGATCATCTATATTTTTTTAAAATTGATGTTAGATTTCAATATCATCAGCTAAAGGTTAAAGAAGAAGATATTGCCAAGGCTGCTTCTAGTATGAGATAAAGACACTATAAATTCTTAATCATGCATTTTGGTGTGACTAATGCTCTGACAATTTTTTATTTATTTAAAGAATAGGATCTTTAGGAATTTTATGGATCAGTTTGTTATTATATTTATTGATGACATTCTGGTATATTATGAGCCCGAAGAGCATTACATAGTTTATTTGAGTAAAGTTTTAGAAAATCTAAGACAACATCAGCTTTATGCTAAATTTTCTAAGTGCAAATTTTGGCTTAAGAGTATCACATTGTTAGGATATGTGATCTATAATACATCAATATATCTATTAACCCCCAAATAATTCAGGTAGTTTTTGATTGTCCAAGGCTTATTATGATATCTTAGGTATATAGTTATTTGGGAATGGCCGGGTATTATATAAAAGTTGTAAGAGGATTTTCCTAGTTCTTTGTATCTTTGACTAGACTGACTTAGAAGTCAAAGGCTTAAGATTGGATACCTAGGTGTGAGTAGAGTTTTTAGAGATTGAAGGATTACCTAATGATGCCTCTGATTTTGATAATTTCTTCTAATATTGGTGGATTTCACATATTCAAAGATGCTTCATTGAAAGGATTGGGTTGTGTCCAAATGCAGTGAGAAAATGTTATAATTTATTCTATTATATAGCTAAAGTCACATGAGAAGAATTATCACACACATGATTTGGAATTAGCCACTATTATATTTTTTTATAAAGATCTAGTGACACTACTTATATGTGTTTGATGTAGGGGTAAGGCAAAGCGAGAAGTTAATGGTGAGATAATAAAAACTTGCTGAATTTGAAATATGCTTAGATTTTCTTTGATTCAAAATTTATAATAGTCCCTGATCTATGCAAATATATGTGCCAAATTAAGTAATAAAATGATATTGTAGAGTGTCAAATACATGAGGAAGTGTTATGCTAAACTATAACAAAACTACTATTGCTTACTCAAATTACATGAATTTTTCCAACTAAAAATAAAAAATAAAGTTCTTGAGTTCCTACCACTAAATGAAAATAAGTAAAAATGCTTGATACAATTTTAATAAAAATATTTTGGACTAATGCATGTAAATTACTTATTTTTCCTAATGAGACTCTTAATTATAGATGTAGATCAGAGCATGTGCTTCCTTAGTTTTCTATTAAGCTTTTAAGGGTGAAAAGAAAGATGATTAGTCTTCCTACAATTTAATTATCTACATAGAACATATAATGGTTAAACATTGTCTAGGCATGCCATTATTCTATTTCAATATTTCTAATTTTTCTTGCATTCCTCTGCCAAAGCTATACTCAAAGATACACACATGGATATTATATGCATTAAATGAAGAATGAGAGATATTGAAAATATGAATATTTCCATTAAAGAACAAACTCTACATTAGTACTTAATATGCACTTTACATCATCATCCCAAAATAAGAGATCTAGCCAAACATGGAAGAAATAATAAGCAAATTCATATTCATTTTATTTATAGAAGAATAAAGTGTAAGAGAACTAGTATAATTTTATCACCAAGAAGGATCAAAGTATTTTCTTTACACTCCTTTCTCCACTTATAAAGTTACTTATTTAAACATAGGCTTAAATCTCCCTGAGATTGTATCTTACACTTCCATAACCCCTCTTGCACTGAAGAAATACAGCTACTAAATTTTATTTAAAGAGCTGGACTCCATAAATAATAGAATTGACATATATTTAAAGTAAGTATAGGATTATACTCAAGCACCACAATATTGGACAAGGTGGCCCTACGATAATGCAAAATGAACTAGCACCTCAATGATGTAATGTTGACTCCGATAAAGTGCTGGATGATATGGCATGGTTACTGCCCGAATCAATACATCTTTTTATCAAGTCAGCTAAGCTCTTAGAAGTTTTAAATGCTCCACTAAAGAACCATAAAACCATGAGCACTGTGGCACTTAGGATGGGATTTGGTGATGTATTGTTGAAAGGGTTGGCGCTCCATGAATTTTCTTAAGACACCAAATGCTACAATGTTATTTTTGGGTGCAATAATGTTGTGATGCATTACGGTGCTTGCATATAAAGATGGTTGGCACCACAACATTGAAATTGGTGCTTTGGCATTGATGGATATGACACTAAAGTGGTTTATAATAAATTATTTTTCTTGATCCTAAGGGCTAACTTTAGTATTCCTAGGGAGAGAAGCAAGAGGTCTACTACTAAAAGAGATTAAAAGCTATTCTAATTAAGTTTCTATGTTTTTAATTGAAGCATCTTAAATTTCAATTTAGTTTCCAATTAAATCACTACCTCTTATGAAGGTGACTTTCTATTCCCATACTAATTATTTTGATTAAATCTTAAATGGTAAGAAGGTATAGGATTCATAACAGGTTATTGAGGATTATTCTAGTTTTCTCCTTGATTTGATTTTCTTGAATTTCATTGATTATTTCACCCAACATTATTGAACTAGTAAAGTTAGGGTGGTTCCTTCAACATGGCTTGTAGGTATTAGAATAAGGATTATTTTGTCTTCCAATCGTGTTCCTATTTTTAATCCCTTAAGCACAAATATCCTCTATAAAATTCAAATGAATTTCTTCTAAGTGTATAGATGATCCCAATCCTTAGTTAACTCCAATAGTATCCAATTTCCTTAAAATAATAACTACCTGAGCAGTAAATATTGACAAAGTATCTGATTTATAAACTCTACCTATTTCTTAGGATTCACCCTATTAGTAGGTTATTAGATACATTTCCTTTGTTGATTCATAAGCATACTGAAATGGCTTAGACATTAAAGAATATTGAACTGCAACATTTATGATTAACCTAAGAGATCCTATTAATCTATTATAAAAGGCCTGAATGATCAACCAATTAGGTAAAGTGTTGGTGAGCACATTTTCTTAGCATCTTCTTAGATTGGTCCTAACTTTCGTAAATTGACTTTCCTTCAAACTAGGAAAAAGAAGTGATATCATTTTTAAGTTTAATAGTTTTTGAAAGTGAAAAATACTTTGCAAGTAATTTGTGTGTCAACTCATTCTATGTGGTTATAGAGCTTGGGGATAAACAATTTAACCACATTTTAGTCCTATCCATTAGAGAAAATGAGAAGATTTTATGTTTAATGGCATCATCATTAACACCATTATATTTAAAAGTTCTATAGATTTTTAAGAAACTAGCTTAATATAAATTAGATCTTCAACAGTAGTTCCCCCAAACTAGAAATTTTGAACCATTTAGATAATGTTTGGTTTCAATTCAAAATTATTAGCTTGGATAGCAGGTCTATTGATACTCTAATGGATTCCTTCTACTACATGATTAGTATATTTCTGAAGTGATATAACATAGATCTAATTTAAACTGGGTCAGGCATTATTAAAAACTTTTTAGATTTTTAAATTTTTGTAAGGGTCCATTCTATTTTTGGATCAAATAATAAGGTCTTCTTACTAAATCCTAAGCATACAACAAAGATACAACAACTAAAAATCTAAAACTAAATAATAAAATAGAATAATTTTTTTATTTTTTAAATTTTTTTATCAAATAGAATAAAGATACAATATATAAGTAGGACTCAATAAGCTCCTATTTGAATAATATAATAAATTAAAATAAGCACATTACTTCCTCAATAATAGTGCCAAAAATTAATGAGGGGAAAGGAAAAGGTGATATGTTAATGGTGAGCTAATGTAAAATTCACTGAATTTGAAATATGCTTAGATTTTTTTGATATAAAATTTATAACAGCTCGCTGATTTATGCAAGTATACGTGCCAAATCAAGTAATAAAGTTATAGAGTAGAGTTTCAAACCCATGAGAAAATATTTTGCTAAACTGAAAAAAAACTACCACTACTTACTCTAATTATATGAATTTATCCAATTGAAATAAAAAATAATTTTTTGAATTCCTACCACTAAATAAAAATAAGTAAAAATGGTTTATACAATTTTAATAAAAATGCTTTGGACTAATGCATATAAATTATATATTTTTTGTAATGAGTCTCTTAATTATAGATGTGGATCATAACATGTACATCCCTAGATCTTTATCAAGCTCTTAGGGGTGAAAAGAAGATTGTTAGTCTTTTTACAATTTTACTATCTCCATAAAACCTAGAATATTCAAACATCCTATGTCTAGGCATGCCAATATTCATAATTATTATTACATTCCTTTATCGAGGCTGTACATCACACTAGATTTAACTACACTCGTGTCCATTGTATGTATTAAATAAAGAATGGGAGGTATTGAAAACATCAATATTTTCATTAAGGAATAAGAGTCTATATTAGCACTTAATATACTCTTTACTTCGTCATCCCAAAATAAGAGATCTAACCAAACATAGAAGAAATAACAAGAAAACTCATATTTATTTTTTTCATTGAAGAATAAAGCACAAGAGAAGTAGAATAATTTTATCAACAGGAAGGATTAAAGTATATTTTCTACACTCCTTCCACCACTTACATAATTGCATATACAAACATAGGCTAAGCTCTCCTAATGATTATATCATGCATTTTCCTATCCTCCCTTAGACTTTACTCTAAGGGGGCACTAAAGAAACACATTAAGAAGTACTAAATTTTCACTTTGGGGATAAACTCCACAAATAATAAAATTTCATCTATTTATAATTAGTATATAATTGAACTCAAGCACCACAGGCTGGATAAGGTGGCATTGTAGTGATGTAAAATGAACTAGAACCTTGATGATTTAATTTTGGCTTCACTACTATGTTGGATGATGTGACATAATTATTGCTCAAATCTATATATATTTTTATTAAGTTAGCACTGCTCTTAGAAGTTACAACTACTCCACCACAGAATTGTAAAACTATGAGAACTACTATGCTTAGAATGACATTCCAGCGTTGTGATGTTTGAAAGGTTAGTGCTCCTCAGTGAATTTTCCTGAGACACCCAATATTGTGGTGTTATTTTTAGGCACAACAACATTGTAATGTACTGCAATGCTAATATTTGTGACACCATGGTTCTTGTAAATAGAGAAGGCCGGTGCCACCACATTGAAATTGGTGCATCGGCATTGATCGATACATTGTTACAACATTGTTCTTGTCGGCATTATGGCACTATCTAGCACTTCAACTTTTTTACTTTTTCATACATAATTGGTATAAACACTACTAAAATAACATATTTTACAAAATTTAATATGACTAAAATAATATTTTTTTTACACTTATTAGGGATCCAATGTGAGATTTTCAAGGATTTCTTTTAAGAGATTTTCAAGGATTATAATAGTTTAAAGTATATTTTTACCTAAAATGATTTGAATTTGAGATAGAGATGGTAGCTTGAGGTGATTAAGGATTATAATATGACAATTTAGTATCGATTTGAAAAGACAAATGTAATAGCAGATGCTTTGAGTTTGGAATTTTTTAGTTCCATCTTTTCCTCTACTTATTCTGGGTTATTCTCTAATTCATGATATTAAGAAGCTAGAATTAGAGATGGTGAGATCCATGTATATAAATTTTGGCATATTATTCTAGACAATTATTCAACCTACTATAAAAGAGAAAATTTAGGAAGATCAGAAGGAAGATATGATGTATCTAAAATTAATTGATCAGATTAAAGTAGGTAAGAAATTTCATATGTGAATATCTAATTCCAGTATTATATTCTACAAGAATCATTGTGGGTCCCAACTATTGAAGATTTGAAGATTATGATTCTGCATGAGGCATATTATTCAGTCTACAAATCCATCCTAGAAGTAGTAAGATGTATGGAAATATGAAAGGTATCTTCTTGTGGTCCAGATTAAAGAAAAATGTGGCGCATCTTGTTATTAAATGTGAAGCTTATCAATTAGTGAAAGTATAACATCAATGAATTGTTGGTATTTTGCATTCATTGCCTATCCCAAAGTGAAAATGAAAGGGGGTAATAAAGGATTTTCTATGGTTTTTTTGAGATCTAGGCAAGGCAATAATGCTATATGGGTCATAATATATCATCTAATAATGTCTACACATTTCATCCTATCAGACATACTGATGCTTTAAAAAGGTTGGCTCAGATCTATATATTGGATATTATTCAACTACATAATATTTCAAATGTTATTTATCTGATCATGATGATAGGTTTACCTCCAATTATGGAGAGGTATTAAGTAGGGTCTAGGTATGATATTGTACTTCAGTATAGCTTTTGATCTATAAATAGAAAGGACTATTCAGATATTAGAGGATCTTATGAGAATCTGTATTTTAGATTTTAGCAAAAGTTGAAAAGATTTTATTCCTATGATCAATTACTTATAATAAAATATTTTAAACAAGCATAGGTATGAACCCTTATGAAGCTTTGTATGGGAGAAAGTGTAAGACACCCTTCTATCTGACATAGATGCGAGAAAGGAAATAATTAGGGCCAGCCTTGGTGGATGAAAAATAAATAAAGATCAATCTGAATCAAGATAGATTGCAGTGATGCAGGAGAAATTGGAAAACGTTATATAATTCAAATAATTATTATGTAAAGTTTTTAATAAGAGATTTTAGGTATTTTAAGGTTAGCTCAATGACGGGTGTTAGTATATTTGGAAGAATCTGCAAGTTGAGTCTAAGATGCATTATGATTAACAGTTCTACTTATAAGTTATTATTTCTTGACCATAAGTCTGACATACAGATTGTATTTCATGTGTCTTCTGAGAAAAGAGTATCTGATTCTAGAAGAAGAATATCTACATATGAGGTTAAAGTGCATCCAAATCTAAGTTGTAGGGAAGAATTAAAAAGGATTCTATCATATGATGTTAGGAAGTTATAGAATAAATAGATTCAAATGGTCAAGGTACATTGGAAGCCATAATTGAAAGAAAGCTACTTAGGAAAAGAATTTAAGATGAGACAGTTATTTCCCGACTTATATTATTGATATGAGTTTTGAAATATTAAGGATAATATTTTTTAAGAAGGGGAGAGTTATGATACCTATAAGGTTGGTGGACCATTCATGACCCAAATGTAATCAAGGCAATATTTTAAATGTTTGCATTTAAACCTTTTTACATGTGTCTAATAATGTTATAAGTGCATGTGAGAGTTTATACGTGATCTGAAGTGGGTCTGAGGGTTTGTTTACATGTTTTAGCAAGTCTAAAATCTTTCCCTACGGCTCCATGACATTAGGGTTGGGAGCACTTTGACACTAGTGTTGTTGGGTTTTTGGTATATTAATTTAGCCTGACAACACTAGAGGTGGCACAGTAGTATTGGGAGCTCTTTGTGGGAGTATTGTGGAGAGCACCATGTGGCACCAAGATGTTAAAACTAATTTTAATATTTAAATATCCAAATTCACTTTTCTATTTGGCTCATTTCATTAGAGCTGCTAAATATAGGGAGAAAGGGAGGATTTTTAGAGAGAAAAAGTCTATTTTGAGCTAATAGTTTAGTTTTAAAAGTTTTTCGACTCGAGGACGGTTGCATTTGCTTATCTTAGTTTTTAATAATTAAACTATTTTGGCATTTTCTTGATTAAAAAAATAAAAAAAACTATGTTTAAGCTAAGATAACTCTCATATGAGAAAACTTTTAATGCTTAACTTTTGGTATGTTATAGAAAACATAATTCTGGATATTTAGGTATTTTTTGGTAAAAATTTTGGTGGGTATTTTTGAAACACTACTTTTCTAAAATTGTAAAAAAATATCCAAGCACCAAAAAATGGTACTATAAAATAACTAAACCTCTAAAATATTGTTTTAAATAATCTATAGTAATTTGGTAGATTTTTTAGTTATTGAAATATTACTACACTATACTTGATTTGATAGCTAAAAATGCTATATGAAGGGCAATTCTATGAAATTTTGTAAATTGCCCAAATTATATTTAATAGCTTGACAACAATGTTATGTGGTATGGTATATATTATGCATATCTAAATAATATTATGTCTACATTTAAGGCGCTTAGAGGGGTGGGGAGAGGGATCTATTTGGAGTATATATATATATGAATATATATATCCGTAGAGTTCTAGTGTGAAAGTTATGAAAGTGCTAAGAGCTTCAAAGAGGACTGAGTGCTATAAATTATGAATGGGAGGTATAAGGATTTTGGAGTTCTTGATAAGAGACATATGGACTAGAGTTCTATTAGTTTCTACTATGACCTATGTTTATTTACATTTTATTCGGTCTATTTTACATTCTATTAAGCATACTACGCTCTAGAGTCTATAACTTGCTTACTTATTTGTAAACCCCTACATTATGATGACACCACTGTACAACAAGTTTATTTTCAAGCTTGGAGAAATAGTTTTATTTTAAGTTATTAGTTTTGAAATTTTTAAAAAATTATTTAGGTAATGTAATCTTCTAGGTTGTGTAAGATCCTTTTGTGTTACATATTTCATTTCTAAAGGCAGGGGAAAAAGGTTAGTTGAGTAGATATGGGTGATTTTTTAATCTTACTAGTGTGTAGAGTATATAATAACTTTTAAATTTTGACACAGTCTATGAAAAAATATTCTAGAGAAGTGATTGAAATTATGGTATTGAATTTTGAATTAGAGAAGAGATGATTGAAATTTAGGTTTTAAAGGAACATTGAACAAGGACCCTTGTCCAAAGATTCAAGTGTGGGCAACAGAAGAAGGTGTGAACTTGATTTAGATTTAGATTTTAATTGAGATACTTATGAAAGGAATTTGGACAAATGAGAGAAATAACTTTATAATTTATACTTTAATCCAATGGCGCAACTATTTAATTAAATCTTTATGTATTTGAAAAAAATTAGTCTTCACTAAAGATGGAGAGAGAAGTCTATCCCTAGTGGAGTTGCTAGAAAATCTATACATAAATTTAATTTAATGTCCAAATGTCACACAATATTTGATTTAAATTTATATTTCAGTTTTTAAGTCAAATTTGTATAGATTGACATTATACCATCCCTAAGGATAGATGAAAGTTTCATTATCAATTTGAGAAGATAAACTTTTCATTAATAATTGAATACTGCATAAGGAATATTTAATTAGTCCCAAAGGATAAAAGAAATATTCATTTATCAATTAAGTTTTTTTAATTAATTCATTGTTCAAAATTTAGGTATGCATTCCATGAATCATTCCACTACCTTATAAAGAAATTAAGATTTGGGTTATTTTATTATGGGTTGTAAACTCCTTATAAGGGCAAACCCCTATTATTAGTTATTTATCCTAAGAGAAAGCTCTCAATTAAAGTAAAGACTAAAGATTTTTGAAGATGTTTATATTTAAGGAAATATTTGGGCTAATAAGATTTAATGTGTAGGCTTTAGATTATAAATTTTTTAGTTGTCCTCTAGATTTTAATTTTAAAAGAATTGAATATGTATGTGCAAAGATTGAAGAGGTGCTTACAATCTGAAGTTACACTTTCTTGGAGTGAGTTTGCAGCTAATAATCCTAATGCACAATCAATTTCCCTAAATATAATGCATGAGCACCAGAGTTTTATCTCAAGAGATCAAAGGATGAATTAGACTCTCAAATTGATCACCAAGATGAGTAATTTTAACTTTTAAGTTCAATGACACTAGTAAGAAGACTCACTAAGAACTCTAAAATTTATCTCATTTATTTTATCTAACTAAATTTTCTAACTCCCAACATTTCTTAGAATTTTTGGTAGCATCACAGTTCTAACAAAAGGAAAAGAAAAGTATCCCCCAAATACAATGGGGACACCACTACCTTTCCAATAAGAGGCATACACCTTGGCTCTATGCACATAGTAGAAATTTAAAATACATGCATGATTTTATGATTAGATAAAGGGTTTATGTGTGAAGTACCTAGTATCGTATCATCCTAGAACTAATATACATGTTCCTTTGAAGTTCATAACATATACATGAAAAGAAACCTAAGAATTCATTTATTCATTGACAATTTATAATAAACTTAAACTTTGCGAGAAAGAAGGTGGCCAAGCTCCACCACAACAAACTTGAATTTCTAAGCTTATCACATATATAGATTCAAATATACTTTCCTAAGGTCTTCAAGATCCATATTTTTTGTAGAAGTTCAAAAGAGAGTATCCTCAAAAGGAGAGGATATTATCTTTTGGAGCCCCATTTATATATGTATAAGTAGATATATTTAAATCTCTTACAACTCAAGACAATGTACAACTTGATCTATATACAATCTACAATTTATAAGGATTTAAACATATAAATCATTCCTACGTACATTCTACCTTGAATCTTGTAGGAATTTAAAGCAATATAAGGGTATATAAAAGCATATAAAGTGCAAAGTAGTTGTATAAGAACTCGATGCTTCTAAGACAACCCTTAAAGAGCCTAAGTGAACTAATAGAAATTTAAAATGCATGACATCCAGATTGATGAAGGTAAATAAACATATATAAGGTACTCTGTAAG
Source organism: Dendrobium nobile (assembly GCA_022539455.1). Classification (NCBI taxonomy): domain Eukaryota; kingdom Viridiplantae; phylum Streptophyta; class Magnoliopsida; order Asparagales; family Orchidaceae; genus Dendrobium; species Dendrobium nobile. The sequence continues at coordinate 28,595,302 of CM039727.1, forward strand.
CAAAGTACCTGACAAGAAGATCAAACAATTAGCTTAGCCTAGGCAAGATTTGGTTGTCCTAGTAAACCATCCAAGTGTTTATAGAAAGGATGTGTGGCTTGGATACTTCCTAGTTTTTATTTCTTTAAAATTATCCATAATGAATTTATTTGTTGAAGGTCTTTAAAGGGTGGTTTGAATTTAATTTTTAATGATTTAGAGATTTTAAACTTCTTTTTAATGATATTTTGATCTTTGAAGTTATTTACCTTTAGATTTTAAAGAACATAGCATTAAATAACTTCTATGTGCTAGAAGTTATTAATCAGCAAGTTCTAGGCTAATATTTGTAATGCTGCCAATATTGCAAAACTAGAGTAGATGGATAACATAGAATCCTACATTTTAATTAAATTTTTTAATCCTTAAAGTTTCTAAATCAAATACACTATTGCCCTCATAAAGGAATCAAGAACAAGGGTATAACAACTATGATGCTACATATTTTATTAATAATTTTTATTCAAATTAAATTTATTATTATTTTTTAATTTATTTAAGCTTACATTTTAATGTTTACATTCTGTCAAATTCATTCGTGGCATTATCATAACTAGCATGAAAACCTAGGACCTCTTTAGATTGTATAGTTGTTTACTAATTTAATTTCATAGAATTGATAATTCACTGAAATTTTAATGATTTATTAATGATTTATATTTTAATGAATATGTTAAGGCATTAAATGTATGGTCCATTTCATGAAACCTTTATTTATATTGGTTTCTAGAATTTTATATTTTTTATAAATAATATACTTAGAGGTGAGTCTAATGCATTTTATTTTGCTAAATTAGGATTTTTCTAGAATTAGTTGTGAATTTTACAAGTTTGTTGCATTTTTGTGAACTAAGTTTGATAAAATTGTTGAATTTTTATTTACAATAAATTCTAGAGTTTTTATATACTTTATAAAGATTATACCTAGACATCAGTCCAATACCTTTGAGTTTGCTCAAGTTAGATTTGTTTGGAATTAGTTATGAATTTTACAAGTTTGACGATTTAATGGATTTATTTAATTATTTAATTAGTGGTATTCACTCATTTTTGTAACAAATCAATTCTAAACCACTTAAAATCTTATCCAAAAGTCAGAATTGTCCAATGGATTTGATTCCAAGTGTTTAAAATTATTTTGGTAATTTGTATATATTTTTAAATAATTATTTTAATTAATTTATTGAATTTCTTAATTTCTAGAATTTATTTTAATTTTAGATGAATCTATTGGATCTTTTATTTTTCCTTTATTGTGCTTTTAATTTTGAAAATTTTGGTATATTATTTGTAATTTTTATTTTTAAAATGAATTTATTATGAATTTTTAAAGATCCTAGGTCAATTTTGTTTATGAATTCTTAGTTTATTAAATGAAAGACCAAATAACCTCTAAATGCAATAAAATTTGAAACATAGGCACATGAATACATGTGCTTTAAACCCACTTATTTGGGCTCATTAAAGTTTTCCTAGGTTGATATACCAATCACCAATCCTAAGTGCATTCATAGGTTTGGTATTTTTTGTAGGCTCTAGACTCAAGGGATTTGGGTAAAATCAGTGGTTAACTAATCCTTATGCATAACATTTTAAGCACGACAAGATTCATCTCCTAATTCCTTATGGATTCTTGTTTAGAAATTTTCAAATTCAAAGGTCAAATAATGACCTATGAGCTTTAGAAATTTATTTGAATGACCTAAACATTTGAAATTGAGGAGATGTGCTAGACATCTCCAAGAGTTATCCACTTTAACTTGGTTTCATGGTGACCTAAGTTTTATGAATTATTCAAGAAATAATCAAAGGGATTTTTTTATAATTATAATTAATGCATTACATATCGTGACCTAAGATAATAGGTTTTTGATAGTACTCTTCAAGATGAATCCATAGAGCCTAATAAAAAGAAATTTGGAAAAGTAGATTAGGAGATATGAATTTTTAAAGTTCTACTAACTTCTCTATGATATTAATTCCTACTTATCCATTTAGCTATTCCTTTCCATGTTGCTCACTCTGGTAGGGTATCTAATCATTAATGCACTAATGGTATCTACATGGGTTTAATATGAGCAATTAGATCTAATTAGGATGTCTCCAATTTAATGGTTCTAAACCACAGGATGTCTGAACCGAACTTGATATGATGGAATCAATACCGTTGCTCAAATGAATGGTACTAATTTTGTTTTTAGCCTCCCATTCATTCTCATGGCCATATGTATTTTTCTACCTGATCTGAAAGATCAGCTAGATAAAATCTTGTATAATTTTATAGAGAGCATTAGTAACTCCATAATGTTTAATCAAACAGTTGGATTCATATGAGTTTAACCTTGCTTTCATACTTTTCCAAACCCTTCTAAGTAAAAGATTAGAAATAGAAATGTACCTGAGAGAAAGATCTACTTCATTTGGATTTGATTCTAGTACAATTGACTAAGTCTTTAGAATGCTTCTTCTCAAGAAGTTATGACCTAATGATGAATGGACAAAAAGTCAAACTTTTATGGCGTAAACCTTGCTAGAGCTTGCTTAAAGTTTTTGAAAACCCTCACAAAGATGACTGGAAGATGAAGGAAAGGATGTTCACGCTCTTTGGATTCTATACAAATCAAGAAATTTATCCCTTAATTAGAGAAGTCAAGGTCTATTGTTAAGTTTCCAAAATGAATAGAGATAGAATTTTGGCTTGGTTTAGACCATCTCCAGACATTGGGCCAGGTAGGATAGTCACATAGTGTCCAGGGAGTAGTTCTTGAATGCCCAAGAGTTAGGGTTTGTTTGGATTAGAAGAGCTAGCTTGACCCCCTGGTCACATACCGATGGTTATCAAGATTTTGACTAGGCTAGACCAAGCTAGCATATCAGTTAAGTTGGTAGGCCTCTAGGAACCTTCCTAAACTTAATTCAAATGTCAGCTGAGCTTAGGTGACTCGGGTGTCCAATATATATAGATTTAGGCATTTGAGTGATATAGAGCTAGCCCAAGGAATGAACTCAGGTATGCCCAATGGCTAAGCTAACTAGGGAAGATGCAATAGAACTATGGAATGCATTGGCAATGCTTTCTTGGGTTGGTTTAGCTTACACTTGGATTTGGCTCAATGCATGGCTATTTTTACTACTTGAGTCAAGACAAGTGGCTAAACTAAGTTAGCTGAATGCATGGATCACCTAGGGTTAGTTCCTAGGGATTTTATGGACAAAGTTATAGGTTTAGATGAGTTGAAAAAATCCTTGGTTAATGAGTATCCAAAAGGTTTTAATGTATGTAAGCTTGGTCAACCTTGGTTAACTTGGTCAACCAAGCTGACACAAAGTTGTGGTTGGGTCCATTACATTCTAAATAAAGTTTTGAGTTCATTGGTGGTGGTTCCAAGGCTTAGCAAGATCTATACACATGAAATGCATGTTAAAACTCTTAAGGGTATATTTGGTCAACCAAGGTTGACTTGGTCAACTAAATCAACCAATGAGCTAGGATTTGGTTCAAACTATTCCAAATGTTGTATTGAGCATATTAGAGTAGGTTCCATGTAATATCAAAGTTCAAAAGCATGAGAGTAGTTCTAGGGTTTAATGGCTTAATATGGTCAACCTAGGTTGACTTAGTAAACCAAGGTTGGTCATAACTTATATTTTTGTTTAATGCATATCTAATGATATTTTGAATACATTTGTAGAAGATTGTATAACCAAATTTGGTTGAGCCATGTTGAGATTTAAGAAAAATTCAATATTTTGAGTTTTAGGGGTTTTTGGACAACTAAGGTTCAATGTTGGATCAATGCATTATATTTAGGTCATTGATGATGCTCAATAAATTTAGTGAATCTTTCAAGATTAAATTCCATAATACATTATGTTCAAAGGCCTAAGTTATTAATATTTGAAAGATTTACAACATGGAATTTCTTTCATTTTTTAGAGTTAGAGGTCTTGAAATGCCTTCAAACTTATGTGGTTCACCCTAGGAATATGCCTAATCGATATGCAAGTGATAGATTAGGAATCCATGGCCATTTGGTTGGGTTTTGAAGTAGCAAAAAATTCTCCAAAAGTAGGTATGGATAAAGTGATTTTGGGCTAGCTTTGAACATTGAATTTTGGAGTTTTAAGTTTACAATTGATTTAGTCACTAGATTTGATTTAGGTTTGATTTAAACAATGACTTGGAAGAATTTAGGAATTGAAATGATCAAAATATTGATATTCATGGATTATCATCAATGATTGAGCAGGTGATCAACTGACTATTACTAGGGACAATCAACTGCTGGATTTTAGATTTTTATTTAGGTTTTGAATTGATCAATAAAGATCAATGATTGAGAAATTTTTTTTTATAAAGATCATGTCACTAACAATCATTTGGTGATTGCCAGGTAAAAGATTAGATGATCACATGACATTAGGGGTGATTATCAAGTGATGAGTTATGTATGCCAATGATTTAGAAAATCTCACTATGTTAATGCACAATATGTAGTTTGATTTAGAGTTTGAAGTATAGTTTAATGATTGATGTCAAGAGATTTAATTTTTCCTTAAATCATTAACATCATCCAAAAATGAGGTCAATATGTAGGTACATCTCTATATTTTTTATTTTAGATTTTTGAATAATCCTAGTCATTGGGGACTGTGATAGTAAGAATCAGTAATAAATACTTTTGTGCATAAATAAAAAGTGGGAAAATTTATGTTTAGTAGAAAAAATTAGAAACTTTTGTGTCTATTATTTGAAAAGAGATATGATATTTATTTAAATAAAAGATCTTAGTCTATATAGTTCCATCTCTATTCTTCTATCATCTAACATAGTGTAGCTTATATTTGTAGGTCATATTAGGTTGGGTTATGATAGTTGAGCATGCTAAAAATGATTGACTGACTCAAGTTGGTTAGAGACTTGTTACCCTGTATAGAAGGGTGAGCTGATAATCTTTTATATAAATAAGGTTCATGGTGCAATCCTAAGTGATGCATAAAGGAAGGTATAAGGAGATTGATTTATAAATACATTGATGGGTGGGATTAACAACTCTTACATGAAGTTTCATGACTTATGATTAATGTGACTAATTCTTGTTTGCAGGACTAATATGATTGAGACTTGTTCATGTGTAATTTGAGGGCCTATATGACTAAAGAAAGGAACAACACCATAGGAGCAATATAGATTTTCTTGCTTATTGTCATTGATGTTGCATGAATATGTATACATGATATAATATTATAAATAATAAAATATGATATGACATGAGTAGGGTACAAAATTGGATTGACATATACATATGATAAGACTAATGAGATTGATACAAAATACCTGACATTAGTACATGAAAGTGATATATGATATTTATACATGATATGCATGCTACATAATGTACATTTAATGATATACATCAACTTGTATATAAATAAATATATGATAAATGACATTATTTAATAGGCAAATTGATACACTTGACTTAATATTGAGATGACATTCATCTTGGTAACCAATAGATATAGGTTCATATATGATATACACATAGATTCATGATTTCACTTGATACATTACTTTAAATGAACTGTTATAGAACTAAAAGAGCTTATTAATTCATTTAGGGTTATTTATCATATTGATTTGCAATATTTATTGATTGATATTTGTTGCATTGATTGTTACTCTTCATAAAGACTCTTACCTATTCACATTGATATGATATGAATGATCATATATATATATATATATATATATATATATATATATATATATATATTACTTTTATTTTATGTATTGAATATTCTATGTTATAGTGATATATTAGGCCTTTTCGCATTATATGTGGTTTAAATGATTTCAGAAAAGGGTAAGCAATGCATTTAATTTTTATATGATTACATACATATTGATGGAATGTAAATAACCCACATAAAAAATCATGCAAGCATGAAAATCTTCAAGGGTGTGCCATCCTCTCAATTTTAAAGTGATTTAGCAGAGCACTGCAGCATTGGAGTGTGGAGTGTTGTGGCACTGGGTCTAAAAATTTATTTATTTTTAAATATATAAATCCACTAACCTAATTAAGTGTATCCTATGGCATCCCACACCCTCATTCTGGTTTCTTGGCCAATAAGTAGAAGAAGAAAGAGGGGGAGAGAAGGATGCGGAGAGGAGAGAGAAAGTTATTTTAGGATGATTTTTTCCATCACTCCTAATACAAAATGTATGTTGATCATGGTAGATAACTTGAATAATATTTTTTCCATTGATTTTGAGTTTTAGTTTTCTATCTCTCCCAAATTTGGTTAGAATTCTTTATCCCTCAGTTTAGTAAGTTTCATCTATAAAACTTTTGATATATATTATGTATCATCATTATTAGCATTTTAGCATGATAATATTAAAATTTCACCTGATAGAATTGCATGCATAAATTTTTATTGAATTGATACAAACAATGAAAGTTCGTTTGGGATGTTAAGCCCAATGAACTTAGTCCCAAGCTAACCAAGAGGGAGGGTGAATTGGTATTTTAAAATTTCTTTTCAACAAAAGCAATAAGATCACAAACCAAAACCAAATCACACCACAAGACAAAAACAATGCAGAAATTAAAGTGCAGAAGCAAGAAAACAATAACATAGAAATTTATAGTGGTTCGGTCAACTTGACCTACGTTCACTCCTTGGTGGCACCCTCCAAGTATTGTACTACAAAACGTGTCTCTCCCTTAGCCCGCACGGCTAGGCGGAGAAGCCCTCACAAAGAAGTCCTTTTAGCCACCCCGGCAAGGCAGAGAACCTATCTCCTTTTGCTTCCTCCTGAAGCTGGCAGAGAACCACAATCCGTTGCTGAAAACCTTACCTCTACCAACCCTTCCACGGACAAGAAACTCTAGACAAAGAAGAAGCAGAGCAATCCTTGAAGCACCCTTGTGAATCCCCTCACAAGCTCCCCCTCACAAGATCCTCTCTCTCTCTCTCTCTCTCTCTCTCTCTCTCTCTCTCTCTCTCTCTCTCTCTCTCCTCAAGGTCTTCTCAGGTCAAGGAAGCAGCAAAGATTGTTCAAAATGTTGAACAAGAGCTCTTAAATAGAAGAGCTTCAAAGGAGCTCATTAATTGCAAGTTGCCGACAATATCGTCCAGGCCGATATGGACATCGTCCTGGCCGATCAATACAAATCTCAGAAGATCGGCCAGAGCATCGCCCTGAATGCAAGCTGGACGATTTAAAATTGGCTTGATCGTCCAGGCCGATCACACGATCGTCCAGGCCGATCAGTTCAAATAAGAGGAAAATTGTCTAGAGCATCGCCCTGAATTTGAGCTGGCCGATATTTATCATCTAGAAGTAACTAAGGTTTTTGAATAGATCATCCTGGCAGATCCTGAGATCATCTAGGACGATATGATCGTATCAATCATCCTTAATTACTTCCTTGATTTGTCTGATTAATTAAAGCATAATTGTGAATATCGTCCAGGCCGATCCAAGATCATCCTTACCGATTACCAAAAATTATAGAATACCTTAATTGTTTATGGCGGCAACTTCTTTCTATTTTGAGCATATCGTCCTGACCGATACACGTATTGTCCAGGATGATCTGTTAATGACGGTTGACTTAATTAAGAATCCCGAATAGAATTTCTATTTTAAACTAAATCGTCCAGGCCGATAAAAATATCGTCTTAGCCGATATGAGTAAAAATAGAAATTTTAAGTCTCTCAAGTGTGTATGTGTAGGGTTGCTTAGCATCAGTCTCTTTGAACATTACAAGTAGACTCAATAAGAGAAAAACAAAGTATAGACTGACTCAACCCTAAACCAACGCAATCTTGAACTAGCTTCATTTGTTCGTCCGAACTTTGATTCCGGAAAAGATAGAAGTAACACGCAGTCCAAGAGAATCAATAGTGTTTGTCAATCATCAAAACATAAGTCATAAAAATAGATTTGCAATAATCTCCCCCTTTTTGATGATGGCAAACACAAGTAGGAAAAACTCAGAAAAAAAAAAACAATTCATTAAAATTTCAAAATTACAAGCATATCAACTTTTCCTACCACAACCTACTCACATCCTACTCCCCCTTTTGTCATCACAAAAAGAGGGTCCTAGACACACAAAAGAAAAAGAAAAAACAAAGAACAACAGAAAACTAAAATACAGTACAAGACAAACTACAGAAAATAAGAAAGGCTAGAAAAATGAGGGACCCTGATCATCAGATGGAGGTGGTGGAGGTGGCTGCTGAAAGTAGCTGGCAAGCATAGTAAACTAAGCATTGAACCAAGCGATGTCTTGGTCATGCTACTGCTGCTGGTGAGTAATGTAGCTGTCAAACCGGCCGAAGTTAAAATGTTTTAAATCTGTGCCACATGTATCGTCCAGGATGAATAGTGGATCGGCCAGGACAATTTGTCCAATAATGGATCGTCCGGGGCCAATTTTAAGGATTTAAACGTGTTGACACGTGGATCGTCCAGGACGATCTAGTGTATTGGCCAGGACGATGACCATAAAATGCATCGGTCAGGCCGAAATATGTTATCGGCCAGGACTATCATCATGATTGCAACAGAGTTCGATCAAATTGTCCAGGACGATAATGGATCGTCCAGGACGAAGAGTTGTAGTAAGCACAAAAAAGTTCAGCAGATGGAAATTTGAAGATAATTTGTCCTATCGTCCTGGACAATAAAAGTTTCAGCCAGGACGATGTGGCTAGAATTTGAAAATTAATGAAGGATGGTGATGATCAAAACCCTCAAAAATAAAACAAAAGAAAAGCAGAAGAAAAGAGAAAGAACAACGATAAAAGGCTAAAAACAAACAATTTGAAAAGAAGCCAAATAAAATTTTTTTTTTATCAAAGCAATTCACATGAGAATTTTTCAAATAATTTAAATTTTAGAGTTTCAAGAGATCAATAGGTTAACAAATTTCAATCGGAAGAATGTAGAATATCCGATTCTGTTAACCCTAGATCGGACATCCTTCAGGGTATAAATTGTCTTTTGAAAAATAGAGGCCTAACTTAGAATAACTAAATAGGATAAAAAGAAGATCCATTCAAAACTTGCTTACAAAGAAAATATCTCATAAATAATATGTCGAAGTAATTTTTCTCAATCATGGAATTTGAAATCAAGCCTTTGAAAATCTCACATAACCCATAGTTCTTCTAAGTTTTAAAAGTTTTGAAAAGAGAGGATAGCTTGCTTTTTAGTGGGCTCATTTTATGCCTCTTGAATCTTTTGATTGGCTCTTTGAGCATCTTTACATATTTGTGTATATACTTTTTATTTCAATTTTGGCGTCTTTGCCACTTTCCTTTTTTATCTTTTGCAAGCTCAAATCTCTTTTACAAACTCTTAAAAGAAGTTCTTAGTTGTGAGTATATCTTCTAGATATTAGAGAATAGGATCACTCTCTCTAACATAGGGAAGAACTACCCACAAAACAAAACTAAAAAATCATATGATCAGTGCAAAGGCAAGATCTCAATTAACTTGAGAGATATATAAGAACTTTGGATATTATGCACAAGATAGATTTTATAGCAAGATAAAAAGAATCTTAGTTTCAAAAACTATTGGCTAAAATGAGTTAGACTTTTGTTTAGAGAAGAAAATTATACCACTAAACAAGGTCCTAAGGAGGGAAACCATCAACGGTATTTCTCCCTTTAACATATTTAGAAATGCTAAACATAATCTCTAATACTCCAAAATTTAAAAGTTTAAAAAATAATCATAAGGAAACCAAACATAAAAAACAAACGAAAACAAAGTAATCTAGACCAACACAAAGCAAGCACACAACAAAAATAACACAAAACTAATTAAAGAAAAAACATATCAAGAAAATATGAAGCAGCGAGTTTAAGAGATTATGAGCTACGAGCCTCCATATGTCAAATTATCGTATACTCCCACGAGGTCTTTGGTGAGAGCACACCTGCAAAAACTCTGCAACAATCAAATTTAGGAACCCAACCTAGTTTGGGTCCCTTCTTAGAAAAAGTAGAATGCAATACAGGTGTGGTATGCTGTGAATCATGAACCTTAGGTCTCCACACCCAATGTGTACTACGGTGAACAGTGCAAGTGTGTGAGATGTGTCCTAGCATGCCACATGAAAAACATCTAACTCCAGGAAAAGGATTTCTTAAATGATTTGAGTTATAATGCCTCTTCTTAGGTCTTGGCTTTAAATCAAAAGTGGGTATCTTCCAATTTCCTTTAAGTGAATCCAATTCGTTCTTTAGTCTCATGTTTGTATTTTCCAAAACATTATTATCAATCTTCAGCCTTTCTTCTATCTCTTGAGATTTCTTAAACTTAGACTCAAGTGAGGTGTGTGAAGCTTTTAATGCAACATGCCCATCAATTAATTCCAAATTCTTTTTATTTAAATCATCAAATTCATCAAGTAGAGTCATGTGATTTGAATCAATCGTAGAATGATCTTTGAGAATAATTGCATACTCTTTTTGTAAATTAGAAAGTAATAACTTTAAACTAGCATGAGTCTTTTTAAGTTTTTTGTATGATGTATGAATTTTCTCACAAATTTCAAGCAATTCATCATAGGTTGGTTTACATACCTCTTCCTCATCACTTTGATCAAGATGATCTTCCCCCATTAAGCACAAGTTTGTAGTCTCTTCCTCTGGTTCAGTCTCAGAGGAATCAGTACCAGATTCTGCCTAGAACGCCTTTTGGACTCTCTTCTTGTCCTTCTTAAACTTAGGTTTCTCCTCACCTTTTTCTTTTTCTTTGCTCGAGTGATCTTAAAGTGTACGACAATCGGCTTTCACATGTTCAGGTTTCCTGCATTCATAACAAACAATATCAGAAGATCCTTTAGAATGTTTATGATCCCAACCTTTTCTCCAATGATGCTTTTGGTTCTTCCTTAGAAAGCTTTTGAATTGCCTTGTGATGAAGGCAACTTCATCGCTTTCAGACCCGGAAGATTCAGAATCTGATTTATGCACCTTCAGTGCAACTGTTTTCTCCTTCTTTTTCTCACCTGCATCAAGATTTCTTTGATTCACCCCTTGCTCGTAAGCAATGAGTGAGCCAAGTAAGTTATCAATAGAATAAGTGTTCAAATCCTTAGATTCAGTGATTGTAGTGATTTTAGCATCATATGACGAAGGCAAGCATCTCAGAATCTTATTTACTTTTTTAAAGTTTGAAAGTTCTCTTCCTAGGGCATGCAATGAAGTAACAATTTGAGTAAACCTTGTATACATGTCAGAAATAGATTCATGAGATTTTATACAAAAAAGTTCGTAGTCATGCAAGAGAATATTTAAACGAGATTTTTTAACTTCATTAGTGCCTTCATAAGTGATACACAATTTATCCCAAATTTCTTTACCAGTTTTGCAAGTGGAGACACGCATGTAATCCTCAGATTTTAAAGCACAGAAAAAATAGTTCAAACATTTTGCATTTAATTGGGCTAAATCTCTTTCATCGAAAGTTCATTCAGTAAAAGCAATTTCAGTTTTAACACCATTAATTTCATGAGAAGGTGGAGAATAACCTTCTTTGATAAGCATCCACATGCGATAATCAGTAATTATAAAAACATCGACATGTGGGTTTTCCAGAAATCAAAAGGTAAGTTATCGAACAGGGGAGGTCGGGTAATAGAATACCCTTACATAGTGTTACGATTCCCAAGGTTAGCTATGGATCAAAATTTAAAAAGTTTTCAAACTAATTTTTTATGAATCCCGCTCTGATACCCCTTGAAAGTTCATTTGGGATGTTAAGCCCTATGAACTTAGTCCCAAGCTAACCAATAGGGGGGGTGAATTGGCATTTTAAAATTTCTTTTCAACAAAAGCAATAAGATCACAAACCAAAACCAAATCACACCACAAGACAAAAATAATGCGGGAATTAAAGTGCAGAAGCAAGAAAACAATAACACAGAAATTTATAGTGGTTTGATCAACTTGACCTACGTCTACTCCTTGGAGGCACCCTCTACCGACCCTTCCATGGACAAGAAACTCTAGATGAAGAAGAAGCAGAGCAATCCTTGAAGCACCCTTGTGAATACCCTCACAAGCTCCCTCTCACAAGATCCTCTCTCTCTCTCTCTCTCTCTCTCTTTCTCTCCTCAAGGTCTTCTCAGTTCAAGGCAGCAGCAAAGATTATTCAAAATGTTGAATAAGAGCTCTTAAATAGAAGAGCTTCAAAGGAGCTCATTAGTTGCCAATAATATTATCTAGGCCGATATGGATATCATCCTGGCCGATCAATACAAATCTCAGAAGATCGGCCAGAGCATCGCCCTGAATGCAAGCTGGATGATTTAAAATTGGCTTGATCATTCAGGCCGATCACACGATCGTCCAGGCCGATCAGTTTAAATAAGAGGAAAATCGTCCAGAGCATCGCCCTGAATTTGTGCTTGCCGATATTTATCGTCCAGAAGTAACTAAGGTTTTTGAATAGATTATCCTGGCCGATCCTGAGATCGTCCAGGATGATATGATCATATCAATCATCCTTAATTACTTCCTTAATTTATCTGATTAATTAAGGCATAATTGTGAATATCGTCCAGGCCAATCCAAGATCGTCCTGGCCGATTACCAAAAATTATAGAATACCTTAATTATTTATGGCGGCAACCTCTTTTTGTTTTGAGCTTATCATCCCGGCCGATACACGTATCGTCCAGGATGATCTGTTATTGACGGTTGCCTTAATTAAGGATGTCGAATAGAATCTCTGTTTTAAACTAAATCGTCTAGGCCGATAAAATTATCGTCCTGGCCGATATGAGTAAAAATAGAAATTCTAAGTCTCTCAAGTGTGTGTGTGTGTAGGGTTGCTTAGCATCAGTCTCTTTAAACATTACAAGTAGACTCAATAAGAGAAAAATAAAGTACAGACTGACTCAACCCTAAACCTACGCAATCTTGATCTGGCTTCGTTTGTTCTTTCGATCTTTGATTCCTGAAAAGATAGAAGTAACAGGCAGTCCAAGAGAATCAATAGTGTTTGTCAATCATCAAAACATAAGTCATGAAAATAGATTTGCAACAAACAAGACCTCAAATAATTAGATTATTACTATTGCATTTATTTCATTAAGCCAAACATTACATGCATATGATATAATTTACATGATATAGTTCGTATGATGTAGCATACACATTAGTTGGAAATTCATACTAATTGTATGATGTTATGATCTTCATATTAAATTGCACTATATATGTGTGTGTGTGTGAACATGTATGAGTTTTATGACATATACGCTATATTATATATGATTTGATATATGAGCATGATGCATAACAAGGCAAATAGATATGCATATACATAATACACATGATACATGAGATTGGTACATACAACATGCATAACATGATACATATGCATAACTATAGACAATGATAATCAAGAATATGATATATCCAAAAATTAATATTTATGATGTTAATCTATATTTTTAACTGATATAATCAAAGCATAATTTCATTAATCTATTAATTCATATGACATTCTTGTTATAGTCTTTATAAGATGTCGATGTAGAATATAGTCAATTATTTCTGATCACTGTATTATTATCATTGCTTAAGAATCACCTTATTTATTTGAATTGATAAGCATTCCTTAATGGCATGATTTGAATGATTATATGTATATTTTTCTTTTTTCCATGCATAACATGATACATATGCATAACTATAGACCTACCAAGCTTTTGCTCATTATGTAAAATTTCATGATTTTTAGAAAGAGTAAGAATGTAATGGAGTGAGGTTAAGGCTGATCATATTCAATTTGGATTAGGTATTTTCTATTAATTCTTTTATAATCATGGATATATAAGGAATAGATTAATAAAAAAGAAATCCATGGCTTGTGTATATAAATTTTGAAAATGAAATATGACTATATATATTTTGAAGATAAATGAAATGAATGATTTCTTTTGTTGTGCTTGTTATTTATATGAATGATTACTAGTTGCTCTTGTAGGTGATTAAAATATCTTAAATAGAAATTTCCTCAACATTTAGATTTTGAATGTAACAAAATTGGTATTAGAATAATGGTTGATGGAAGAATTGAATTATAACAAGAGTCGTATGAGTTGATCAAGATGGGAGGAATAGGTGGCATTAAGATTTATTTTTCTTGCATTCATGATATGCATATGCATGATAATATTGTAATATGTTAAGAAAGAGAAACTATAAAAGTGTCAAATGAATCTAGATGATTAAGATATACCTAATGAATAGAGTGCAATGGAAGCTCCAATGATTACTGATACCATGATGTAGTTTTCTAGTTTGATAGCCCCATTATTAAGTAAATAGGATGAGAGTAAATAAAATAAGAAAGAAAAGCATCTTTGAATATTTCTTAAGGTGAAGCCGCAATTACTCAAGGAAGCGATAGAGCCACAAGTAGTAAAAGATCAATTATTGAGGATTAAAAAATATTTGATAGCATATAGTATTTGGAGAATAAGAAGGTTCCATTAGCAGTGTTTCTATTTGAGTGAGAAGCTAAGAGGTGGTGGGTTGGAAAATAGAGAGAAATATTTTAGGGTAAGTTAAACTCTAAGAATAAGTGGGAAGAATTTTTAAGTACATTCAGGAAATGGTTCATACCCCCATCAACATGACATCTCATACAAAAGGCATTTATGAGAATGAAATACATAAATAAGTCAATTATATTTTATGAAGATGAGTTTACAACATTGGCGGTGTATGCTCCCCAAGTATTAGTAATACAAAAAAAAAAAATAATTATAGATTTTTATAAGGACTTTGAGATGAGTTGAGGCATCCACTAGTGCCTACGAGGATTAGAGAATTTTAAAACTAATAAAGAGGGAAATGTTAGTAAAGAATGATTTGGTAATTACTTAGTTTAGATATGATATGAATAAGAAGAGAGCTAGTAAAGACATAAGCAAGGGATGTGTTAGTGAGAAGAGAAGAAAATTTCATTATTATAGAACAAAATCAATGACCTATGTTGGAAGTAACCCATAGTTCATTCATTGTGGAAGGAGACATCTTTAATGCCTCTTTAATCTATGTATAGTTTCACATATTTTGACCCAACATGATAATCATAACTCATTAATATATGTGATTAAACTCTTTTTATGTCTCTGGGAATGTTTTGTAAGCATATAAGTGTTTGAATTTGGTCTAAAGTAGATCATAGGGTTTTCATGCATATTTGGATAATTTTAAACTCTTCCCTTAGGGCACCACGATGCTAGGTTTTCTAGCACTATGGCTTTGAGATCTCTACCTTTTGACCAATTTAATTAGGGTGCTACTGCGCTGTAACAAAATTATGGTGTATTTCTCCTATAAGGGGAGCACTGAGGTGTGAAGGTTTGGGCGCCACGATGCCATGCCCGAATTTGATATTTAAAATATCCTTTTTTCTACTTTTAAAAATTCATTGTCTTATTCAGCGTAGCGAGCTAGAGAGAAAGAAAGGGGGATTCTTGTGAGAGAAAGCCAGGGTTTGGGACACTTCGATCCTCTTTTTACTGCCAGTATAGTTCTAAAAGTTTTTTTTTTACTCGAGATAGCTTAACTTATACATACTAAAGTTTTTAAAAATATGAGAGTTTTGAGATTTTCCTGATTTAATATATAATTCCATGTGGGAAAAAGGGGATAACTTAACTTTTCCCTTGAAACTTTTCGTATATTATATATATAACTTTTTGAGGCATTTAAGTATTTTTCTAAGAAAATTTTATCGAGTAAATTAAAAAATATGGAGCTTTAGGAAAATTAAAGAATACTTTTGGTCCAAAAATAAGGCTATAGTATTATAAAAGCTTTAAAATAATATTCTAAATGATCATGTGTAATTTGATAATATTTTAAAATTATGAAAGTTCTGCATAGTATAGTACTGTTACCTACTATTGAAGTATATTGTAAAATTTTAAAATTGGTTTATTTACATTTCATTTACTACAATGCAATGATATATATGATTATCTGCTTGAGCTATGTGAGTTTAAGGAGATCCTATATTTGGTGGAAGTTTTGTTTTGAAAGTTTTATTCTCGAGTTAAATGCATAGGATGTCATAGGGCCTATTTTATGATATGCCACCACGAGAGTCATAAGGGCTTATTTATGAAGGGAGGTATAAGGGCGTAAGGGAAATATATTATTTTAAGCACTACTATAAGAAGTGCTTATTTATTTTTGTTGCATAGTCTACTTTATTGTGAATATTTACAATTAATATTATGCTCATTCTAACCAATTTCTTATAAACATTTTTTTATATTTAATTACATGAAAAATAAGTAAATTATTTGGAAATTCATATTAGAAAGTGTGAGCTATTGAGCTATGTTGACTCACACCTATTTTGCCTTCTATCTATAGTCATGGGAAAGGAAAAGAGCCCATTGAGTAGTTTAGTATTCAAGATACAATCTTTTTTATTCTATCTAAGTATTTTCTTGATTTTTGTGTAATCAGGGCTATTTATTTTATTTCCTTGTTCTGAGTCTGTGTAGCCATGTACTATAATATAAATGTTATGTATATATTTTCATAAAATAAAAAAAAATATGTGGATGAGTTTATTTATTCCTTTTATTGGAGTTAATTAAAAGCCCTATGGTTTATATAAATTAATAAAAGATATATAATTAGTTGACTAGAACATAGATCTTAAACTGGCCTATCCTAAGTCAATAAGGTATGATTTATTTATTTGTGAGTCATATCAAGTTGGGTTATAATAGTACCTTTTTGGAATCAGAGTAGTAGTTTTTGTTGCAAATCTGATTTCAGGAAATCTAATTTTGATGATAGCAAATATTTCAAATACTTCTGTTTCTTTAGGACTATCTTGCCTACTAATATTTCATGTCCACAAGATCAAAACTGCAATTTGAACTAGCTTAAGATTTGGTAGACTATGTCTAAGTCAGTTTGTAATCTTTTCCTTTTCTTGAGTCAATTGTAAACAAAGTGGTTCCTGATGCTAAGTATCCATGTGCACACACACTTGGAAGAAAATTTTTGTCTGTTGGTTAAAGTTTTTTGTTTTGATCACATCATCCAGGGCAATCTAAAAATCATCTTGGAAGATCAATTAAAAATAGAAACCCTAATTAGGGTATCCTGGTTAAGGCAGCCGTTATTAAGCATATTGTCCTGAACGATATTCATATCGGTTGGGACATAGCTCAAATTTGAATAAATCAACTGCAAGATCTATTTAAGTATCTTTAATTTTTAATCATCATCCAAGACATCAACCTGGATGATGTAGTTCAATTATGCCTAAATTAATCTGATAATTAAGGAAATTAATTAAGATTTAATTACTCGATCATATCATCTTGGACGATCTCAGGATCGACTGGGACGATCAGTTCAAAAATCTTAATTATTCCTAGATGATAAAACATCGGCCAGCTTCTATTCAGGGTGATGCTTTGGATGATATGTACTAAATTGAACTAATCATCCAGGACAATCATGAGATCGGCATGGACAATTAAGTTCTTTTTACATCATCCAAACACACATTTAGGGCAATGTACTGGATAAAATTCTATGATTTTGTACTAATCGTACATGATGATATATTATCGTCCTGAATGATATGAACAAAAACCTTCTGATCGTCCCAAATAGTTCGGGATGATTGAGCAAAATTTGCGTTGATCGTACAGGACGATATTTATATCATACTGTATGATAATATCATTTTGTTGCAATTAGGAGCTATTTTGAAGCTCTTCTATTTAAGACCTCTTGTTCTACCTAAGATATCATCTTTTGCTGCTGTCTTGACTTGAGACAGCCTAGAGGAGAGGGAGAGAAAGGGGGAGAGAGAGAGGATCTTGTGAGGGGGAGTTTGTGAGGGGTTTCACAAAGGTTACTTGAAGCAAGGATCTAATTCATCTTCTCTGATCATCATCCCTTATCCTTGGAGGTTCAAGAGAGAGGTCAACTTCAGCAATTGATCAAGGTTCTCTGCCTGCTTCATGAGGAAGCAAGAGGAGTTGGGTTCTCTGCCTCATTGGTGTTGGTGGAAAGGAGGTTTTGTACAGGCTTATGCATCTTATTATGGGAGTAAAAAGAGAGACACTGAGTTTAATGCAATACTCAGAGGGAGCCTCTAGGGAGTGGACATAGGTCGAGTTGACCGAACCACTATAATTTTTTTTGTACTTTATCACTGCTTTTTTCGCATTTAATTTTCGCACTTTAAATTTCTTTGTGGTGAATTTTAGTTTGGTTTGAGTTTGTGTTTTTTAATTAAAAGATTTTTTAAAATACCAATTCACCCCCCCCCCCTCTTAGTTAGTCTTGGGCTAGTTCATAAGGGCTTAACATCTCTAACAAAATTTCTAGTGATATCAGAGCTGGTTCTTAAAATTGAGTTTTTGAAAACTTTTGAATTTTGATCCATGGCTAACTCTGATAATCGTAATACTATGAAAGGGCATTCTATTTCCTGATCACCTTTGTTTGACAATATTCCTTTTGATTTTTGAAAAACTCGCATGTCTATATTTTTACAATCGATTGACTATCGCATGTGGATGCTTGTTAAAGATGGTTAAACACCTTCGACTGGTAAAATTAATGGCATTACTATTCCACTTCCTTTCACTAAATGGACTCTTGATGATAGGGATTTAGTAAAACTTAATGCAAAATGTTTGAACTATTTTTTTTGTTCTTTAAAATCTAAATATTATATGTGTGTTTCAACTTGTACTACTGGTAAAGAAATTTGGGATAAATTATATATCACTTATGAAGGAACTAAAGAAGTCAAATAATCAAGGATGAATATTTTATTGCATGACTATGAACTTTTTTGTATGAAACCTAATAAATCAATTTCTGACATGTATACTAGATTTACTCAAATTGTCACCTCACTACATGCTTTAGAAAGAGAACTCACAAATTATGAAAAGGTCAATAAAATTTTGAGGTGTTTTCCTTCTTCTTTTGATGCTAAAATTACTACAATTTTTGAATCTAAAGATTTGAATAACTATATGATTGATAACTTACTTGGATCACTCATTACTTACAAGCAATGGGTGAATCAAAGAAACCTTGATGCAGGTGAGAAAAAGAAGGAGAAAACTTTGGCGCTGAAAGCCAATGACACAGATATTGACTCTTCCGAGTCTGAAAGCGATGATGTTTCTTTAATCATAAGAAAATTCAAAAGCTTTCTAAGAAATAAGCATAAGAACCATTAGAAGTGGAATAAAGGTAAGGGTAACAAAAATTTTAAGAATTCTAATGATATAATCTATTTTGAATGCATGAAGCTGGGATACGTTAAAGCTAATTATCCTATACTTAAAGCTCACTTAAGAAAGGAGAAGAGTTACGAGAAACCCAAGTTTAAAAGGGATAAGAAGAGGTTCCAAAAGGCGTTCTGGGCGGATTCTACATCGGACTCCTCTGAGACTGAAGCTGAAGAGGGTACAACAAACTTATGCTTAATGGAAGACAATCATCTTGGTCAAAGTGACCAAGAAGAGGTATGTGAACTTACCTATGAGCAACTACTTGAAGTTTCTGAACAAATTCATGCATCATATAGAAAATTTAAAAATCACATGCTAGTTTAAAATTGAAGTTTTTAAATTTATAAAAAGATCATGAAATTTTACTTAAAGATCACTCTACAATCGATAGCAATCACATGTCACTACTTGATGAGTTTGATGTATAAAACAAAAAATATATTTAATTATCTCATGCACATGATTCATTGAAGTCATCTCATGTTGAGCAAGAAAGAGAATTGCATGCATCACATAACTTTAGAAGGAAGCATCACCACCCGAGTAGATTAGTAAAACCTTTTCCTGGTGTTAGATGCTTTCATGTGGCATGTTAGGATATATTTCACACACTTACACTATTCACCATAGTACACATTGGGTGTGGAGACCCAAATTGCATGATTCACGGCATAATATATATGAATTACTTCTTCTTTCAATAAGAAGGGACCCAAACATGTTTGGGTTCCTAAATATGATATTTGATGATCTTGTAGGCTTGCTCTCACAAAAAGCCTCGTGAGAGCATGTGGTATCTGGACAGCAGATGCTCACGACACATGACTAGAGTTGCTAACTAATTTGTTTTGCTGGACGCCAGGACTAGAGGTAAGGTTACTCTTGGAGACAACACCACCATGAAAGTGGTGGGCGCAGGTATAATCAAAAACTCCAAGAACCTTTTGATTGAAAATATTTTGCTTATAGATGAACTGAAACACAACTTGCTTAGCATCAGTCAGCTTTGTGATAAAGGCTTTATCATAAAATTCTTGGTAGATACTTGTATTATAAGCTTAAATTACAACACTATTTTATAGGGAAAGCAGATCAACAATGTTTATATGCTTGACTTAAATAATATTGAATGTGCTGTTTCATTTTGCTTAAAAATTACTGCTGATGATTCATGGTTGTGGCACAGGAGGTTATATCATGTTAGTATGAAAAACCTTAGGAGAGTGACCCAGAAAGACCTAGTTTGAGGTGTCCCCAAGCTTAAGTTCTCTAACAATCACCTTTGTGTTGCCTGCCAACTAGGGAAGCAAGTCCAATCCTCTTTTCACTCCATTAAGGACATTAGCACTTCTAGACCTTTATAAGTCCTTCACATGGGTTTATTTGGACCCATTAGCAATGTAAGCTTAGGGGAAAAAGTCTTTGGATTTATGATTATTGATGACTACTCGAGGTTTACTTGGATTAAATTTCTGTCACATAAGAATGAGTCTTTGATGAGTTTAAATCTTTCTTCACTTAGATTCAAAAAAAGCTAGGTTGTGAGATTTTGACCATCTATAGTGACCATGGGGGAGTGTTTAAAAATGAGAGATTTGGAGATTTCTATGAGGATAAGGGGATTAGTCACATCTTCTCAGCTCCTAGGACCCCTCAGCATAACGGGGTAGATGAAAGAAAAAATTGAACCTTAGTTGAAGCCGCTAAAGCCATACTTGCTGAGTATTCTCTTCCAAAGTACTTTTGGTTTGAAGTGATAAATACAGCTTGTTATGTGATGAATTGGGTGAATATTAGAGTCAAACATGATAAGACACCCTATGAGATCCTTAAGGGTAGGACACCCAACCTTTCCCACCTCCATATCTTTGGCTATAAGGTTTTTATTCTTAATAATGGGAAGTCACACTTAGAAAAATTTGACCCAAAATCTAATGGAGTGTTCTTAAGATATTCAAGTGTGGGGAAATCCTTTAGGGTGTTTAATAAGAGGACTTTAGTATTGGAGAATATTACTCATTTAGTGTTTAATGAATATAATCCTAAGAAGTCTAGAGTTTATAATGAAGATGAAGTTGGAGAGATTACCCAAGGTGTTAAAAATTTAGAGAAGAGGGTAGAGCCCTAAAATACTGAAGGAGTATGTGAGATTAACCGAGTAAAAAATGCAAATTTGGAGGAAAGGGTTGAACCTATACACACCTTGCCTAGAGATTGGAGATATTCTTTCAGTCATCCTAAAAAACTGATCATAGGAGACCCTTTTGAAGGTGTTAGGACTCATGGACATAAAACAGAAGTGAACAACTCTGCCTTTATCTTAATGACTGAACCCACCAACATTAATCAAGCCCTTTCTAATGAGTTTTGGATCTTAGCCATGCAATAGGAACTAAACTAATTTGTTAGGAATGATGTTTGGGAGCTTGTAGAAAGACCAAAGGGATAAAGTGTAGTTGGAACCAAATTGGTCTTTAATAATAAAAGGAATAATTCATGTGTGGTGATTAGGAATAAGTCAAGATTGGTGGCTAAGGGTTACAACCAAATAGAAGGGATTGATTTTGAGGAGACCTTTGCCCCTGTAGCTTAATTGGAAGCCATTAAAGTACTACTAGTCTTTACCTGTTATAAGATATTTAAGCTTTTCTAAATGGATGTTAAGAGTGCCTTTTTAAATGGGGTAATCAAAGAGGATGTGTTTGTAGAATTACTCATTATTCAGATCTATGTCGATGATATACTTTTTGGATCTTCTGATAAAAAGCTATGTGATGATTTTTCTAAAATAATGAGTAGGGAATTCGAGATGAGTACGATGGGAGAGTTGTCCTACTTTTTGGGATTTAGCATAAGAAAACTGGATGATGGAACCTTTCTAAATCAATCAAAATACATAAAGGACATCTTGAAGAAGTATGAAATGGATAAAGTCAAGCTAATTAATACTCCCATGACCTCTAGTATTCAATTGGATAAGGACTTGATTAGAAAATCTGTTGATCAAAATAAGTATAGAGGGATGATTGGATCTTTACTGACTCCTAGCTGACTTGATATAATATTTAGTGTTTATCTCTGTGCTAGATTTTAAGCTGATCCTAAAGAATCCCACCTGAGTGTAGTTAAGAGAATTCTTAGATATTTCTTAGGGACCAAAAACTTAAGAATCTAGTATCCTAGGCACATCGCTTCTTTTGAGATTATTGGATACTCTGATTCTAATTTTATAGTGTGTAAGGTGGATAAAAAGAGCACTTATGGAACTTATTAATTCATAGGATAGTCTTTAGTCTCCTGGTCTAGTTGAAAGCAAAAATCTGTTGCACTTTCCACTGTTGAAGCTGAGTATATTGCTTTAGGGAGTTGTGTGGCCCAAGTCCTTCGGTTAAAGCAACAAATTCTGGATTTAGGATTACCTGCAGGAACAATTTCAATCCTTTGTGACAACATTAGTGCCATCTCCATTTCTAAGAATCCTATCCAACATTCAAGAACCAAGCACATAGACATAAGACATCACTTTATTAGAGATGATGTGACTAAAGGAGATATTGAGTTACACCATGTGGCAACTAAGAATCAACTGGCTGACATCTTTACTAAACCATTGGCCTTCAACACTTTTAGCTCTTTAAGGACTAGATTGGGTATGATTGACATAAATGTATAAACTTGATTCTTACTAATTTCTGATTTTTTATCTGTTGTTTGTTGTTTTTATTTTATAGTTTTTCTTGCTTATTTTTCATTTATTTCATTGTTGTTATTTGATTTTCTTCATTATTTTATTTTTCTTTTAATCACTACTGAATTGATATCTTATACCGTGTTTTTATTTTTGAAAATCTGTAATCAATATTTAACATCTCTAAATCAGTTAAAGGGAGAAACATCGTTAATTATTTCCTTCACTCTAACTTCTTTTAGTGGTGTAATTTTCTTTTTTAAACAAAAATCTATCTCAAATTAATAACTGGACTTTAAAATTAAGATTTTTTCTATCTTGCTACAATAATCTATTATATATATAATATTCAAAGTCTTTATTTTACCTTCAAATTTTTTTAATCTTGTCATTGATTTTATCATATAATTTTTTATTCTATTTTATAATTCATTCTTCCTTATATTAGAGAGTGAGTTTTTCTTCTCTAATATCTGAAAGATATAATCACAACTGAAAATATTTAAGAATTTTGAAAAAGAGATCTAGCTTATAAAAAATAAATGAAAAAAAGTAACTAATGATGCCAAAATCAAAAGATACGCAATGACACGAAATTGAAATACACACATACACACACACACACACATACAAAGTGTTTCAAAATTCAAAAGATGTGTAAAGAATGCCAATTAAATTGAGAAGAGGCATAAAATGACTCCACCAAAAGCAAACTTCTTCTCTTTTAAAATTTTCAAATCTTAGAAGAATTCATATGTCACTTGATATTTTTTTAAGGCTTGTTTTCAGAATTTTGATCGTAACTAATTAATTTGATATATTATTCCATAAAATATTTTTTTGAAACCAAGTCTTAAACGGATATCTTTTTCTTATCAAATTAATTTTTTCTAATTTTGATCCTTATTTTCAAAATATGATTTCCCCTGGAAGAAGTCCGGGTTAGGGCTAACAGGATCAATTGTTCTATCATTTTTTTGGATTTTGAAGATGTCAACTCATTGATTCTTACAATTTTTTTTAATTTAATCATATGGAGAATTTATCATATTCAAGCTTTGATTAAAAAAAATACCCTTTATTTTTTTTTCTTTTTGATGTTTTTGTCTTTTTCATATTTTATTTTTATCCTTTTTAAGTTGAAAATTTCCATTCATCCTCTGATTTGAAACTTTTTGTCACATCATACCGGATGATATTCATATCGACCTGGACTATTTGTTCGAGTCACTCTTGAAATTCCATCTACTGACTATTTTGCCTCTTCTACTTCTGATCATCCTAGACGATTCATTATCATCCTGGACAATCTGATCATCTTCTGTTTCAATTATTTATAATCATCCTAGACGATCCTACTCGTCATGGACGATCTTCATAATTTCTGCTCAATTATTGGTGATCAGCCTGGACGATACACCTATTCATCTTGGATGACCCATGTGGCATAATTCAACACACAACTTTAATTTGGCAAGTAGGATCAATTATTACTGATCATCCTAGACGATCCACTTCATCGTCCTGGATGATCTACTTTTTTAACGGTTGTCCAGAACGACTCCTCGGGATGATCGCTTATGTCTTGTTGTCTCGGATGATATCTAATTATCCTGTAAGATATTATCGCCTTTTTGACCAATCATCTTGGATACAATTATTGCACTAGATCATCTTGAAAGATTATGCAATTATCCTAGACAATCAGTTAAGTTCTTTTTAAACCTAGGCTCTCAAATAGATTTTCTTACACAATCCTTCTTAAAACCTCCTGTGTTCTTACTCACTCTCTATTTTCTTGATTATGGTTGACAGAAAAGGTCTCTGGTGCCTTCTAGAAGCTCCTCGAGGGCAAATATGGACCCTCGATTCACTGAGGCGGACGATAAAGCTGCTTGTCTGAGGTACAAGATGATCGAGACCACTATATCTCAAAATATCAACCCGCACATTCTTTCCTATCCTATCCTCGATCTGTTTGCTCATACTACCCTCACTTTCCTCCTTACTCTTATATTCCCTTTTAATTCAGAGCTACTTTTTAAATTTTTTCACTAGCCTTCACATAAATTCCTCTTCTACTGCCCTCCAGTCCTATGTGAATAGACGACCTATCAAAATCACTTATCAGGACTGATAAGAGCCCTACAATTGTCTACCACAAGAGACAAACTACACACCCTGTGTTCAGATCCTGACTACAACTAGGCTCCAGCCAATCACTTCTTAAGGCACACCAATACTCCCTTTCACGTTGGAGAGTTTAACACCTTACTCAAAGAAGCTAGGACAATCCAACATGTCCTTCGCACCTATATTCTTCTAAAAGCTGGTGATCGCATTCATATCACTCCACACCTTTCAATCACCACTTTCTACATTTTAGCATGTTGTGAATTTAATGCCTTTGATTTGATTTTTTGATACATTAAGCATCTGATTGGTATTTTAGATCTAGTATATAAAGGAAGCCCAATCTTTTCCTAGGACATATCATTGCCTATGTCCTAGAATCCAAATACAACCTCTAATATCCTCCCCCTCCAAATTTTCAGCCTGCCTTCTACTCAAACAACTCCTTCCACGTTCTTCAACAATACTTATCTCCACCTAGGGCACAAGGAAGCTGAGGGAGATGAGGAGGAGGCAGCACCTGCACCTATTCCTATACCTGCTCCGCTTCGCTAGCACTCTCACCTAGATCAACTGGTGGAGAGATTCGTCTAGTGGGTGACACGGTTTGAGACCTACATTGTTGTATAGGAGCAGCAACATACTGAGGACATTGCTCGCTTTGACGCTTATTTGGCTCACCAGCAGCACCCGCACGACCAAGATATGGCCTGGTTTGGAGAGTAGTTTGTGACTCTTTTCAATCACTTTCAGCCGCCACCACCACCACCACCTCCTTCAGATGATCAGGGGCTGTCTTTCTTTTAGTTTATTTTTCTTTTGATGATTTTTTTGTGTTGTACTTTATCCTTTTTAGTAGCTTCTATTTCTATTTGTGTTTTGTTCTCTCCTCCATTTTGTGATGTCAAAAGGGTGAGAAGTTGTATTATCTTTTATACACTGTGATAGTTATACTATTTTTATGTACTATGTTAGTTTTCTAGTATAATTTAAACTTCCTATTTCATTGTTAATATTTTTTTTTTGTGATACTTCAAATGAACTTTTGTTTTGTGTTTATCTTCATCAAAAAGGGGGAGATTATTACGAATTTGATTTCAGGAAATCCTAACTTTGATGATAGGAAACATTCAAATACTTCTATTTCTCCACGACTGCCTTACATACTAATATTTTAGGTCTACAAAATCAAAACTACAATTTGAACCAGCTCAAGATTGGGTAGACCATGTCTGAGTCAATTTGTAATATTTTCCTTTTCTTGAGTCAATTATAAATAAAGTGGTTCCTGATGCTTAATAACCTTGCACACACACACTTGGGAGAAAATTTCTATTTGTTGTTTAGAGTTTTCAGTTTTGATCACATCATCTGAGGCGATCCAAAAATTGTCCTGAATGATCAGTTAAAAATAGAAACCCTAATTAGGGCATCCTAGTTAAGGTAGCCGTCATTAAGCGCATCATCCTGGATGATATTCATATCGACCGGGATGATAGACTCAAATTAGAAAGAATCAACCGCTAGATCTATTTAGGTATCTTTAATTTTTAATCATCATCCAGGACATCAGCCTGGATGATTCAGTTCTGTTGCAAATCTATTTTTTCATGACTTATGTTTTGATGATTGACAAACACTACTTCTCTTGGACTACTTGTTGCTCCTAACTTTTCAGGAATCGAAGATCGGACGATCATGAAGAAGCCAAGTTCAGAATTGCGTAGGTTTAGGGTTGAGTCAGTTTGTACTTTTGTTTTTCTCTTTTTGAGTCTACTTGTAATGGTCAAAGAGACTGATGCTAAGTAACCCTACACACACACACATACACACTTGAGAGACTTAGAATTTCTGTTTTTGCCCACATCGACCAGGCCGATATTCATATCGTCCTAGACGATCAGCTTAAAACAGAAAGTCTAATTAAGTATTCTTAATTAAGGCAGCCAACATTATCATATCGGCCTGGATGATACGTGTATCAGCCAGGACGATAAGCTCAAAACAGAAAGAAGTAGCCGCCTTAGACAGTTAAGGTATACTGTATTTTTAAATTATCGGCCAGGACGATACCCATATCGGTCTGGACGAAATTACCAAATTATGCCTTAATTGATCAGAAAATCAAGGGAGTAATTAAGGATGATTGATACGATTATATCGTCCTGGACGATCTCAGGATCGGCCAGAACGATACATTCAAAATCCTTGAGTTGCTTCAGGATGATAAATATCGGCCAGGTCATAAACAAGGCGATGCTCAGGACGATTTGCCTCTGATTTGAACTGATCGGCCTGGACGATCGTGAGATCAGCCAGGACGATCAAGCCAAATTTCAATCGTCCAGGACTGTTCCCAGGGCGATGCTCTGGCCGATCTTCTTTGATTTGTACTGATCGGCCAGGCCGATGTATATATCGGCCAGGACGATAAAGTCGGCTACTTGCAATTAATGAGCTCCTTGAGAGCTCTTCTATTTAAGAGCTCTTGTCCAAACGTTTTAGAAGACCTTTGGCTGCTGCCTTGACCTGAGAAGACCTTGAGGAGAGAAAGAGAGAGAGGGAGAGAGAGAGGATCTTGTGAGGGGGAGCTTGTGAGGGGGATTCACAAGGGTTGCTTCAAGGATCGCTCTGCTTGTCTTTCGTCTGGAGTTTCTCGTCCGTGGAAGGGTCGGTAGAGGTAAGGAGTTTGCTTTTGGTTGTGGTTCTCTGTCAGCTTCAAGAGGAAGCAAAAGGAGGTTCTTGTAAGGGCTTCTCCGCCTAGCCGTGGGGGCTAAAGGAGAGTCACGTTTTGTAGTGCAATACTTGGAGGGTGCCTCCAAGGAGTGGACGTAGGTCGAGTCGACCGAACCACTATAAATCTTGTGTTCTTATTTTTACTTCCGCACCCTTTAAATTCCGCATTAATTTCTTGTGGTGTGATTTGGTTTGTGATTTTATTTCTTTGTCTTAAAAGTTTTTTTAAATACCAATTCACCCCCTCCCCACCCCCCCCCACCCGCTTGGTTAGCTTGGGACTAAGTTCATAGGTCTTAACATCCCGAACGAACTTTCAAGTGGTATCAGAGCCCTATGAACTTTGTCCCAAGTTAACCAAGAGGGGGGGGGGGGTGGTGAATTGGAATTTAAAAAAAACTTTTAAGACAAAGAAATAAAATCACAAACCAAATCACACCACAAGAAATTAATGCGGAAATAAAAAGTGCGGAAGCAAAAATAAGAACACAAGATTTATAGTGGTTCAATCGACTCGACCTACGTCCACTCCTTGGAGGCACCCTCCAAGTATTGCACTATAAAATGTGACTCTCCTTTAGCCCCCACGGCTAGGCGAAGAAGCCCTTACAAGAACCTCCTTTTTGCCACCCTGGCAAGGCAGAGTACCTACCTCCTTTTGCTTCCTCCTGAAGCTGGCAGAGAATCACAACCAAAAGCAAACTCCTTACCTCTACCGACCCTTCCACGGACGAGAAACTCCAGACGAAAGACAAGCAGAGCGATCCTTGAAGCAACCCTTGTGAATCCCCCTCACAAGCTCCCCCTCACAAGATCCTCTCTCTCTCCCTCTCTCTCTTTCTCTCCTCAAGGTCTTTTAGCAGCCAAAGGTCTTCTAAAACGTTTGGACAAGAGCTCTTAAATAGAAGAGCTCTCAAGGAGCTCATTAATTGCAAGTAGCCGACTTTATCGTCCCGGCCGATCTGGACATCGGCCTGGCCGATCAGTACAAATCAAAGAAGATCGGCCAGAGCATCACCCTGGGAATAGTCCTGGACGATTGAAATTTGGCTTGATCGTCCCGGATGATCATACGATCGTCCTGGCCGATTAGTTCAAATCAGATGCAAATCGTCCTGAGCATCGCTTTGTTTATGACCTGGCCGATATTTATCGTCCTGAAGCAACTCAAGGATTTTGAATGTATCGTCCTGGCTGATCCTGCGATCGTCCAGGACGATATGATCGTATCAATCATCCTTAATTACTCCCTTGATTTCCTGATCAATTAAGGCATAATTTGGTAATTTCGTCCAGGCCGATACGTGGATCGTCCTGGCCGATAATTTAAAAATACAGTATACCTTAATTGTCTATGGCGGCTACTTCTTTCTATTTTGAGCTTATCATCCTGGCCGATACATGTATCGTCTAGGCCGATATGTAAATGCCGGCTGCCTTAATTAAGAATCCTTACTTAGACTTTCTATTTTAAGCTGATCGTCCCGGACGATATAAATATCGGCCGGGCTGATGTCGGCAAAAACAGAAATTCTAAGCCTCTTAAGTGTGTGTGTGAAGGGTTACTTAGCATCAGTCTCTTTGACTATTACAAGTAGACTCAAAAGGTGAAAAATAAAATTACAGACTGACTCAACCCTAAACCTACGCAATTCTGAACTTGGCTTCTTCATGATCATCCGGTCTTCGATTCCTGAAAAGTTAGAAGCAACAAGTAGTCCAAGAGAAGTAGTGTTTGTCAATCATCAAAACATAAGCCATGAAAAAGTAGATTTACAACAATCTCCCCCTTTTTGATGATGGCAAACACAAGTAGGAAAATTTTCATTAAAACATCAAGGTTACAAACCCAAGACCAAACAGTTTTTTCCTACACCCTACTCCCCCTTTTGTCATCACAAAAAGAGGGTCCAGAAACACAAGAAAAACATCACAAAAGACTAATCAAGCAAACTAAAACGGAAGAAACAAAAGCATCATCAAAGTTGGAGGAAAGGTAAGGATCATAAACATGTTAAAGGATCTTCTGATGTTGTTTGTTTTGAATGCAGGAAACCTGGACATGTGAAAGACGATTGCCCTACACTTCAAAATCATTCAAGCAAAGAAAAGGAAAAAGGTGAGGAGAAAGCCAAGTCAAGGAAGGACAAGAAGAAAATCCAAAGAGGTTTTTGGGCAGAATTTGGTACTGATTCCTCTGAGACTGAACCAGAGGAAGAGACTACGAATTTGTGTTTCATGGGAGAAAATCAAAGTGATGAGGAAGAGGTATGTAAACCAACCTATGATGAATTGTTTGAAATTTATAAAAAAATCCATGCATCATACAAAAAACTTAAGAAGACTCATGCTAGTCTAAAATTAGAACATTCAAATCTACAAAAAGAGCATGAAGTTTTTCTCAAAGATCATGCAATAATTGATTCTAATCACATGGCTCTTCTTGATGAATTTGATGAGTTGAACAAATAGCATTTGGAATTAGTTGATGAACATAATACATTAAAAGCTTCACACACCTCACTTAAGATTGATCTTAAGAAATCTAAAGAGATTGAGAAAAATTTGGGGATGGAGAATGATGCATTAAAAAGAACAAATTTGAGGATTCAAAATGATTTGGAAACATGTAAGAAAGCTAGGATGACACCAACTACTAATCAAAAGCCAGAACCTAGGAAGAGGCATTTTTACCCTAACCATTTAAGAAAACCTTTTCCTGGAGTTCAATGTTTTTCTTGTGGCATGCTAGGACACATCTCACACACTTGCACAGTTTATCGTAGTATACGATGGGTGTGGAGACCAAAATTAAATAATGCACAGCATGGCACACAAGCATCACCTTTTACTTTTCATAAGATGGATCCCAAACCTGTTTGGGTTCCTAAATCTGACTGTTGTTGAGTTTTGCAGGAGTGCTCTCACCAAAGACCTCGTGGGAGCATAAGATAACTGGACATAAGGAGGCTTGCAGCTCAAAATTTCTTAAACTCGCTGCTTTATCACTTGCTTGAAATCTTTAATTTTTGTGTTTCCTTTTATTTTATTTTTGTGCTTACTTGGTGGTAGTCTAGTTTGCGTTATTTTCATTCTTTGTTTTTATGTGTTCTGTTTTCGCGTTACTCTTTAATTTTGGTCTTTCATATGATGAATCTTTTCAAGCCTTTAGATTTTGGAGTTTTAGAGATAGTGTTTAGCTTTTTCTAAATTGGTTAAGGGGAGTAAACTGTTGATGTTTTCCCTCCTTCTGACTTTGTTTAGTGGTATGATTTTCTTCTCTAAACAAAAGTCTAAACTCAATTTAACCAATGGCTTTTCATTTAAAGATCTTTTTTTGCTACATTAATTTATCTTATGCATAATAGACAAAGTTCTTAGATATCATTCAAGCTTTTGAAATCTTGCCATTGCATTTATCACATGATTTTGATTTTGTGTTGTGGATTGTTTTTCCCTATGTTAGAGAGAGAGCTCATATTCTCTAATATTTGGAGGATATACTCACAACTAAGTCCTTTTTTTTAAGGGTAAATTAAAGAGTTTTTAGCTTGCAAAGAGTTAAAAAGGAAAGAGGCCAATGAAGCCAAATTGAAAAGAAAGCCATATACACAAAAGTGTATCAAAGAATCAAAAGATGCTCAAAAGAGCCAATCAAAATAACAAGAGGCATAAAATGAGCCCACTAAATGCAAGCTATTCTCTCTTTGGTAAAATTCTCAAAACTTAGAAAACTCTTTGATTATGTGATGCCTTCAAAGACTTGATTTTAATTTCCATGATTGAGAAAAGCTACCTTGGTTTTATTATTTATGAGATATTTTCTTTATAAATAAGTCTTGAATAGATCTTTAATCCTATTTAGTTATTCTGAGTTTAGATTTCTGTTTTCCTAGAATTTTGTACCCTAAAGGATGTCCGATCTAGGGTTAACAGAATCAGATGCACTACCTTCTTCTAATTGGGATTTGTTAAACTTCTTGATCCCTTTGAACTCTAAAAGTTTAACTTTTTGAAAAGAATTTTCATATGATGCCTCCATAAAACAAAAAAAAAATTATTTAGAAAAATTAAAATCCAAAAATATTCATCTTTTGTTTTTCCTTGTATTCTCTGTTTAATTTTTCTGTGAATTGACTGTTTTTTTTTGCTTTATTTTTGAGGGTCTTGATCATCACCATTCTTCTCTTGATTTCAATTTCAAGTCACATCGGTCGGGCCGATACTTTTATCGTCCTGGACGATGTGACAAATTCTCTTCAAATTCCATCTGCTTAACTTTTCTGTGCTTGGTGTATCTCATCGGCCTGGACGATCCTATATCGTCCTGGACGATTTGATCAAAATCATGGTGATAGTCCTGGCCGATAAAATATTTCATCTGGACAATGTAATTTATGTTCATCGTCCTGGCCGATACACTGGATCGTCCGGGAAGATCCACGTGTCAGCGCGTTTTGATCTTTAAATTCGGCCCTGGACGATCCATTATTGGACAATCGTCCGGGCCGATCCACTGTTCGTCCTGGACGATACACGTGGCAAGCATTTTAAACGCTTTAGCTTCGGCCGGTACGATCAATTATTGTGCATTGTCCTGGACGATACACCTAATCGACCCGGACGATCTGCTTTTTCAACGGTCGTCCGGACTGACTCCTCGGGACGATCGCCTGTGTCTAATCGGCTTGGCCGATATCTGATCGGCCCGGACGATTGAACCGCCTTTTTGACCAATCGGCCTGTACATAATTATTGAACCATATCGGCCTGGACGATTCTGCGATAGGCCAGGACAATATGGCCGTTTCTTTAAAATTCAGGCTGTTCCAGCCATGCTTTTTCACTCTTCATCCTTTCTCCTCTTGTGTTTTTGCTTAGTCCTCTCTATGGCTGGTGGGAAACGCGTCCGACAAACTTCTGGGAGTTCTTCGAGGGAAAGAATTGACCCTCGTTTCAGGGAAGCACAAGATGAAGCCGCTTACCACCGTTACAAAGAATGTGGGATCATTGTCTAAAGAATCATCAATCCTACCCACATCTCATACTCGGTAATGGATCTTTTCGCTCACACCTCCCTTTGCTTCATTCTGTCTCTTGCTTTCCCTTTCAATTCAGAGTTTCTTCGAGAGTTTTTGCAAACCTTCGCATCAACCCTACCTTCACAGCCCTGTCCTCCTATGTGAATAGACGCCCTGTCGAAATCACATATCAGGATTGTGTTGATCTTTTACAGCTATCCACCACCGGTGATAAGCTACACCTAATCGCCCCTGACCCTGATCTTGACTGGTCCACGGCGAATCATTTCCTTTGCCAGACCAATGTACCTTACCATGTTAGAGAAACTAGCTCTTTAGTCAAAGATGCTAGGACAATCCAACATGTCCTTCGCACCTCCGTAATTCCAAAAGCCGGCGACCGAATCCACATCACCCCTCTACTTTCACTCACTACTTTCTAATCATGGCTCATAGGGAATTTAATACTGCGGACCTATTTTTTCGATACATTGATCACTTAACCATAATCCGTGATCCAGGCCACAAAAGGAAACCCAATCTAGCCTTAGGACACATCATAGCATATGTCCTTGAAACCAAATACCAACTTCAGTATCCTATTCCACCAAACCTCCCAACTCCCTTCTACTCAAACAATTCCTTCACTGCCCTTCATAGTACTCGTCTCCACCCAGGAGATGGGGAAGGTTGGGGGGCTAGAGAGGAGGAGGCTCCCGCTCCCGCTCCCGTTCCTGATCCTATCCCTCTCCACCAGCACTCACCGGTTGACCAGTTGATTGAGAGGTTTGATCGTTAGGAGACTTGGTTTGATGCCTACGTGGCTGCACAGGAGCAACAACACTTTGAGGATATTACCCGCTACGAGCATCACCGCGCTAAGGATTTAGCTCGATTTGACAGTTTCGTTACTCAGCAGCAGCAGCAGCATGACTAGGACATCGCCTGGTTCAAGTTCAGTCACCACACTTGCCACCTACTTTCAGCAGCCACCTCCACCACCTCCATCAGATGATCTGGATCCCTCGCTTTTTTAGTCTGTACTTTGTGTTGTTTGTTTCCTGTCGTTTTTAGTTTGCTTGATTAGTCTTTTGTGATGTTTTTCTTGTGTTTCTGGACCCTCTTTTTGTGATGACAAAAGGGGGAGTAGGGTGTAGGAAAAAGCTATTTGGTCTTGGGATTGTAACCTTGATGTTTTAATGAAAATTTTCCTACTTATGTTTGCCATCATCAAAAAGGGGGAGATTGTTGCAAATCTATTTTTTCATGGCTTATGTTTTGATGATTGACAAACACTACTTCTCTTGGACTACTTGTTGCTTCTAACTTTTCAGGAATCGAAGACCGGACGATCATGAAGAAGCCAAGTTTAGAATTGCGTAGGTTTAGGGTTGAGTCAGTCTGTACTTTTGTTTTTCTCTTTTTGAGTCTACTTGTAATGGTCAAAGAGACTGATGCTAAGTAACCCTACACACACACACTTGAGAGACTTAGAATTTCTGTTTTTGCTCACATCGGTCAGGCCGATATTCATATCGTCCTGGACGATCAGCTTAAAACAGAAAGTCTAATTAAGGATTCTTAATTAAGGCAGCCGACATTAACATATCGGCCTGGATGATACGTGTATCGGCCTGGACGATAAGCTCAAAACAGAAAGAAGTAGCCGCCTTAGACAGTTAAGGTATACTGTATTTTTAAATTATCAGCCAGGATGATACCCATATCGGCCTGGACGAAATTACCAAATTATGCCTTAATTGATCAGGAAATCAAGGGAGTAATTAAGGATGATTGATACGATCATATCGTCTTGGATGATCTCAGGATCGGCCAGGACTTTACATTCAAAATCCTTGAGTTGCTTCAGGACGATAAATATCGGCCAGGTCATAAACAGGGCGATGCTCAGGACAATTTGCCTTTGATTTGAACTGATCGGCCTGGACGATCGTGAGATCGGCCAAGACGATCAAGCCAAATTTCAATCGTCCAGGACTGTTCCCAGGGCGATGCTCTGGCCGATCTTCTTTGATTTGTACTGATCGGGTAGGCCGATGTACATGTCGGCCGGGACGATAAAGTCAACTACTTGCAATTAATGAGCTCCTTGAGAGCTCTTCTATTTAAGAGGTCTTGTCCAAACGTTTTAGAAGACCTTTGGCTGCTGCCTTGACCTGAGAAGACCTTGAGGAGAGAAAGAGAGTGAGGGAGAGAGAGAGGATCTTGTGAGGGGGATTCACAAGGGTTGCTTCAAGAATCGCTCTGCTTGTCTTTCGTCTGGAGTTTCTCATCCGTGGAAGAGTCGGTAGAGGTAAGGAGTTTGCTTTTGGTTGTGGTTCTCTGCCAGCTTCAGGAGGAAGCAAAAGGAGGTTCTTGTAAGGGCTTCTCCGCCTAGCCGTGGGGGCTAAAGGAGAGTCACGTTTTGTAGTGCAATACTTGGAGGGTGCCTCCAAGGAGTGGACGTAGGTCGAGTCGACCGAACAACTATAAATTTTGTGTTCTTATTTTTGCTTCCGCACCTTTTAAATTCCGCATTAATTTCTTGTGGTGTGATTTGGTTTGTGATTTTTGTTCTTTGTCTTAAAAGTTTTTTTAAATACCAATTCTCCCCCCCCCCTCTTGGTTAGCTTGGGACTAAGTTCATAGGGCTTAACATCCCGAACGAACTTTCAAGTTCAATTATGCCTAAATTAATCTAGTAATTAAGGTTTGATTGCTCATTCATATCATCTTGGACGATCTCAGGATCAGACGGGATGATCAGTTCAAAAACCTTAGTTATTCTTAGATGATAAAACATCAGCCATGTTCTATTCAGAGCGATGCTTTGGATGATATGTACTAAATTAAACTAATCATCTAGGACGATTGTGAGATCATCCTGGATGATCAAGTTATTTTTACATCCTCTAGACACCCATTCCGAGCGATATTCTGGATGAAATTCTATTATTTTACACTAATCATACAGGATGATATACTATCGACATGGATGATAATGTCAATTTGTTGCAATTAAGAGTTATCCTGAAGCTCTTCTATTTAAGACCTCTTATTCTACCCAAGAGATCATCTTTTGCTATTATTTTGACCTAAGAGAGCCAAGAGGAGAGGGAGAGAAAATGGAGAGAGAGACAGAGGATCTTGTGAGGGGGAGTTTGTGAGGGGTTTCACAAAGGTTGCTCCAAGAAAGGATCCAAGTCATCTTCCTCGATCGTCGTCCCTTATACTTGGAGGTTCAAGAGAGTGGTCCACTTCAGCAATCGATCAAGGTTCTCTGCTTGCTTTAGGAGGAAGCAAAAGGAGTCGAGTTCTCTCCCTCACTGGTGTCGATGGAAAGGAGGTTTTGTACAGGCTTCTCCACCTTGTTGTGGGAGCAAAAGGAGAGTCGCTGAGGTTAGTGCAATACTCGGTGGGTGCCTCTGGGGAGTGGACGTAGGTCGAGTTGACCGAATCACTACAAATTTCTATGTTCTTTATTACTGCTTTTTCTATATTTAATTTCCGCACTTTAAATTTCTTTGTGGTGAATTTTAGTTTGGTTTGAGTTTGTTTTTTTTTTATTAAAATATTTTTTTAAATACTAATTCACCCCCCTCTTGTTTAGCCTTGGTCTAATTCATAAGGGCTTAACATCCCTAATGAACTTTCAGTTTTGGGGAAAGTTGGTCATGAAATATAGCTATAGGAATTGATCTATAATCAAGTGAGGTGGTTTCGAGTAATGTTTAGACATTCAATTTTACTTGTTTTGAATGTGGATGTCTATTCAGTTATGTTCTTTATTGTGGACAAATTTAATATCCAAATGCAATGTCACACAATATTTGGATTAAATTTATATTTTTGTTTTCTTTAATCAAATATGCATATGTTTACATTATACAATCCTTAAGGATATACTAATATTTCACTATCAATTTGAGAAGAGAAACTTTTCATTCAAGATTGAACACTGCATAGGGAATATTTAATTAGCCCCAAAGGATAAAAGAAATATTTTCCTATCATTTAAATTATAAAATTAATCAAATGGTTAAAGCTTATGTATGCATTCCACAAATCATTCCCCTACCTTAGAAATAAACTAATATAGGGTTTATCTTTTAATAGGTTGTAAACTCCCTATAGGGACAAGCACCTATAGTTAATTACATATCCTAAGAGGATACTCTCGATTAAAGTGAAGATGAAAGATTTTTAAAGACATATGAATCTAAAAAAATATTGGGCTAACAAAATTTAAAATATAAGCCTTAAATTATAAATTCTCTAGTTGCCCTCAAAATTTAGATTTAGACTTTTTTTATTATAAAAGAATTAAATAGAAATGCTCAAAGACTAAAGTGGTGTATACAATCTTGATTTATACTTACTTGTAGTGAGTTTCCAGTTAACAATCCTAATTTACAATCAATCACATTAGATGTAATTCATGATAAGATAAGCTCTATCATAAAAGATTAAAGGATGAATTAGACTCTAAAGTTTATGACTCACCAAATGATGCTAGCGAGTTGACTCACCAAAAATTTTAAATTTTATCATATTTAAGTTACCTAACTAAATTTTCTAATCACCAAAATTTCTTAGAAATTTTGGCAACGTGATGGTCCTATAACAAACAAAAAGCATAACATCCTCGAAGCGCAATGAGGACCCTGCTACCTTACCCACATTGGGCATAAATATTTAACTTAATGTACGTTGCAGAAATAAAATGCATGTATGTATAGGTAAATGGGTTGGTTATATAGTATCCAATATCGTATCATCCTAAAACTAGCACACATGTTTCTACAAAAGTTTTGAACATATATACTGAGATAAACCTAGAAATATTTTTGCCCACTAATGCAAACTACAACCCATATTAATTAATGCATTAAACAATGTAATAAATAAAACACATAATATAAAAAGTAATTTATTTATTCATTGATTTAATAATTTATAATGGACTCAAACTCTGTAGGAAAGAAAGGTGGCCAAGCTCAACCACAACAAACGTGGGTTTCTAATCATACCTTATATATAAATTCAAATAAACTTGCTTATGGTCTTTACACTCCAATTCCTCTATGGAACTCCAAAAGAGAGTATCCTCCAAATAAAAGGATATTAACTTTTGGAGCCCCATTTGTATATGTATGAGCAGGTATATTTAAATATTTTATAACTTAAGACGCACAACTCGATCTATATACATTTTACTTTTATAATGACTTATAGATGTATGCATTATTCCTATGTACATTGTACTTTAACTCTTACAAGAATTTAAAGGCAATATAAAAGCACATGAAAACATGCAAAGTGCAAAGAAATTGTGTAATAACCTGATGCTTCTAATACAATCCTTAAAGATCCTAAGTACACCAACATGAATTTAAAATGTATGACATCTAGATTGTTAAAAAAAAACATACACAAGGTAGTCTCCAAGCAAAGAATTTGTCAAGAAAAACTCACCACCTCGCCTAGGCTAGAGTTGGTTGTCCTAACAAACCAGCTAAGTGTGTAGAAAGGTTGTGTGGCTTGGATAGTTCCTTAGCTTTATTGATTTATAGTTGTCTATAAATGAATTTATTTATTCAAGGTATTTAAAGGGTGATTTTACTTCATTTCTTAATGATTTAAAGTTTTAAATTTCTTTTGAGGTTTTTTTATTGTTGAAAATAATTTAACTTTAGGTTTTAAAAATATAACATTCAACAACTCCTGTTGATCAATATGCCTTAAACTAAAAAATGTAATGCTACAAACCCTCTAGAACTTGGATAGTTTAATATCATGGAGTGTTGTATTTTAATTAAATATTTTAACCATTAAAGCTTCTTAATCCAATACACCTTTGCCCACCTAAAAGGAATAAAGCACAAATGTATAGAAGCTATAATATCTATGCAATTTATTAATAACTTTTGATTTAATTTAATTTGATTTGTTGTTGGTTTATTAAGATTATCATTTTAATGTTTATATTCAGTTGAATTTATTCATAGCTTTCGAAAAAATTAATTTGATTATTATACCACATATTTGCTATTTAGTGTTTCTTTAGACAACTTTGCATAATTAGAGTTAATTATCTTGAAAGATAAACTAACACTATATCATCGACTTGAGGAAAGAAACATTTTATTTTTGTATTAAAATTTGTAATAGGGAATGTAAAAATTTTCCCAAAGGATAAAATTTACATTAAAGTATTTTTTAAAATATTAAATTAACCTAGGTTTAGCTTTAGTCGATATCCAAGTGATTTTCCCCTATCTTAGCGAACTAAGACGGTTTCTTTTATACTAGGATATTGGGTTCCTATAAAGGCAATACTCTATAGTCAATTACATCTCTGAAGATAAAACTTTTGATTAAAATGGAGATTAGACTCATTCTAAAATATAAGTGTGTTTCCTTATATATTTTGAAAAATATCATTCAGTCATTCAAAAATAATTTAAATTTTTAAAAATAAATATCTTATATTCTTTATTCTTATTATGAAAAGGAATTTGAGGTGTGCAAATATCTTTGGGCTTACAGCTGCTTGGAATGCACTTCCAGTTAACAACCTCATACATAATTAATCATCCCAGATATAGTGCATGTGAAGATTAGCTCTATCCTAAGAGATCAAAGGATTATATCATACTCTAAATCAATGACTCAAGATGAATAATTTTATCTTTAAGTTAAAATTACACTAATGAGATGACTCACTAAAAACTCTAAATTTTATCTTATTTAATTTACCTAACTAAATTTTCTAACTATCAAAATTCTTACAAATTTCTTAGAAATTTTTGCAGCATAATGGCCTTATACCAACAAGAAATTCATAATGTCCTCTGAGCTTAATGAGGACCCCACTACCTTAGCCATGGTGAACAAAAGTCCTATGCTCTAGTGTATGAACTAGAAATAAAAAAACGGATGTACATATACATGTATAGGTAAAGGGGTTGGTATCTATAGTACTAGTACTACATCATCGTACAACAACAACAACAACAACAACATCAAGCCTTTATCCCACTATGTGGGGTCGGCTACATGAATCCTTTTTCTCCATTGTGTCCTATTAAAAGTCAAATTCTCATTTAAATCTAATAAAGAAAGGTCATTCCTAATATTTTCTAACCAAGTCTTTTTATTTCTACCCCTACCTTTCATCGTAGAACTTGTATAATTGATCAAAATGTTTTATGAACTCCTTGTAGGGATAAAACCAGTGTGCTGGTACAGGTGCTGGCACTGGTATTTGTACAGGTGGTGTTATAGGATGAGCTCCACTTCCTCATCAAAATAATGTTCTTCTTCTTTCTTGTGCTCCCGATGATGATGAAAAATAATATGGAAGGAACCATCAGTGTAGAATATTAGGAAATGATCAGCAGTAGTAGGTTAGGTATTCTCATTTGTTTTCTAGAATATAAGCAGTGAAATGACCAAGAGCAATATTTTACTTCCTTCTGGTGTAAGAAAGGTGAATGGGAGTAAGATTTTACATGTAATCAATGAAGATTTAGCCTTCATCAAATTATATTTTAAACATAATGAAGTAGGTTGCTAAGAAAAGAAGTGGGGTAATATTTACGCAATCTCCAGCTTTAGGAATGATTGAGGTTCAAAGAACATATTAGAAAAAATGTGTATTTTGATTCAAAGAGTTGACAAGGGGTTTATGTTGATTAAGGGCAACACTTGTTATGGTTTTATTGGTTACACTCCAATCAAAGTCTCCCCTAAAAACTACTGATTGGGGTTGAGGCCCTTCTGTAGATATATGAAGATATTCGCCTAAGCCTTCCTTGGTTATTTCTATGGGTAAC
This sequence comes from Dendrobium nobile, assembly GCA_022539455.1. Taxonomy (NCBI): domain Eukaryota; kingdom Viridiplantae; phylum Streptophyta; class Magnoliopsida; order Asparagales; family Orchidaceae; genus Dendrobium; species Dendrobium nobile. Next base: position 28,636,110 of record CM039727.1, read on the forward strand.
CTACAGACATAATATCGCATGATGGAGCAGCTATATTAACCCTTAGGATTGCAAATACTTTATAAAGGAGTTCATAATTAAAGGGAAAGACAAGGGTAAGCAAAAATTGGAGATTGGTGGATGTGAAGAGGTTCATCACCTTATAAATCAGGGCTTATTTATTCAATATTCTGGATGGATTAATGCAGGTATCCTTGTATCAATAATATACAACTTTATCTTTTATAGATTAAAAGAGGTATTTGATAAGGAGACGAGAGGGAGAACCTCCCATAGGTCTGATGATCACGCTTGCTACCTCCAACCATTTGAGAAATTGTAGGTAAGAGTAAAAAAGGAAGAAGGTATTTGATGGATTGGATGAGTTAAGCTTTAGAAATCCCTTTAATTTATAGAGTCCTCATATAATTGTATAGTATGATTTGAGATTATACTATATGATTAGATGAATTTAAATCGTTTGGACGACTTGTTAAAAAAAAGGTCAAATCATACCTCCCGTTTAGGATCATACTGGATGATCTTAAGAAAAAATATTTGTTCCTAGGAGTCATCTATATGATTTTTGACCTAACTAATTGTATAATATGAATATATATATTTGTACAGTATAATAGGTCAATTAATATCATTCCAGCATATTTGAATTTGTCTAATGGCTTTTGACACAGGTATCGTATAGTATGAAAAGATATTGATATGATACAATTACCAATAGTTGATTGGAAAAAGATCATTGATTTCATTAAAGGCAGAGATTTATGCAGTGATGTGTAGATTGTACAATATGAAGGGAATTATACAATAGACATGAACAAATTTTGACTTTCAACTTTTTTTAATTTAAAATAAAAGTGTGTGAAGATCAAGGGTCAGCTACCAAATGCAAAATGACAAAATAAAAATAATTCAACAAATAAGTAGCTACAAAAAATAAAAAAATGTGACACATATTAGAACATATATAAAAAAATGGTTAATTTTAAATGATAGAGAAATTCAGATTTATCCTTAATTAAGCATAAATTTCTATAACACATATTCTTGTCCCTAAGGTGCTAATGATATAATAGGAAAGGGGATTGGTAAATATGTCTGTCAATTGATCTTCAGTAGCTATATGATATAGTTTTATATCTCCCTTGGCTACATAATCTCTAATGAAATGATGCTTGATGTCTATATGCTTGGTGCGGGAGTGTTGGATTGAATTTTTAGAAATGTAGATGGCACTAATATTGTCACACGTAATACGAATGGTGCCTACAAGTAGTCCAAGATCTAAGATTTATCGATTTATCCATAAAACTTGAGCAACACAACTTCTAATGGCATTGTATTATGCCTCAATGGTAGATAGGGCTATTGAATTCTACTTTTACTAGATCAGTAAAATAATGATTGGCCTATGAATTGATAGTTTCCTAAGGCGCTTTTTCTATCTATCCTACATCCTCCAAATTCATAGTCTGAATATCCCATGATTTTAAAGGATAAGTTAAGACTAAAATTCTATATACCTAGGTTTTGGGTGCCTAATAGGTATCTAAGGATTATCTTAACAATAATCATATGGGATTCTTTGGGATCAACCTAAAATCTAGCATAAAGATATACACTAAATATGACATTAGGTATACTAGAAGAAAAATAAAGAAGTGATCCAATTATCCCTCTATATTTCTTCTAATCAACTAATTTTTCATTGAGATCCTTATCTAATTAAATGGAAGAGCTCATGGAAGTATTAATTTCCTTAGTACTATACATATCATATTTCTTAAGGATATCTTTGATAAATTTTATTTGGATAAGAAAGGTTCCATCATCCATTTACCTCACACTAAATCTCAGAAAATAGGTAAGCTCTCCCATCATGCTCATTTGAAACTCCTCACTCATTATTTTTGAAAATTCATCATAGGGATTCTTATTTATGGATCCAAAAAGTATATCTTCAATTTTAATTTGAATAATGAGTATATCTTCTCCAACTTTCTTAAGGAATAGGGTGGTGTATACACTACCCTTACTAAAGGCTCTATCAAGGATGAATATACTCAGCCTCTTATACCAAGCTCTTGATGTTTACTTCAATTTATGTAATGCCTTAATTAATTGTAATACATTATTGGGAAATTGAGAGTTCTCAACACCTGGAAGTTACTCAATATATACATCTTCCTTAATCACCCCATTTTTGATGGCACTCTTAACATCTATTTGATATAACTTGAATCCTTTAAAGCAAACACAGGCTGATAATACTCTAATGGCTTCTACCCAAGCTTCAAGGGTAAAGGTCTCCTCAAAATCAATTCCTTCAATCTAATTATAACCCTTAGCTACAAATCTAGTCTTATTCCTAATCACTATCCCAGAGTCATTCATTTTATTCTTGAAAACCCACTTAGTTCCTATGACACTGTAGTCCTTAGGTCTACTAACTAGTTGCCATACATCATTATAATAAATTGATTTTATTCTTCTTGCATAGATAGCATCCAAAATTCATTGACAATGCTTGATCTAGTTGGTTGGTTCCACCATGGAGATGAATATAGAATGATCAACTTATTTTTTAAGGCATGCCTAGTTCTGACACTTTCAGATGAATCACCTAAGATGAGTTATGTAGGGTGACTAGATGAGTATCTCTATTCTCTAGGCTAAGGATCCTAAGGTTCTACTTTATCTCCTAGATCAATGGATTATACTCCATGGGTGACCTCTACTTCTTTTATTTCCTCTAACCTAGGCTCAAAAGATTTATCTAATTCATTAAATACAACATGGGTAGACTCTTCTTCTTCTAGGGTCTTCTTATTAATGATCTTGTTTACTTTATCTATAGATGAATATCTTAAGAAGACTCTTATGTCAAATTTGGGATCAAACATTCCTAGAGGTGATTTATCAATTAATCAGGATAAATCATCTATAACCAAATATTTGAATGTTTGATGTTGGATGTTAAACCTCAATGAATTATCACTAGGCACACAAAGAGGGGGGGGGGGGGTGAATTGGTAGTTAAAAAAAATTAAACATAAGACTATATTGTTAAATTTTTAATAACTTAAAAATAAATAATATTATCTTTATATACATAATAAAATTATGAAACAAACACTTTTAATTATGGTGATGATGAATAGCTTCAATCAATATATTATCAAAATAGATAATTTTTTACCAATCAATTTTCTAAAAAGTTAAAGTGTAAAAAAGTAAATTATAGAAAATAAAAATTAGAATGAGCACACCAAACCTTTATAATGGTTCAATCAAATAAGAACCTACATCCAATTACTGGAGTCCTCTCCAAGTATTATAGTAAAACTTTAGTGTCTCTTCTTTAGCCACCACAGCTAAACAAAGAATCCCTTACAATGTTTTCACCAACCTGATGTAGCAGAGAACCTTGATCTCTTTTTCACCCTCCTAGTAAGGCAGAGAACCACGCACTTCTTTGTCACCCTTTTGGTGAAGGTAGAGAATCTCACACTCCTTTTCACCCTCCTAGTGAAGGCAGAGAACATCACGCTCCTTTTTCACCCTTCTGGTGAAGGCAAAGAACCTCACACTTATTTTTTGGCCTCCTAGTGAAGGAAGAGAAACTCGAATTACTTTTAACTTCCCTGTTACAGTGGAGTAGTCAGATCCTTTGACACCAAAGAGGCCTTCTTCCCAAATATCCCCTCAAGATAAACCTTGACACTTTAGTAACTTAGGTGCAAGTTCGCTGGAGCAATCATATAGAACTCCCTCTCAAACTCTCTTGAAACATACAAATATTTTCTTCCTCTCCCACAAACTCCACCCTTTCTCTACTAATTTTAGGCTCTCTTTTCAAGCTTTATTTAGAGTAAAATAACTCAATGAATGCCAAAAGAATTTCAAAATCCTAAAAATTTAATTTTGTCGACACTGATCATGAAGTATGATCCTAGATAGTACAATATGATACTTCTAATAATTTTCCCACTATCTCACTCTACAGTGTGTGTGTGTGTGTGTGCATGGTCACCAGTTAGCATACACCCACATAGGACTTAACTCAATAAATAAAAAATAAATTAATGCATATTACATACTATTTCAATACACCATATTCTACCCAATCTTGAGCCCTAAATCTTTGTTAAATATGGCATAATATACATGAAATGTTAGTATACACACAAATAAATATGCTCTAAAAATACTAGGAGAAATAAAGAGGTAATCAATAATATTTGTTATCATAAAAAATATAAACTCGAGAGCTTGAGTTGCTACAATTTTATTTGCAACTATACATACAAACCTTAACATACCTATACCATATCAGAGTTGGCAATTAAATCCTTGGCCATTAAACATAGGTTTGTTACCTCCTCTTCTTTCTCTTGTTCTGATCAATTAGAGGCTATGTCTATTCATGAGATTTTTTACTTCTTTTCATTTCCCCTTTTTCCATTTGGTTTATCCTCGCCCTTTTCCTTCATAGGGTTCTTTTTAAAAATGGGGCATTAAAACTTTAGATTTTGAAGTTTTCTATGCCCAAAGAAAATAATTCTAGAAGAAAATTTATCATTTTTATAATTTTTACCTTTGCTACAATTTAGTTTATGCTTATGCTTTAGCTTTAGGAAACTTTTGAATTTTCTTATTATTAATATAATCTCCTCACTCCCATCATCTCCTTAGCCATTTTTATTAGTTTCTTTGGCCTTTAGCGTTATAGTCTTCTTTATTCTCTTACCAACTCCTCTTCTTGCAACTATTCTGATGAGTCAAAGGCTATGTCTGCCGAGGAGATTTTTTTTCTTATTTTTATTTCCACTTTGTTACATTTGGTTTATCCTCATCCTTTTCCTTCATAGGGTGGTCCTTAAAATTAGGGCATTTAAGCTTTAGATGTAAAGGTTTCCAACACCCAAAGTAAATATTGCTAAAAGAAAATATATCATTTTTACCTTTACTATAATATAGTTAATGCTTGTGCTTGCGCTTTAAGAAAATTTTGAGTTTGCTTGTTATTAATGTTATCTCCTCACTCCCATCATTTCCTAAGCCATTTTTATTTGTGTCTTTGGCTTTTAGCTCTATAGTATTCTCTATTCTCTTATCATATGCATCAAAAAAGTCTTTGACCCACACTTTTCTAATATGCAATAAGTGAGCTAAGTAGATTATCAATAAATATGCATTCAAGTCTTTCGATTCACATATAACAATGACTTTGGCATCAAAATTATTAGGTAAACAACGTTGATTTTTTTTTACTTTCTTAGTGTTTGAAAGTTTTTTACTTAAAACATGCAGTAATGTCACTATTTGTGTAAAACTAGTGTATATATGAGATAGTATCATTATATTTCATGCAAAAAAGTTCTTAATTTTGCAATAATATGTTTAACCAATATCATTTAACTTCACTTTTACTTTCATATGTAATGTATAATCTATCCCAAATGTCCTTGCCAATGGAACATGCAAAAGTTTTCATGTAATCTTTAGGTTTAAGTGCACAAAAAAATAGTTTAAGAATTTAGCATTTAGTTGTGAAAAGGCTTGTTCTTCTCTACTCCATTCAGTATAAGGAATGTTAATTTTAACTCCATTAGTAATATGTGTTGGTACAAAATAACTAGTTTGAATCATATGCCACATTTAAAAATTAATTTACTGTAGAAAAGTAAACATGTAGATTTTTCCAAAAATCAAATGTTATGTTATCAAATAAAGATAGACAAGTTATATAATAACCCTCCTTGGTGTTTCTATTACCAAAATGTGTCATAGATCATTTTTCTCAAGGTTTTCTAAAACACTACTTGTAAGAAACGCTTTGTTAACAATTAAAATTTTGATGTATGATATTAATCATCAGATAACTATCCCTAAGCACACCAAAAGAGGGGGTGAATTGATTGTTTAAGAACAAAATGTAAACACTAGACTATATTGTAGGGTTTTTAATAACTTAAAAATTAATAATATTATCACCTAATGTGGAAGCAAAATTACAAAATAAAATCTTTTAATTAGTGTGATGATGAATAAATCAAATTAATATATTATCAAAGCATATAATTTTCTACCAAGCAATTTTCCAAAAATGAAAGTGCAAAAAAATTTGTAGAAAATAAAAAAAAATGAGCACACCTAAATTTTTTAGTGGATTGGTCAAATAATGACCTGCGTCCACTCCCTAGAGTACTCCTCTCCAGGTATTGCACAAAAATCATGGTGTCTCTCCTTGCACTCCTTTATCACCCTCCTAGTGAAGGCAGAGAACCTTGCACTTCTTTATCACCCTCCAAGTGAAGACAGAGAACCTTACACTCCTTTTTCACCCTCCTCATAAAGGCAAAGAACCTCGCACTACCTTTAACCTCTTAGTAAAGGTAGAGAACCCCAAATCACTTTAACCTTCCTTGATGCAATTGAGTAGTTGGACCATTTGACACCAAAAAGGTATTCTTCCCAAAACTTCCCTCAAAATAAACCCTTACATGGATGAAATATGGTGCAAGTTTGCTGGAGCAATCGTATGGAATTTCCACTCACACTCACTTAAAACCTACAAGGATTTTTTTCCTTCTCTTACAAACTCCACCCTTTCTCTCCCAAGTTTTATGCTCTCTCTTCAAGCTTTTTTCAGAAAAATATAACTCAATTAATTCCAAAAGACTCTTACAAAGTCTTATGAGAAAGCTTAAATAGAGGGCTTCAAAAAACCCAAAAAATTTAATTATGTTGACACTGATTGTCTAGTACGATCCCAGATCGTACGGTATAATTAATTTAAATAGCCCTATTAGTACTGTGTGAAAAATAAGACTTTGTATGAACATTTCAAGTATTTGAGCGGATTGTCTAGTACGATATAAAGCATCATCTAGTACAACTTGTTCAATTGAATTTGATTGTTGTCCCATATAATTGGAGGCAAATAGTTATCATCCCATGTAAAGATCAAGTTATATAATATAATTGATCCAATCGTCCAGTGCAATTTGACTAGATCAATTAATCCAAATTTGATCCCCTTAATTATAAGATTAATTTAGGTAATATTTGATTATATCATAAATTACAATTCTTATCAAATGGTACAATTAATATAAATTTTAAATTTTAAAACATTACCTAAATTATGATTGGCGAATGAGATCTTAATTTTAACTGATCATCATATACTATCGTAATTGTATAGTATAATAAATTTAAATGGCTTTAATTATGCTAATTAGCTATTATAATAATTTTTTGAATAGCTGATCATACAGTACAATATATATCACACAATATGATTAGTTTAGAAAACTACACTTCTTCTTTCCTCACTATCTCACTCCCCTAAGTGTGTGTGTATATGTAAGGTCACCAGGTTAGCATACACCATTATAGTACTTTACTTAAGAAATTAAAAATAAATAAATAAATATTATAGAATCTTTCAAAACATCTTATTATACCAAATCTTAAGCCCTGAATCTTCATTAAATGGTGCATGATATACTTGAAATGATAGTACACACACACACAATATGCTTTAGAAATTCTTGGAGAGATAAAGAGGTAATCAATAATATTGTTTATAACAAAAATATAAACTCAGGAGCCCGAGTTATAATAAGTCATACAAGTGAGATAGGTTGGGTGTCCGACCCTTAAGTAGCTCATCCAAAATATATTTTACTTGGATTTAACATTGGCCCTATTTAACACATAATAATTACTATGTATTACTTTTTTCCTAAAAGTATCTTGGGAGAGAATATTCAGCTAATATGGCCCTAGTCGCTTCTACTAAAGTCCTATTCTTCCTTTCAGCTATTCCATTTTGCTAAGGGGTCTTAAGGACATAACAGTTTTGCTCTATCCCTAACTCTTGACAAAATGATTCAAACTTATCATTTTAAACTCTCTATCATTGTCACTATGAATAATCGAGATCTCATATCTTAATTTCCTCTATATATAGGTGGAGAAGGTTCTAAATTCTTCAAAAGATTCTCTCCTTTGTGCTAGGAATCTAACCTCAATGAATTTAGAGTAATCATCAATAATCACAAAATCATATGATTTCTCTCCTAGGCTGGCTCTACTAACAGATCCATATGAAGAATTTTTAGTAGCCTATAGGTGTTAATGTCATTAATTGAATGAAATGATGCCTTAATTTGCTTTCCTAGTTGGGAGGCATCACATATATGGTCCTTAGGAAAATTTAACTTTGGTATGCCTCTAACTAAGTATTTTTGGGTAATCTTCCTAAGGTTCTTCATGTTTGCATGATATAGTCTCCTATATCATAGATAAAATTCTTAACTCTTTTTCCTTCTAGTGCTAATTTGTCATTCAAACTAATCATGCATTTTTTGGATGAAAATTTAATGTCAAATCCCTTGTCACACAACTAACTAATGTTAAGTAGGTTATGATTTAAACCATCTATAAGTAAAATATTATCAATGGTAAAATTCTTTGAGTTTCTAATTATACTTAAGCCCACCACTTTCCTGGTGGGGTTACCTCCTAGTGTGACCTTGCCTAACCTAGCCTCCATCATAATGGATCGCTTCCTATCTCCATTCATGTGCCATAATGTACCACATACTCTCACTAGGCCTTTTATGAGAGCACTCCTATAAAGTCAATCAATGGTTAGATTTGTGAACCCAAGTGAATTTAGGTTCCACTTTACACTTTGATGAATGACTTTTATGCATGTTATACAGTGGTGCACATGATTTATCCCTCCATAATAAATGTGTCATATGATGTATTATGAAAGTGTGGGCTATATGACTTAGCATGCCACAAGAATGACACCTAATCCTAGGGAACTGATTTACTAGTTTATGGTGGGGGTTGTGCCTCTTCCTAGGGGTATGTGATACACGCAATAATGTTGGGTTATACCATTGTGTTAATGCAGGTGGTGATTTATTGTGTTGAAGTGCATGGATTTTGTCTTTTAGGAACTTATTTGCACTTTCAAGACTTGTAACTTGAGATTTTAATGCATGCTCACTATGATTTATGTTAGTTGCAAATGTTTCTAACTATTTGTATGAATCTTGTAACTCAAGTTGTTTTGATTTCAAGAATTTATGTGCATTAATTAGGTCAACATGCTTCTTATTTAATGCATCAAAATCATCAAGTAAAGACCAATGATTTTTATTTAAAGTAGAATATTCAACTATCTGACTTTCATGCTCTTTTTATAAAGTAGGAAAACCAGTGTTTAAGCTGTCATGCATCTTTTTGAGCTTCCTATATGAATCATGATTTTTTTTAATATAATAAAAAGTTTATCATAAGATACCTGACATACATCATCTTGATCTAATTAATCAAGACTATCATTAGCCATAAGAGAATAATTAATTACCTTCTCCTTTTCTTCCTGTATAATTGATTCCAAGGTAGACTCAGCCCAAAATGTCTTTTGTGTTCATTGCTTCCCCTTTTTGAACATTTCCTTATGTTCACCCTTATCCTTGACCAAGTGAGTTTTCAAATTAGAGCATTCAGTTTGTAAGTGGCTTGGTTTCTTTCATTATAAACAAATTGTGATAGGTGGTGCTATTAAATTTTTTTTTATTTTAAAATTTTCTCCATTGCTGATGATGCTTATACTTCCTTTCAAAAATATTTTGAATTGTCAAGTTATTAGTGCAATGTTATCATCCTTCTCAGCTATATAGTTATCATTTTCTGAGTCATTAGCTTTCAAAGCCACAGTCTTCTCCTTTTTATAATAACCCACATCAAGTAATCTCTAACTCATGCCTTGCTCATAGGCAATGAGTGAGTCAAGCAAGTTATCAATAGAATATACATTCAGATCTTTTTATTTAGAAATTACAAGTGACCTTCAAATCATAAATAGTAGGTCAGCAACTTAGAATTTTTTTAACCTTTTTAGAATTAGAAATTCTCTACCTAATACATACAGGGATGTCTCTATCCGAGTGAATCTAGTATACATTTTAGATATTATCTTTCTAGGTTTCATTCAGAATAGTTTATAGTCATATAAATAAAATGTTCAACCTAGACTATTTGACTAAACTAGTTTTGTCATATGTGATGCACAGTCTTTCCCATATTTCCTTCCATGTAGTACATGTTAACACTCTCATGTAATCCTCAAATTTTAATGCACATAAAAAATAATTCAAGCATTTTGCTTTTAATTGATCAAGCTCTCTATCCTGATTAATCCATTCAATAATTGGGACATCAATTTTGACTCCCTTAACTATATGTGATGGAAGTGAATAAACAGTTTTAATCATTTGCCAAATTCTAAAATAATATTATTGTAAAAATGTGGACATGAGGACTTTTCAAAAATCAAATGGAATATTCTCAAATAAAGGTGGACAAGTTGTAGAATAACCATACCGAAATGTGCCATAAATCTTTACTTAGGGATTTTAAAATCATGAATTCTAATAGCCGCTCTGATACCGCTTAAAAGTTTAGAAAATGTTGTAAGACCTCATTGAACTATTCTTGGGGTAACCATGGGGGTGAGGTGAATTGTTAGTTTTAAAAAAAAAATACAAAAATAAAACTACTTTTTATTTAACCGATATAAAAGTTTATAAAAAATTCTAGTTAAGTGACTAACTCAAGTGGAAGTAAATAAAAAACTTGATTTTTCTTTTTCAAAGTTTTGTAACACAAATAAATTAAGGGAAATAAATTCTACATCAAAACTTTTTTTTTATTTTTAATAACTTAAAAATAAATAATATTATCACCTGATACGAAATTTAAATTAGAAAAACAAATTAATTATAGTGATAATGAATATCTCAAAGTAATATATCATCATACATATAAATTTCTACCATGCAATTTTTAAAAAGTTAAAGTGCAAAAAGTAAATTTTAGAAAAATAAAATTCAAAAAGCATACTCCAAAAATTATTATTGGTTCGATCAAATAATGGCCTAAGTCCACACCCCAGAGTCCTCCTCTTTGATTATTGCACTAAAACTTTAGTATCTCTCCTTTAGCCCCATAATTAGGTGGAGAAGCCCTTAAAATCTTTTTACCAACTTGGAGCGACAGAGAACCTTGGCCTCTTTTTTCCCTCCTAGTGAAGGCAAAGAATCTAGCACTCCTTTTTTAGCCTCCTAATGAAGGCAAAGAATCCTTTTTCACCCTCCTAGTGAAGGCAAAGAACCTCACACTCGTTTTTCACCCTCATGGTGAAGGAAGATAACCTCGAACTCCTTTTTCACCCTCCTAGTTAAGGCAGAGAATCTCAAACACCATTTTCATCCTTTTGGTGAAATAAGAGAATATCATCAATCATTGGGGTAATGATATTCTTCCTAGAGCTACTAAAGAAACCAAGCAATACACTCAGAGGAAATAAAGCAAAAGCTTGCTTAGAGAAACTGAAAGTTCATTAGAGATGTTAGGCCCTTATGAGCTAGCCCAAGGATAACAAAGAGAGAGTGAATTGGTATGTTAAAAAATCTTTCAAACAGTTAAAGCACAAAACTTAATCAAACCAGAATTCACCACAAAGAAAATCAAAGTGCTGAAAATAAATATGGAAATAATAAAGGAAAGAACACATCAGATTTATAATGGTTCAGTCAAACATTAACCTACGTCCACTCCTTGGAGGCACCCTTCGAGTATTGCACTAAACTCAGTATCTCTCCTTTAGCCCCCATAGCTAGGTGGAGAAGCCCTTACAAAATTACTTCCACCTTCCTCAGTGTGGTGGAGTAGCTGGGCCCTTTGACACCAAAGAGATCTTCTTCTTCTCAAAACTTCCCTCAAGACGAGCCTTGAATTTGATGGTACTAAGGTGCAAGCTCGCCGAAGCAATCTTGCGGCTGATTCTTTCTGATTTGAGCCTATTGTCCCGACCGATATGACTATCATCCAGGACGATATGCTTAAAGATGACTACCTTAAAAAGGATGCTCTAATTAGGGTTTCTATTTTTAGTTGATTTTCCAAGCCGATGTTTGGATCATCCCGGACGATGTGAGCAAAAATAGAGAACTCTAAAATAGAAATAAGTGAGCAAGGTTACAAGAAAACACCCTTATAAGCCAAGAAATACATTAATAAAAAAATACAAATACAATATGTTCTGCTAAAGTTGAGCCTTGTATGGTGCACTGTAATCCTGAAAATGTTAGTAAACACAGAAAGAAAAATATATTGTAAATATAGGTAGAAAGTGAGCCATAATATTTGTTATCATCAAAACATAAACTTATAAGCTCAAGTTGAAATAATCTCCCCTTTTTGATGATGACAAATATTACTGGTTGAATTTACAAAATTAAAAATATTTTCTCCTAATCTCCCCATCACTAGAATAAAAGTTTAAAAAATAGGGTAAGATAAAATTTTTGTTGTTTTTTTTTCAAAAAGAAAATAGATATAAATACAATAGTATATTCTCCCCCTTTGACATTATTAAAAAGAGTAGGGGCACAAATAATCAAAATAAAAAAAAAACCAAAATGATCCCTGATCTACTGAAAAGAAAAAAAAATCAAATATTCTTAAAAATGAGAAAGTTACCTCTTGATATTATTCCAAAACTTAGTAAGAAATGGATTGACAATGCATAACCCAGAAAGGTTAGAAATTCAGAAATTGTTAATCCAAGCTCAAGTTCTTTTAAAGGCTCAATAACTTTTTAATCCAATATCTAAATCAAGGAATAAATTAGAAAAAGAAATACTAATTTTTCAAAACTCCTTTCATAAAACATATCTAATAGAAGATTAATATAAAAATTGGTGAATCAGGAATCATGATTTTCAAGCTCAAGTATTGAAAAATATCAAGGGTTTTCTTAAGTTTTAAGAAGTACAAGAAAGGTAAGCATTACTTTTTATTGGCTCAATTTTTGCCTCTTGTCATTTTTTGGCGCACTTTGCTCATCTTTTACTTTTTGATACACTTTGTATATCTTTCTCAAATTAGCGTCATTGTGCATCTTTTGATTTAGCATCATTGGCCAATTTTTTTTCCAATATGCTGCCTTTCTGAAATTTTAAAAATAAAAGTAAACCCATTCTATTGATAAAACAAGCTACTTGATTAAGAAAATTAAAAGGTAGATTCAACAACTTGCAAAAGATCCCTATGCAATAAACAAAATGTAGGGAGATGAAAAAGATCAATTTCAAAATCTAATTTATAATATGATAAAGATTTTAAATCAAAAGTAAAATAATCTCTTTAAGAAAAGAGATAGAGAGACAAAATCATGAGTTTTCTTCCTTTAACTATTTTTAGAGAAGTCAACCATAACTTACATATGAATTCAAGAAAAACAAGATGTAGGTTTTTTATTTTTAGAAAGATGAATGTGTATGTTGATCAGAGAGAACTTCACAAAAAGAAAAGTAAAGACACATAAAAAATTAATAAAAAAGAAAAGAAAGGGAAAAAATGAAAAATAAATTAAAAAAAACACAAAAAATACATAAAAATGAACAAAACATGCATACATGGAAAAATAAATACACAAACAGTGGTTTAAATATCATCTTGCTCCTAGTCTGAGATTCAGAAGCTAGGTCTGCCTGAGAGATTTTTGTTTTTCATTATTTATCATTTTTATAATTTGCTTAGCTTTACCCTTTTCTTTTCCAGGAAGAGTTCTCAAATTAGGGACTGATGTTTCATGTGTCCAGGCTTCCTACATCTAAAACAAATAATGTCAGAAGAAATCTTAACATTCTTATCATTTTTACCTTTATTCCACTTTTTTTGAAGCTTATGCTTTAGTGAGCTTTTTAATTTGCTTGATAAGTTATTGTTTTTGTCACCAACTAAGCCACTTTTCTCTGAGACTTCAGTGTTTAGTACTATCATCTCACCTGCATCCAAAAGTCTTTGACCCAAACTTTGCTCATAGGTAATAAGTGAGCCAATCAAATTATCAATAGAATATTTATTCAAATTTTTTAATTCATAAATAGTAACAACTTTGGGATCAAATTTGTCAAGTAAATAATATAGAATTTTATTGACTTTTTCAAAGTTTAAAATTCTTTACCTAAAGCATACAATGATGTCATAATTTGAATAGACCTAGTATACATGTCTAAGATTGACTCATAAGATTTCATGCAAAATAATTCATAATCATGTATTAAAATATTTAATCTGGATTGCTTGATTTCACTAGTGCCTTCATATATAGATTGTAATATATGTCAACTTTCCTTCCAGTAGTGCACGTGAAAACAAACATAAAATCTTCAAAATTTAAAGAATAAAAAAAATAGTCCAATGATTTAACATTCAATTGAGCATTGATTTGTTCTTCTCTACTCCATTGACTAAAAGGAATGTCAGTTTTAATTCCATCTATAATACGTGATGGTACAGAATAATCAGTTAAATCATTTGGCATATTCAAAAATTAATAGATGCAAGAAAGTAGACATACAAATTTTCCAAATATCAAAACTAATATTTTTAAACAAAGGTGGTCAGGTGATTGAATAACCTTTTGTAATATTACAATTACAAAAATTATCCATGGATCGAAATTCAAAAGTTTTCAAAAACTCAATTTTATGAATCCTGCTCTAATACCACTTGAAAGTTTGTTAGGGATGTTAAGCCCTTATGAAAGAGCCCAAGGCTAACCAAAAGAGGGTGAATTGGTATGTTAAAAAATCCTTCAAACAATTAAAACACAAAACTTAATCAAACAAAAATTCACACACAAAGAAAATCAAAGTGCGGAAAATAAATGCAAAAATAATAAAGGAAAGAACACACTAGATTTATAGTAATTTGGTCAAACCTTGACCTACGTCCACTCCTCGGAGGCACCCTCCGAGTATTGCACTAAACTCAGTGTCTCTCCTTTAGCCCCCACAGCTAGGTGGAGAAGCCCATACAAAATCACTTCCACCTTCCCGTATACGTACGGCGGAGTAGCCGGGCCCTTTGACACCAAAGAGATCTTCTTCTTCCCAAAACTTCCCTCAAGATGAGCCTTAAATCTGATGGCACTAAGGTGCAAGCTCGCCAGATCAACTGTGTGGAACCCCCTCCACACTCCCTTGAAATCCCCTCCAATGATCTTCTCCCTTTCTCAAACTCCATTCTTTCCTCTTTCCCTTTCAAGCTCTCTCTTCAAGTTTTCTCCAGAAGAATGAAGCTTCAATGGCTGCCAAAAAGACACTTATAAAGATCCTTATCCAAGATTAAATAGAAGAGCTCCAATCGAGCTAATTAATTGCAACTTGCCTACTTTATCGTCTAGGATGATAGGAATATCGTCCTGGCCGATTAGAGTAAATTTTTCTCAATCAGCCCGGTCGGTTTGGGATAATCATAAGATTTTTTGTCCTATTTTCCAGGCTGATATCACGATCATCCTTGCCTATTAGTTCAAATACGAGGAAAATCATCCTGAATATCGCCCTAAATAGAAGCTGGACCATGTCAATCATCCAAGAGATCGTCCCAGACGATCCTACGATTGTCCCTAACGATGTGATTGTCCAATTAAACATTAATTGCTTTCCATAATTAATAGATTAATTTAGGCATAATTGAGCTGCATCATCCAGGCTGATGTCCTGGACAATATCCAAAAATAAAAAATATCTAAATAGATCTAGTAGCTGGTTCTTTCTAATTTGAGTCTATTGTCACGGTTGATATGACTATCATCCAGGATGATGTGCTTAAAGACTACTACCTTAACTAGAATGCCCTAATTAGGGTTTTTGTTTTTAGCAGATCATCCAGGCCGATGTTTCAATCATCTCGGATGATGTGAGCAAAAATAGAGAACTCTAAAATAGAAATAAGTGAGCAAGGTTACAAACAAGCAAACACCCTTACAAGCCAAGAAATACATTAATAAAAAATACAATAGAATATGTTCTGCTAAAGCTGAGCCTTATAAGCTGCACTATAATCCTGAAATGTTAGTAAACACAGAACAAAAAAAATATTGCAAATACACGTAGAAAGTAAGCCACAATATTTGTTATCATCAAAACATAAACTTATAAGCTCGAGTTGCAACACAAAACCTTGTGAAAACCCCTCACACTCCTCCCTCATACATAAACTCTACTTTTCCTTACCAAAGCTCTCCAAGATCTCTTCTCAAAGCTCTCTCCCTAGAAAACTCAATAGCCAAAGATTTGAAACAAGTCTATTAAGAGATCATAAATACAAAGACTAACAGAAATCCCTAATAACCCAAATTTATCGACACCGATCATACAATTTAGTCCCAGATTATATAGTATGATTAGTTCAAATAGCTTTGTTAGTACTATATAAAGAATAAGGTGTTATATGACTAGTTCAAGTATTTAAGCTAATCGTCTAGTACAATATAGAGCATCATCCAATATGATTAGTTTAATTGACTTGGATTATCTTACCATATAATTGGTGGTGAATAAATATCATCCCATGTAAAGTGTTAATGATCTAGAACCAAGTACTATTATTCCTTGACTACTGCCATTCATGCATATCTGTTTCATGTTCTCAGCTCACTAACCTTTCAGGTCCATAAGTTTGCCTGGAACATCAATCAGCTCAAGATTAGGTAGACTAGGATTGAGTCAGTTTTTAATTTCTATTTCAATGCATTTTTTATCTTTTCTTGAGTTAAATATACCTTAGTGGATCCTGAAGCTAAGTAATATTGCACACATACACTCAAGGGGAGAATTTCAGTGAGTTAGAGTTTTTTCAGTTTTGATCATATCATATAAGATGATTTCCTATCATCCTGGATGATCAATCAAAAATAAAAACCCTAATTAGAGCATCTACGTCATGTAAACTTGCTTAAGTAAATTATCCTGATGATAATCCCATCATCCTGGATAATATAATCAAATCAGAAATACTTACTCGCAAAACTCATTTAGGCAGGATTTTATTTTGAGAATTTATTCTAATCATACAGGACAATCTCATATCGTCCTAATCGATTCATTACATTCATGCCTAAATTAGTCAAGTAATTAAAGAACGTAATTTAGGTTAGATTGATCGATCATATCATCTTGGATGATCACAGGATCATCCTAGGTGATCAGTAAGAAAAACCTTAATCTTCCCCAAAATCACATGAACATCCCAAACTATATGCTGGATGATAAGTTATAATTCTTTATCATCTAGATGTATCTCCTGGTTGACCCAAACTATCTATTGGATTATAATCATAGATTTTAAACTAATTATGCATGACGATCCAAGTATCATCATGGATGATGAGTTATATTTTTTTATTATTCAATATATATCTCCTAGTCATCTTGAACTAATCATATAGGATGATGTCCACATCTTCCTGGTTAATCAGAGCAAGCAATGTCTTCTAATCATATCTACACCTAGATCATCCTGGTTGGAAGGGCTATATTACACAAATTGTGCATGACGATCTATTGATCATCTTGGATGATCTTTGATGGCAAGTTAGAAATTAGAGTAACTTTTAAGGCCTTCTTTATAAGATCTCTTATTTTTAATGACAATATCTTTTATTGTTGTCCTGACCTGAGAGAGCTTAGAGAAGGAGAGGGAGAGCTCGGGAGAGAGAGAGAAAGAGAATCTTGTGAGGTGTTCATGGAGGTTACTCTAAGAAAGGATTCAATTCATCTTCTCTAATCATCATCCTCGGCTCCTTGGTGGCTCATGGGAGGTCTTCGTTAGCACTAGATTAAGGTTCTCTGCCTGCTTCAAGAGGAAGCAAAAGGAGTTGAGGTTCTCTGGCAGCTTCAGGAGGAAGTAAAAGAGGTCTGGGTTCTCTACCTCATTGTGGTCAGTGAAAAGGATTCTGTAAATGCTTCTCCACCTTACTATGGGAGAAAAAGGAGAGACACTACTATTTTAGTGCAATACTCGGAGGGTGCCTTCACGGAGTGGATGTAGGTCAAGTTGACCAAACTTCTATAAAATACGATGTGTTTTTTCTTATTATTATTCTGCATTTTAATTCCCGTAATTAAATCTCCTATGATTGATTGTATTATTAAAATCTCTGTTTTATGTTATTAATCGCTTCTGCATCAAGGGTTAAACTTGTTTGCTTTAAAATATTAAAAGAGGTTTCAAAATATTATACTTTTTATGAATTTTTAAAATCACCAATTCACCCCCCCCCCCCCCCCCCCCCCCCCCCCCTCTCGGCAGCCTTGGGCTAGGTTATAAGGGCTTAACAACCCTAACAAACTTTTAAGTGGAATTATAGCGGGATTCATAAAATTAAGTTTTAAAAAACTTTTGAATTTTGATCTATGGCTAACTTTGGTAACTAGAACATGGTAGAAGGGTATTCCATTACTCGACTACCCTTATTTGATAATATACCTTTTGATTTCTAGAAAACTAGCATGTCCACTTTTTTATTTTATATATATATATAATAATATATATATATATATTAATATATATATATATATATATATATATATATATATTATATATATATATATATATATATTATCGCATGTGGATGCTTATAAAAGAAGGTTATTGTACACCAACATGTGAAATAAATGGCATTAAAATTGAACTTCCTTTTTTGGCATGGACTTTTGATGATAGGGGTTTAGCACAACTTAATGCAAAATGTTTAAATTATTTATCTGTGCACTAAAATCTGAAGATTGCATGCGTATTTCAACATGTACTATTGGTAAAGAAATTTGTGATAGATTATGTATTACTTATAAAGGCACAAGTAAAGTTAAACAATCTAGATTGAATATTTTACTTCATGACTATAAACTTTTTCCCATGAAACATAGTGAGTCAATATTTGAAATGTATATTAGGTTGACACAAATTATCACCTCCCTCTATACCTTAAGAAGAGAGCTAACTAAATATTAGAAAGTTAACAAAATTTTGAGATGTTTACCTTCTTCCTTTGATGCTAAGATTACTACTATAACTGAATCTAAGGATTTAAATGTTTATTCGATTGATAACTTACTTCAATCACTAATTGCTTATAAGCAAGGCGTGAACCAAAGGCAGCTTGATGTAGGTGAGAAAAAAATGGAGAAAAATGTAACCTTAAAGGCTAATGATATGGATACTAATTCATTCTGGTTCTAAAAGTGATTATGTTGCCTTAATTATTAGGAAATTCAAGAGCTTCTTAAGGAAGAAACAAAAACACCATTAGAAATGGATCAAAGGTAAGAATAGCAAGAATTCCAAGATCCTTTGACTTCCCTTGTATTTAAAGCAATCACATCAAAAGAACTT